>OU860782.2:13313109-13813110 GCA_917862395.2 Heliconius sara | reverse complement strand
CACACCGCCAAGACTCCATCGCCCCGGGCCACCGCATCCTGCGCATAGGACTTTACCTCGAGTATGGCATCCACAGTCGAACGGCCACTGCGGAAGCCATACTGGTGGTCCGAGAGGTCCGGACCTGTCCGCTCCAAGTGGTGTTGTAGCCTCCTCGCTACAACACGCTCGAAGAGCTTGGCGATCTCGCTCAGGAGCACGATGGGCCTGTAGGCGGAGGCAGAATCCGCCGGGCGACCCTCCTTCTTGATGAGGACCAACCTGCCTGTCTTCCACCGCTGTGGAATTATGGCTTGAGCCAGACAGGCAGTGAATAGTCCTCGCACTCTGGGCCCCAGGGTGTTCAGGGCCAGAGTTAGCGCCCGGCCGGGGATGCCATCCAGGCCCGGGGCGGTGCTCTTGAGCCGAGATCGGCGTACAGCCTCTTCGAGCTCCTCCTCCTCCACAGGTGGTGCGACACTGTCTTCCTCCTCCTCCTCACGCGCTGCAGGGCGGGCCATACTGGGTGGTGTAAAGTTGGCCCGCTGCGGGAATAGCGACGACAGAACCCCTCGGAGGACATCCGGTTGGAGTGTCTGCGTCAGAGGTGGTGCCCAAGCCCGTAGCTTGCCCAGTACCATACGGTAGGGCGTGCCAAACGGGTCTTGGTCTATCCCCGCGATCAACCGGTCGTGCGACTCGCCTTTCACACGACCGATTTCCTCCTGCAAGCGCGTTCTCGCCTCGACATAGACCTGGTACAGACGGTCTTCCTCCTCCTGCACCTTCTGTACCCGTCTGCGATAGTGGCTGTACTGGCGTCTCGCGTCAACGCAGATGGAACGCAGTTGCGCGACCTCCCACGACCACCAGTACACTTGCCGCCGCTGAGGGCGGCGCCTGGAACGGGGCATTGACGCGTCACAGATACGCGTCAACGCCCTCTGCGCCCAGGATGCGGCGTCTTCTGCAGACGCCAAGCTCTGGGGCAGCCAGGACTCCACTATCGCGGCCTCCTCCAACAATTGCCTGTCGAGGCGACTCAGTTGCCACCGCGGTCCGTGCTCTCGCGAGGTTGGACTGGGGGTTGGTTGCGCCGCTGTATGTGTGGAGATCTCGTACAAGATGTAAAGGTGATCCGAGAGAGTCTCCACATCATCCAGCACTCGCCAACCCCGAACACGCTGCGCTAGGACCGGGCTCGCGAACGAAACGTCCACGACGGATCCGCCCAGCCTTCGCACGCACGTGTTCTTCGTCCCTCGATTGAGGACAGACAAACCGGTGGCAATTACCCACTCAGACAGTGTCACACCACGGAACATCCGTCGTTGCGGAGCCCCACACGCTGGACTTGGCGTTGAGATCGCCCGCGACCAACACCTCCGCCGGACGAAATCGTTCTACCATTTCCCCCAATCGGATGAGGAACTCCTCGAACTCCGCGAGGATTCGATTGGGGGAAAAGTAGACCCCGACGACAACTACGTCTCCGACAAGCGCCGCGACGCATCCCGCACCTTTCTCTATACGTGAGAAAGGCGGAGAGCCCGCAGCGACCTGGGTGATCAGTGCTACCACCCCGGTGTTGTCGGCGACCCAGTTGTCTCTGTCGGGAACGCTGTAAGGCTCCGCAACAACCGCCACCTGAATAGACCACTGCGCCAGGCTTTGGACCAATAAGTCCTGGGCCCTGGCGCAGTGGTTTATATTCGCCTGCAACACACGGAGAGCCATTACTTGACCTCCATGTGTTGCACCTTCTCACGCCCGCCTGGGGCATTTGGCCCGTCCGCTGACGGCTTTCTTCCCCCTCTTCTGCCAGCCCTCCGCTTCCTCGAGGAGCTGGCTCTGGCGCAAGCAGCGCTTCCCACTGTGTGGTCTGCGGGCTGTTCTGCCGCCTCGCAGACCGGGCAGTGAGGTGCCGCCGAGCACTGATGTTGCTTGTGCCCGGCTTGGCCGCACCTGAAGCACTGCTGGCTCCTGTCTAGTGCAGCTGCTGCACTTCGCCGCCACGTGGCCAATGTCGTGGCAGCGGAAAGCAACGAAGGTTTCGTTGCTGCAGCAGCTGCACTCGCGCAGAGACGAAGCCCACCAGGAGCCGCGACCCGCTCACCTTCTTCGCCGCCATGATAGGGCAGCGAACCCACGCAGTTCCGAGCCCGCTGCGGTCCTGCCGGATCTCTCCCCACTTTAACCGACCCGACATCGCAGCCGCCGACTCGGCTAACGGCCTGCGCCACCTCCTCTGAAGTGGCAGAGTCATCTAGGCCACTGACCCTCAACTCTGCGCACTTCATCGGCCTCGCGACCAGCACCTCGCTAGCGTCGAGCACTCCTCTCAACCGCTGAGCGAGGGCATCCGCCTTCTCGCCGCTATTGGCGCCAGGTAGCTCCAGCACCCTGGCACCAGTTGAGGCGACCCTGAGCCGCAGGTCCGCTATGCCCAAGTCCTCCAACTTTACCGCGTCTTTTATCTGCGTTAGCACGTCGCGGTAAGTCAGCTCCTTGCTGGCTGCGGCCGGCTGCAGAGTGAGAGTCACTGCCGCCGACCGTGGAGGACGGAGCTTTGGCTGCTTGGCAGACTTCGGCTTCGCCTTCTGCGTCGTCTGCCGTGTCTGGGCTGCTGCCGCCTTCTTCTTCGCGCCTTTGCGCACCACCACATTCCAGCCCTCACTCAAGTCGGCCGGGGCAGGGAGGCAGCGGTCGAGGCTCCACGGATGGGGCTTGCGTGGGCTTTCTTTTGCGCCTTCCCGCTCTTCGCCTTCTTGACACCCTGCCGTGGCTTCGGGCCAGGGTTGGCAGGCGCTACCAGGGTCGTCACGGTAGGCTCTGCCACTACCCTTGAGACGGCCGCCTGGCGCCTTTTGTCCGCCGCCAAAGGAGGACGCACTGGCTTTGCCGGAAGGAGCCTGTCCTCCAGCGCTGCCAGGCGCGTATTCAGCAATGTGCCGACCTGCACCATCACCGTACGCGCCATTTGCGTCCTCCTTCTTTTTCTCCTCGGGAGACTGTCGCGAGCTCCTGGAGCGCTCGAGCTCCGCCCTCATGAGCGACATCTCCTTACGCAGCTCCGACAACTCCTGTGTCAAGCGGCTGTTTGCCGCCCGGAGCTGCATAACCTCCTCGCTCGCTGTTTTATTGGCCAGGATAGCCACGGCCGTGTTGATGGCGCCGGCGGCATCCTTAAGGGCTTTTGTAAACGTGCCCTTAAGGTTGCCGGATCTGCAGGCGACTTTATTATGATAGCTAAGCTATCCGAGACCTGGTGCTGCAGATCATGCACCAAGGGTCCATCCACCCTAGGTATCGCCAAGTCCGATACGTCCGAGAGCCTGGAGCTTGCTCTGGACTGTACCGTCTGGGCGATACCGACCACCTCTTCCTCCGCTTGGAGCCGAAGCTCATCTCGCCGAGCCGTGGTAGCTTTGTCGGCTTCTCCTCTCTTCGTCGTTATCGGAAGAGCCGGAGCTGGTCTTCTTGCTCCTGGGTCTCTTCCGATATTTGCGTGTCTCTGGCCGAGCTTCTGCGCTCTGCGACTCCATCGACACGCAACTTTCCATCTCCGACTCTGAAGCCGCCCAGAAACGGCCTCTTGATGACGTAGACACGGACCTGGACCTCCCGCTGATAATGGAGGCGACTCCGCCAGGTCCAGCCGCTCTACGACCACCTTCGCGCACTTAAGTGCACTTCTCCTTTGAGGCTCAAAGCCTTTCTCCGCCTTTATCAGGCACAACATCTTCCGCACCCTTCCCCGGGCAACACCTCTGAACTCCCTCTTCAGGCGCCACAAACAAGCTCCTCCATTCTCCGCCTCCACATAAGCTCCGCCCGTCTCAGGCACAATCACTCCGCCTTTCTCCACTTCCACACCAACTCCGCCCGTCTCGGGCCCCTCCCCCACAACACATCGGTACTCGTGGCCCCCCCCAGATTCGTGGGGCTTGCGTGCCGTAGCACGGAGGGATTCTCCGGCCTCGTAGAGACCGGTACCCTCCTGGGGTAAAACAAAATTCTGTGATACCGACATGTTGGTGTTTTCGCTGATCCACAGCTTCGGCTTTTCTGTCGGGGTGTGCTCCCCTAGGCCGTGTCCATAACAATGGACTAAAGGCACGCCCATGCCTACTGGTTTTGGTCCGCGCCGGGAATAAATTCCCGGTCCACTCGCCCGCATGTGCGAGTGGTTTCCCCTATCCGCCACCTGGGGACGCGCCCAGTAGGAGTCCAGCAACTCCCTTGGGAACCTAACCTAACCTAACCTTTTTTTTTTTTTTTTTTTTTTTTTTTTTTTTTTAACGTGAGGAAATCCTGTTACGGATACCGGCCCGAGTGGGGACTCGAGCGGGTTATGTGGGGCTCGCGGACTGGCAGATGTAGGCCGTCCGAATACCCACTAAAACCTCACGGTGCTCCTCCTCGACCGCCACTGGCCGCGGACGCGGGGACAATAGTCTTCCGCGAAACGCGGCGGCGGGAGCCAGCAAAGGCACGTCGCGGAGTCAAGGGTGTGTGGGCACCCTCGACGGCCTGCTCGGAGTAGCGCGCGGGAGCAACCTGCGCGCGACTACTCGGGCCAGGTTAGTAGGCGGCCAGCTTCCCCAAGCTGACCGCCCTCTGGCACATTAGGGCGGAAGGCGGCGATCGTGAGCCGCCCTCCGGCGACCCGGTCTCTTACGGCGGATGGCGAGTTCGGCAATAGCCTCCCTCGCCCGTTCCGCCGACTCCTTCTCGAGCACCACTGCCTCGCAGAAGGAGGAGACCGCATCCCACGACGTCTCGCTACCGGCCATGGCCTTGACCACGGCCGGCAGGGAGAGGTCGTCCCCTATGACGTCGCGCAGAGCGCGACGTTGAGACGCCCAGGCTGTGCACACCTCCAACGTGTGCTGGGCCGTCTCATCGAGGCAGTCGTCGCAGTGGTGGCAGCGAGCGTCGGGCTCCCTCCCAGCGATCCGACACAGGTAACCCCCGAAGCAGCCATGCCCCGTGAGTACCTGTGTGGTGCGGAAGGTTAGGACGCCGTGACGCCGCGCTAACCACTGGCGGAGGACTGGACGAACAGCCTCGATCGTCAACCGGCCGGCAGATGGTGTCGCCAGCCGGGATTCCCACACTTCTAATGCGGCTTCCCGCTCCTCCTCGGTGCGCGCTGGGCTTGCCGGATCCCCGGACGCAAGGCCCCGACGCCGGCAATAGACCGACGCCAGAGACGTCGCGTCCAGGTCCCACGGCACGACTCCGGCCAGCACGCACGCTGCTTCACCGGAGATGGTCCGATACCCCCGTATCGCCCGGATGGCCATCACCCTCTGCGCACGTCGCAGCAGGGCGATGTTCTGCCGATCCAGGGCGTCCGCCCATACGGGAGCACCAGTAGAGGGCCATCGATCGGACCACTCCGGTGTACAGCCGACGGCTCGAGGCGCTCGGTCCAGCGACATTGGGCAAAAGGCGCGCCAATGCCGCCGCCGTCTTCAACAGTTTCGGGGCCAAGGATGTAAAGTGGCCCCGGAAACTCCACCGTCCGTCCAGAACAAGTCCGAGGTACTTCATGCTCCTGGTGACGCCGATTTCGACGCCACCGATGGTAATGTGGGCCCCAGATGGTGGGCCCTTTCGAGGAGCATGAAAGTATAATGCCTCGGACTTGTTTAGGGCGACCTCCAGACCGAGCCGCCTGATGCGGCCCACGACTTCGGCCACTCCCGCCGTCGCCAGGACCGCCGCCTCCCGGTAGGTCCTCTGCTGCGCCAAGACCAGCGTATCATCGGCGTAACAGAGGACCTTTATCCCCCTCAGGGTGCCGCCTCGCAGCACCCAGTCGTAGCCGATGTTCCAGAGGATCGGACCCAGCACCGATCCTTGTGGAACACCGGCCGACACTCCGAACACCTCCCATCCTCCTCCAGGAGCCGGAAAGGTCACAGACCTCTCGGACAGGTAAGCCCCGATGACGCGGCGCAGGTATGGAGGCACACGATGGTAAATAAGTGCCTCCTTAATGCAGGGCCAGGGCAGGGAGTTGAAAGCGTTGGCGATGTCTAAAGACACCGCCAAGACTCCATCGCCCCGGGCCACCGCATCCTGCGCATAGGACTTTACCTCGAGTATGGCATCCACAGTCGAACGGCCACTGCGGAAGCCATACTGGTGGTCCGAGAGGTCCGGACCTGTCCGCTCCAAATGGTGTTGTAGCCTCCTCGCTACAACACGCTCGAAGAGCTTGGCGATCTCGCTCAGGAGCACTATGGGCCTGTAGGCGGAGGCAGAATCCGCCGGGCGACCCTCCTTCTTGATGAGGACCAACCTGCCTGTCTTCCACCGCTGTGGAATTATGGCTTGAGCCAGACAGGCAGTGAATAGTCCTCGCACTCTGGGCCCCAGGGTGTTCAGGGCCAGAGTTAGCGCCCGGCCGGGGATGCCATCCAGGCCCGGGGCGGTGCTCTTGAGCCGAGATCGGCGTACAGCCTCTTCGAGCTCCTCCTCCTCCACAGGTGGTGCGACACTGTCTTCCTCCTCCTCCTCACGCGCTGCAGGGCGGGCCATACTGGGTGGTGTAAAGTTGGCCCGCTGCGGGAATAGCGACGACAGAACCCCTCGGAGGACATCCGGTTGGAGTGTCTGCGTCAGAGGTGGTGCCCAAGCCCGTAGCTTGCCCAGTACCATACGGTAGGGCGTGCCAAACGGGTCTTGGTCTATCCCCGCGATCAACCGGTCGTGCGACTCGCCTTTCACACGACCGATTTCCTCCTGCAAGCGCGTTCTCGCCTCGACATAGACCTGGTACAGACGGTCTTCCTCCTCCTGCACCTTCTGTACCCGTCTGCGATAGTGGCTGTACTGGCGTCTCGCGTCAACGCAGATGGAACGCAGTTGCGCGACCTCCCACGACCACCAGTACACTTGCCGCCGCTGAGGGCGGCGCCTGGAACGGGGCATTGACGCGTCACAGATACGCGTCAACGCCCTCTGCGCCCAGGATGCGGCGTCTTCTGCAGACGCCAAGCTCTGGGGCAGCCAGGATTCCACTATCGCGGCCTCCTCCAACAATTGCCTGTCGAGGCGACTCAGTTGCCACCGCGGTCCGTGCTCTCGCGAGGTTGGACAGGGGGGTTGGTTGCGCCGCTGTATGTGTGGAGATCTCGTACAAGATGTAAAGGTGATCCGAGAGAGTCTCCACATCATCCAGCACTCGCCAACCCCGAACACGCTGCGCTAGGGCCGGGCTCGCGAACGAAACGTCCACGACGGATCCGCCCAGCCTTCGCACGCACGTGTTCTTCGTCCCTCGATTGAGGACAGACAAACCGGTGGCAATTACCCACTCAGACAGTGTCACACCACGAACATCCGTCGTTGCGGAGCCCCACACGCTGGACTTAGCGTTGAGATCGCCCGCGACCAACACCTCCGCCGGACGAAATCGTTCTACCATTTCCCCCAATCGGATGAGGAACTCCTCGAACTCCGCGAGGATTCGATTGGGGGAAAAGTAGACCCCGACGACAACTACGTCTCCGACAAGCGCCGCGACGCATCCCGCACCTTTCTCTATACGTGAGAAAGGCGGAGAGCCCGCAGCGACCTGGGTGATGAGTGCTACCACCCCGGTGTTGTCGGCGACCCAGTTGTCTCTGTCGGGAACGCTGTAAGGCTCCGCAACAACCGCCACCTGAATAGACCACTGCGCCAGGCTTTGGACCAATAAGTCCTGGGCCCTGGCGCAGTGGTTTATATTCGCCTGCAACACACGGAGAGCCATTACTTGACCTCCATGTGTTGCACCTTCTCACGCCCGCCTGGGGCATTTGGCCCGTCCGCCTGACGGCTTCTTTCCCCCCTCTTCTGCCAGCCCTCCGCTTCCTCGAGGAGCTGGCTCTGGCGCAAGCAGCGCTTCCCACTGTGTGGTCTGCGGGCTGTTCTGCCGCCTCGCAGACCGGGCAGTGAGGTGCCGCCGAGCACTGATGTTGCTTGTGCCCGGCTTGGCCGCACCTGAAGCACTGCTGGCTCCTGTCTAGTGAGCTGCTGCACTTCGCCTGCCACGTGGCCAATGTCGTGGCAGCGGAAAGCAACGTAGGTTTCGTTGCTGCAGCAGCTGCACTCGCGCAGAGACGAAGCCCACCAGGAGCCGCGACCCGCTCACCTTCTTCGCCGCCATGATAGGGCAGCGAACCCACGCCGTGCCGAGCCCGCTGCGGTCCTGCCGGATCTCTCCCACCTTCACAGACCCGACATCGCAGCCGCCGACTCGGCTAACAGCCTGCGCCACCTCCTCTGAAGTGGCAGAGTCATCTAGGCCACTGACCCTCAACTCTGCGCACTTCATCGGCCTCGCGACCAGCACCTCGCTAGCGTCGAGCACTCCTCTCAACCGCTGAGCGAGGGCATCCGCCTTCTCGCCGCTATTGGCGCCAGGTAGCTCCAGCACCCTGGCACCAGTTGAGGCGACCCGGAGACGCAGGTCCGCTATGCCCAAGTCCTCCAACTTTACCGCGTCTTTTATCTGCGTCAGCACGTCGCGGTAAGTCAGCTCCTTGCTGGCTGCGGCCGGCTGCAGAGTGAGAGTCACTGCCGCCGACCGTGGAGGACGGAGCTTAGGCTGCTTGGCAGACTTTAGGCTTCGCCTTCTGCGTCGTCTGCCGTGTCTGGGCCGCTGCCGCCTTCTTCTTCGCGCCTTTGCGCACCACCAGATTCCAGCCCTCGCTCATGTCCGCCGGGGCGGGAGGCAGCGGTCGAGGCTCGGCCGCTGAGGCTTGCGGGGCTTGCTTTGCGCCTTCCCGCTCTTCGCCTTCTTGGGACCCTGCCGTGACTTCGGGCCAGGGTTGGCAGGCGCTACCAGGGTCGTCACGGTAGGCTCTGCCACTACCCTTGAGACGGCCGCCTGGCGCCTTTTGTCCGCCGCTAAAGGAGGACGCAATGGCTTTGCCGGAAGGAGCCTATCCTCCAGCGCTGCCAGCCGCGTATTCAGCAATGTGCCCGACTTGCACCATCACCGTACGCGCCATTGCGTCCTCCTTCTTTTTCTCCTCGGGAGAATGTCGCGAGCTCCTGGAGCGCTCGAGCTCCACCCTCATCAGCGACATCTCCTTACGCAGCTCCGACAACTCCTGTGTCAAGCGGCTGTTTGCCGCCCGGAGCTGCGTTACCTCCTCGCTCGCCGTTTTATTGGCCAGGATAGCCACGGCCGTGTTGATGGCGCCGGCGGCATCCTTAAGGGCTTTCGTAAACGTGCCCTTAAGGTTGCCGGATCTGCAGGCGACTTTATTGATGATAGCTAGCTATCAGAGACCTGGTGCTGCAGATCATGCACCAAGGGTCCATCCACTCTAGGTATCACCAAGTCCGCTACGTCCGAGAGCCTGGAGCTTGCTCTGGACTGTACCGTCTGGGCGATACCGACCACCTCTTCCTCCGCTTGGAGCCGAAGCTCTTCTCGCCTGGCCGTGGATATCTTGGCCTTACGCTTCTCCTTCTCGTCGTCGTTATCGGAAGAGCCGGAGTTGGTCTTCTTGCTCCTGGGTCTCTTCCGATATTTGCGTGTCTCTGGTCGAGCTTCTGCGCTCTGCGACTCCATCGACACGCAACTGTCCACCTCCGATTCAGAGGCCGCCCAGAAACGACCCTCGTGAGATGTGGACGCGGACCTGGACCTCCCGCTGATAATGGAGGCGACCTCCGCCAGGTCCAGCCGTCTACGACCAACCTTCGCGCACTTGAGTGCAGTCTCCTTCTGACTAGGCTCAGAAGCCTTCTCTTCGCAGACAGCCACGCACTCACTCCGCCCTCCTCGGGCCCCACTACTCCACACTTCTCACCTGCCACAACAACACCGCCCATCTCAGGCACCCCTTCAACACCGCCCCTCGCAGGCTCCATCTCACCGCCGCCACCCGCGGCCACCACAACCACTCCGCCCATCTCGGGCCCCTCTCCCGCAACAAATCGGTATTCTTGGCCCCCCCCAGATTCGTGGGGCTTGCGTGCCGTAGCACGGAGGGATTCTCCGGCCTCGTAGAGACCGGTACCCTCCTGGGGTAAATCAAAATTCTGAGATACCGACATGTTGGTGTTTCGCTGATCCACAGCTTCGGCTTTTCTGTCGGGGTGTGCTCCCCTAGGCCGTGTCCATAACAATGGACTAAAGGCACGCCCATGCCTACTGGTTTTGGTCCGCGCCGGGAATAAATTCCCGGTCCACTCGCCCGCATGTGCGAGTGGTTTCCCCTATCCGCCACCTGGGGACGCGCCCAGTAGGAGTCCAGCAACTCCCTTGGGAACCTACCTACCTTTTTTTTTTTTTTTTTTTTTTTTTTAACGTGAGGAAATCCTGTTACGGATACCGGCCCGAGTGGGGACTCGAGCGGGTTATGTGGGGCTCGCGGACTGGCAGATGTAGGCCGTCCGAATACCCACTAAAACCTCACGGTGCTCCTCCTCGACCGCCACTGGCCGCGGACGCGGGGACAATAGTCTTCCGCGAAACGCGGCGGCGGGAGCCAGCAAAGGCACGTCGCGGAGTCAAGGGTGTGTGGGCACCCTCGACGGCCTGCTCGGAGTAGCGCGCGGGAGCAACCTGCGCGCGACTACTCGGGCCAGGTTAGTAGGCGGCCAGCTTCCCCAAGCTGACCGCCCTCTGGCACATTAGGGCGGAAGGCGGCGATCGTGAGCCGCCCTCCGGCGACCCGGTCCTCTTACGGCGGATGGCGAGTTCGGCAATAGCCTCCCTCGCCCGTTCCGCCGACTCCTTCTCGAGCACCACTGCCTCGCAGAAGGAGGAGACCGCATCCCACGACGTCTCGCTACCGGCCATGGCCTTGACCACGGCCGGCAGGGAGAGGTCGTCCCCTATGACGTCGCGCAGAGCGCGACGTTGAGACGCCCAGGCTGTGCACACCTCCAACGTGTGCTGGGCCGTCTCATCGAGGCAGTCGTCGCAGTGGTGGCAGCGAGCGTCGGGCTCCCTCCCAGCGATCCGACACAGGTAACCCCCGAAGCAGCCATGCCCCGTGAGTACCTGTGTGGTGCGGAAGGTTAGGACGCCGTGACGCCGCGCTAACCACTGGCGGAGGACTGGACGAACAGCCTCGATCGTCAACCGGCCGGCAGATGGTGTCGCCAGCCGGGATTCCCACACTTCTAATGCGGCTTCCCGCTCCTCCTCGGTGCGCGCTGGGCTTGCCGGATCCCCGGACGCAAGGCCCCGACGCCGGCAATAGACCGACGCCAGAGACGTCGCGTCCAGGTCCCACGGCACGACTCCGGCCAGCACGCACGCTGCTTCACCGGAGATGGTCCGATACCCCCGTATCGCCCGGATGGCCATCACCCTCTGCGCACGTCGCAGCAGGGCGATGTTCTGCCGATCCAGGGCGTCCGCCCATACGGGAGCACCGTAGAGGGCCATCGATCGGACCACTCCGGTGTACAGCCGACGGCTCGAGGCGCTCGGTCCAGCGACATTGGGCAAAAGGCGCGCCAATGCCGCCGCCGTCTTCAACAGTTTCGGGGCCAAGGATGTAAAGTGGCCCCGGAAACTCCACCGTCCGTCCAGAACAAGTCCGAGGTACTTCATGCTCCTGGTGACGCCGATTTCGACGCCACCGATGGTAATGTGGGCCCCAGATGGTGGGCCCTTTCGAGGAGCATGAAAGTATAATGCCTCGGACTTGTTTAGGGCGACCTCCAGACCGAGCCGCCTGATGCGGCCCACGACTTCGGCCACTCCCGCCGTCGCCAGGACCGCCGCCTCCCGGTAGGTCCTCTGCTGCGCCAAGACCAGCGTATCATCGGCGTAACAGAGGACCTTTATCCCCCTCAGGGTGCCGCCTCGCAGCACCCAGTCGTAGCCGATGTTCCAGAGGATCGGACCCAGCACCGATCCTTGTGGAACACCGGCCGACACTTCGAACTCCTCCCATCCTCCTCCAGGAGCCGGAAAGGTCACAGACCTCTCGGACAGGTAAGCCCCGATGACGCGGCGCAGGTATGGAGGCACACGATGGTAAATAAGTGCCTCCTTAATGCAGGGCCAGGGCAGGGAGTTGAAAGCGTTGGCGATGTCTAAAGACACCGCCAAGACTCCATCGCCCCGGGCCACCGCATCCTGCGCATAGGACTTTACCTCGAGTATGGCATCCACAGTCGAACGGCCACTGCGGAAGCCATACTGGTGGTCCGAGAGGTCCGGACCTGTCCGCTCCAAATGGTGTTGTAGCCTCCTCGCTACAACACGCTCGAAGAGCTTGGCGATCTCGCTCAGGAGCACGATGGGCCTGTAGGCGGAGGCAGAATCCGCCGGGCGACCCTCCTTCTTGATGAGGACTAACCTGCCTGTCTTCCACCGCTGTGGAATTATGGCTTGAGCCAGACAGGCAGTGAATAGTCCTCGCACTCTGGGCCCCAGGGTGTTCAGGGCCAGAGTTAGCGCCCGGCCGGGGATGCCATCCAGGCCCGGGGCGGTGCTCTTGAGCCGAGATCGGCGTACAGCCTCTTCGAGCTCCTCCTCCTCCACAGGTGGTGCGACACTGTCTTCCTCCTCCTCCTCACGCGCTGCAGGGCGGGCCATACTGGGTGGTGTAAAGTTGGCCCGCTGCGGGAATAGCGACGACAGAACCCCTCGGAGGACATCCGGTTGGAGTGTCTGCGTCAGAGGTGGTGCCCAAGCCCGTAGCTTGCCCAGTACCATACGGTAGGGCGTGCCAAACGGGTCTTGGTCTATCCCCGCGATCAACCGGTCGTGCGACTCGCCTTTCACACGACCGATTTCCTCCTGCAAGCGCGTTCTCGCCTCGACATAGACCTGGTACAGACGGTCTTCCTCCTCCTGCACCTTCTGTACCCGTCTGCGATAGTGGCTGTACTGGCGTCTCGCGTCAACGCAGATGGAACGCAGTTGCGCGACCTCCCACGACCACCAGTACACTTGCCGCCGCTGAGGGCGGCGCCTGGAACGGGGCATTGACGCGTCACAGATACGCGTCAACGCCCTCTGCGCCCAGGATGCGGCGTCTTCTGCAGACGCCAAGCTCTGGGGCAGCCAGGATTCCACTATCGCGGCCTCCTCCAACAATTGCCTGTCGAGGCGACTCAGTTGCCACCGCGGTCCGTGCTCTCGCGAGGTTGGACAGGGGGGTTGGTTGCGCCGCTGTATGTGTGGAGATCTCGTACAAGATGTAAAGGTGATCCGAGAGAGTCTCCACATCATCCAGCACTCGCCAACCCCGAACACGCTGCGCTAGGGCCGGGCTCGCGAACGAAACGTCCACGACGGATCCGCCCAGCCTTCGCACGCACGTGTTCTTCGTCCCTCGATTGAGGACAGACAAACCGGTGGCAATTACCCACTCAGACAGTGTCACACCACGAACATCCGTCGTTGCGGAGCCCCACACGCTGGACTTGGCGTTGAGATCGCCCGCGACCAACACCTCCGCCGGACGAAATCGTTCTACCATTTCCCCCAATCGGATGAGGAACTCCTCGAACTCCGCGAGGATTCGATTGGGGGAAAAGTAGACCCCGACGACAACTACGTCTCCGACAAGCGCCGCGACGCATCCCGCACCTTTCTCTATACGTGAGAAAGGCGGAGAGCCCGCAGCGACCTGGGTGATGAGTGCTACCACCCCGGTGTTGTCGGCGACCCAGTTGTCTCTGTCGGGAACGCTGTAAGGCTCCGCAACAACCGCCACCTGAATAGACCACTGCGCCAGGCTTTGGACCAATAAGTCCTGGGCCCTGGCGCAGTGGTTTATATTCGCCTGCAACACACGGAGAGCCATTACTTGACCTCCATGTGTTGCACCTTCTCACGCCCGCCTGGGGCATTTGGCCCGTCCGCTGACGGCCTCTTCCACCCACCCTTTTTGCCGCCCCTCCGCTTCCTCGAGGAGCTGGCTCTGGCGCAAGCAGCGCTTCCCACTGTGTGGTCTGCGGGCTGTTCTGCCGCCTCGCAGACCGGGCAGTGAGGTGCCGCCGAGCACTGATGTTGCTTGTGCCCGGCTTGGCCGCACCTGAAGCACTGCTGGCTCCTGTCTAGTGAGCTGCTGCACTTCGCCGCCACGTGGCCAATGTCGTGGCAGCGGAAGCAACGTAGGTTTCGTTGCTGCAGCAGCTGCACTCGTGCAGAGACGAAGCCCACCAGGAGCCGCGACCCGCTCACCTTCTTCGCCGCCATGATAGGGCAGCGAACCCACGCCGTGCCGAGCCCGCTGCGGTCCTGCCGGATCTCACCCACCTTCACAGACCCGACATCGCAGCCGCCGACTCGGCTAACAGCCTGCGCCACCTCCTCTGAAGTGGCAGAGTCGTCAAGGCCACTGACCCTCAACTCTGCGCACTTCACCGGTCTCGCGACGAGCACCTCGCTAGCGTCGAGCACTCCTCTCAATCGCTGAGCGAGGGCATCCGCCTTCTCGCCGCTATTGGCGCCAGGTAGCTCCAGCACCCTGGCACCAGTTGAGGCAACCCGGAGACGCAGGTCCGCTATGCCCAAGTCCTCCAACTTTACCGCGTCTTTTATCTGCGTTAGCACGTCGCGGTAAGTCAGCTCCTTGCTGGCTGCGGCCGGCTGCAGAGTGAGAGTCACTGCTGCCGACCGTGGAGGACGGAGCTTAGGCTGCTTGGCAGACTTTGGCTTCGCCTTCTGCGTCGCCTGCCGTGTCTGGGCGCTGCCGCCTTCTTCTTGGCGCCTTTGCGCACCACCACGTTCCAGCCCTCGTCTAATGTGGCCGGTGCAGGAGGCAGCGGTCGAGGCTCCGCGGATGGGGCTTGGCTAGCTTTCTTTTGAGCCTTCCCGCTCTTCGCCTTCTTGACACCCTGCCGTGGCTTCGGGCCAGGGTTGGCAGGCGCTACCAGGGTCGTCACGGTAGGCTCTGCCACTACCCTTTGAGGCGGCCGCCTGGCGCCTTTTGTCCGCCGCCAAAGGAGGACGCAATGGCTTTGCCGGAAGGAGCCTATCCTCCAGCGCTGCCAGCCGCGTATTCAGTAATGTGCCCACCTGCACCATCACCGTACGCGCCATTGCGTCCTCCTTCTTCTTCTCCTCAGGAGACTGACGCGAGCTCCTTGAGCGCTCGAGCTCCGCCCTCATGAGCGACATCTCCTTACGCAGCTCCGACAACTCCTGTGTCAAGCGGCTGTTTGCCGCCCGGAGCTGCGTTACCTCCTCGCTCGCTGTTTTATTGGCCAGGATAGCCACGGCCGTGTTGATGGCGCCGGCGGCATCCTTAAGGGCCTTTGTAAACGTGCCCTTAAGGTTGCCGGATCTGCAGGCGACTTTATTTATGATAGCCTAAGCTATCAGAGACCTGGTGCTGCAGATCATGCACCAAGGGTCCATCCACTCTAGGTATCGCCAAGTCCGATACGTCCGAGAGCCTGGAGCTTGCTCTGGACTGTACCGTCTGGGCGATACCGACGACCTCTCCTCCGCTTGGAGCCGAAGCTCTTCTCGCCTGGCCGTGGATATCTTGGCCTTAGGCTTCTCCTTCTCGTCGTTATCGGAAGAGCCGGAGCTGGTCTTCTTGCTCCTGGGTCTCTTCCGATATTTGCGTGTCTCTGGCCGAGCTTCTGCGCTCTGCGACTCCATCGACACGCAACTGTCCACCTCGGATTCCGAAGCCGCCCAGAAAGCGACCTCGTGATGACGTAGACACGGACCTGGACCTCCCGCTGATAATGGAAGTGACTTCCGCCAGGTCCAGCCGTTCTACGACAACCTTCGCGCACTTAAGCGCAACTTCTCCCTTTGACGGCTCAACAGCCAATTCTCCGCCTATGACAGGCACCGCACTCCACCGACCCTCCTCGGGCAACACAACTCCACATTCTTCACCGCCACAACAACACCGCCCTCTCAGCCCCATCAACACTCGCCCTCGCAGGCTCCAACCTCACCGCCGCCACCCGCGGCCACCTCAACCACTCCGCCCATCTCGGGCCCCTCTCCCGCAACACATCGGTAGCGTTGGCCCCCCCCAGATTCGTGGGGCTTGCGTGCCGTAGCACGGAGGGATTCTCCAGCTCCTAGGAGACTGGTACCCTCCTGGGGTAATACAAAATTCTTGGATACCGACATGTTGTTGTTTTCGCTGATCCACAGCTTCGGCTTTTCTGTCGGGGTGTGCTCCCCTAGGCCGTGTCCATAACAATGGACTAAAGGCACGCCCATGCCTACTGGTTTTGGTCCGCGCCGGGAATAAATTCCCGGTCCACTCGCCCGCATGTGCGAGTGGTTTCCCCTATCCGCCACCTGGGGACGCGCCCAGTAGGAGTCCAGCAACTCCCTTGGGAACCTAACCTAACCTAACCTAACCTTTTTTTTTTTTTTTTTTTTTTTTTTTTAACGTGAGGAAATCCTGTTACGGATACCGGCCCGAGTGGGGACTCGAGCGGGTTATGTGGGGCTCGCGGACTGGCAGATGTAGGCCGTCCGAATACCCACTAAAACCTCACGGTGCTCCTCCTCGACCGCCACTGGCCGCGGACGCGGGGACAATAGTCTTCCGCGAAACGCGGCGGCGGGAGCCAGCAAAGGCACGTCGCGGAGTCAAGGGTGTGTGGGCACCCTCGACGGCCTGCTCGGAGTAGCGCGCGGGAGCAACCTGCGCGCGACTACTCGGGCCAGGTTAGTAGGCGGCCAGCTTCCCCAAGCTGACCGCCCTCTGGCACATTAGGGCGGAAGGCGGCGATCGTGAGCCGCCCTCCGGCGACCCGGCCTCTTACGGCGGATGGCGAGTTCGGCAATAGCCTCCCTCGCCCGTTCCGCCGACTCCTTCTCGAGCACCACTGCCTCGCAGAAGGAGGAGACCGCATCCCACGACGTCTCGCTACCGGCCATGGCCTTGACCACGGCCGGCAGGGAGAGGTCGTCCCCTATGACGTCGCGCAGAGCGCGACGTTGAGACGCCCAGGCTGTGCACACCTCCAACGTGTGCTGGGCCGTCTCATCGAGGCAGTCGTCGCAGTGGTGGCAGCGAGCGTCGGGCTCCCTCCCAGCGATCCGACACAGGTAACCCCCGAAGCAGCCATGCCCCGTGAGTACCTGTGTGGTGCGGAAGGTTAGGACGCCGTGACGCCGCGCTAACCACTGGCGGAGGACTGGACGAACAGCCTCGATCGTCAACCGGCCGGCAGATGGTGTCGCCAGCCGGGATTCCCACACTTCTAATGCGGCTTCCCGCTCCTCCTCGGTGCGCGCTGGGCTTGCCGGATCCCCGGACGCAAGGCCCCGACGCCGGCAATAGACCGACGCCAGAGACGTCGCGTCCAGGTCCCACGGCACGACTCCGGCCAGCACGCACGCTGCTTCACCGGAGATGGTCCGATACCCCCGTATCGCCCGGATGGCCATCACCCTCTGCGCACGTCGCAGCAGGGCGATGTTCTGCCGATCCAGGGCGTCCGCCCATACGGGAGCACCATAGAGGGCCATCGATCGGACCACTCCGGTGTACAGCCGACGGCTCGAGGCGCTCGGTCCAGCGACATTGGGCAAAAGGCGCGCCAATGCCGCCGCCGTCTTCAACAGTTTCGGGGCCAAGGATGTAAAGTGGCCCCGGAAACTCCACCGTCCGTCCAGAACAAGTCCGAGGTACTTCATGCTCCTGGTGACGCCGATTTCGACGCCACCGATGGTAATGTGGGCCCCAGATGGTGGGCCCTTTCGAGGAGCATGAAAGTATAATGCCTCGGACTTGTTTAGGGCGACCTCCAGACCGAGCCGCCTGATGCGGCCCACGACTTCGGCCACTCCCGCCGTCGCCAGGACCGCCGCCTCCCGGTAGGTCCTCTGCTGCGCCAAGACCAGCGTATCATCGGCGTAACAGAGGACCTTTATCCCCCTCAGGGTGCCGCCTCGCAGCACCCAGTCGTAGCCGATGTTCCAGAGGATCGGACCCAGCACCGATCCTTGTGGAACACCGGCCGACACGCCGAACACCTCCCATCCTCCTCCAGGAGCCGGAAAGGTCACAGACCTCTCGGACAGGTAAGCCCCGATGACGCGGCGCAGGTATGGAGGCACACGATGGTAAATAAGTGCCTCCTTAATGCAGGGCCAGGGCAGGGAGTTGAAAGCGTTGGCGATGTCTAAAGACACCGCCAAGACTCCATCGCCCCGGGCCACCGCATCCTGCGCATAGGACTTTACCTCGAGTATGGCATCCACAGTCGAACGGCCACTGCGGAAGCCATACTGGTGGTCCGAGAGGTCCGGACCTGTCCGCTCCAAATGGTGTTGTAGCCTCCTCGCTACAACACGCTCGAAGAGCTTGGCGATCTCGCTCAGGAGCACTATGGGCCTGTAGGCGGAGGCAGAATCCGCCGGGCGACCCTCCTTCTTGATGAGGACTAACCTGCCTGTCTTCCACCGCTGTGGAATTATGGCTTGAGCCAGACAGGCAGTGAATAGTCCTCGCACTCTGGGCCCCAGGGTGTTCAGGGCCAGAGTTAGCGCCCGGCCGGGGATGCCATCCAGGCCCGGGGCGGTGCTCTTGAGCCGAGATCGGCGTACAGCCTCTTCGAGCTCCTCCTCCTCCACAGGTGGTGCGACACTGTCTTCCTCCTCCTCCTCACGCGCTGCAGGGCGGGCCATACTGGGTGGTGTAAAGTTGGCCCGCTGCGGGAATAGCGACGACAGAACCCCTCGGAGGACATCCGGTTGGAGTGTCTGCGTCAGAGGTGGTGCCCAAGCCCGTAGCTTGCCCAGTACCATACGGTAGGGCGTGCCAAACGGGTCTTGGTCTATCCCCGCGATCAACCGGTCGTGCGACTCGCCTTTCACACGACCGATTTCCTCCTGCAAGCGCGTTCTCGCCTCGACATAGACCTGGTACAGACGGTCTTCCTCCTCCTGCACCTTCTGTACCCGTCTGCGATAGTGGCTGTACTGGCGTCTCGCGTCAACGCAGATGGAACGCAGTTGCGCGACCTCCCACGACCACCAGTACACTTGCCGCCGCTGAGGGCGGCGCCTGGAACGGGGCATTGACGCGTCACAGATACGCGTCAACGCCCTCTGCGCCCAGGATGCGGCGTCTTCTGCAGACGCCAAGCTCTGGGGCAGCCAGGATTCCACTATCGCGGCCTCCTCCAACAATTGCCTGTCGAGGCGACTCAGTTGCCACCGCGGTCCGTGCTCTCGCGAGGTTGGACTGGGGGTTGGTTGCGCCGCTGTATGTGTGGAGATCTCGTACAAGATGTAAAGGTGATCCGAGAGAGTCTCCACATCATCCAGCACTCGCCAACCCCGAACACGCTGCGCTAGGGCCGGGCTCGCGAACGAAACGTCCACGACGGATCCGCCCAGCCTTCGCACGCACGTGTTCTTCGTCCCTCGATTGAGGACAGACAAACCGGTGGCAATTACCCACTCAGACAGTGTCACACCACGAACATCCGTCGTTGCGGAGCCCCACACGCTGGACTTAGCGTTGAGATCGCCCGCGACCAACACCTCCGCCGGACGAAATCGTTCTACCATTTCCCCCAATCGGATGAGGAACTCCTCGAACTCCGCGAGGATTCGATTGGGGGAAAAGTAGACCCCGACGACAACTACGTCTCCGACAAGCGCCGCGACGCATCCCGCACCTTTCTCTATACGTGAGAAAGGCGGAGAGCCCGCAGCGACCTGGGTGATGAGTGCTACCACCCCGGTGTTGTCGGCGACCCAGTTGTCTCTGTCGGGAACGCTGTAAGGCTCCGCAACAACCGCCACCTGAATAGACCACTGCGCCAGGCTTTGGACCAATAAGTCCTGGGCCCTGGCGCAGTGGTTTATATTCGCCTGCAACACACGGAGAGCCATTACTTGATCTCCATGTGTTGCACCTTCTCACGCCCGCCTGGGGCATTTGGCCCGTCCGCCGACGGCCTTCTTCCACCCCCCTTTCTGCCAGCCCCTCCGCTTCCTCGAGGAGCTGGCTCTGGCGCAAGCAGCGCTTCCCACTGTGTGGTCTGCGGGCTGTTCTGCCGCCTCGCAGACCGGGCAGTGAGGTGCCGCCGAGCACTGATGTTGCTTGTGCCCGGCTTGGCCGCACCTGAAGCACTGCTGGCTCCTGTCTAGTGCAGCTGCTGCACTTCGCCGCCACGTGGCCAATGTCGTGGCAGCGGAAGCAACGTAGGTTTCGTTGCTGCAGCAGCTGCACTCGCGCAGAGACGAAGCCCACCAGGAGCCGCGACCCGCTCACCTTCTTCGCCGCCATGATAGGGCAGCGAACCCACGCCGTGCCGAGCCCGCTGCGGTCCTGCCGGATCTCACCCACCTTCACAGACCCGACATCGCAGCCGCCGACTCGGCTAACAGCCTGCGCCACCTCCTCTGAAGTGGCAGAGTCGTCAAGGCCACTGACCCGCAACTCTGCGCACTTCATCGGTCTCGCGACCAGCACCTCGCTAGCGTCGAGCACTCCTCTCAACCGCTGAGCGAGGGCATCCGCCTTCTCGCCGCTATTGGCGCCAGGTAGCTCCAGCACCCTGGCACCAGTTGAGGCGACTCTGAGCCGCAGATCGGCTATCCCCAGGTCCTCCAACTTTACCGCCTCCTTGATCTGCGTCAGCACATCGCGGTAAGTCAGCTCCTTGCTGGCTGCGGCCGGCTGCAGAGTGAGAGTCACTGCCGCCGACCGTGGAGGACGGAGCTTAGGCTGCTTCGCATTCTTCGACGGCTTCGACTTCGCCTTCTGCGTCGTCTGCCGTGTCTGGGCCGCTGCCGCCTTCTTCTTCGCGCCTTTGCGCACCACCAGATTCCAGCCCTCGCTCATGTCCGCCGGGGCGGGAGGCAGCGGTCGAGGCTCGGCCGCTGAGGCTTGCGGGGCTTGCTTTGGAGCCTTTTTGCTCTTCCCCTTCTTAGAGCCCTGCCGTGACTTCGGGCCCGGGTTTGCAGGCGCAACCAACGTCGTCACGGTAGGCTCTGCCACTACCCTTGAGACGGCCGCCTGGCGCCTTTTGTCCGCCGCCAAAGGAGGACGCACTGGCTTTGCCGGAAGGAGCCTATCCTCCAGCGCTGCCAGCCGCGTATTCAGTAATGTGCCCACCTGCACCATCACCGTACGCGCCATTGCGTCCTCCTTCTTTCTTCTCCTCAGGAGACTGACGCGAGCTCCTGGAGCGCTCGAGCTCCGCCCTCATGAGCGACATCTCCTTACGCAGCTCCGACAACTCCTGTGTCAAGCGGCTGTTTGCCGCCCGGAGCTGCGTTACCTCCTCGCTCGCTGTTTTATTGGCCAGGATAGCCACGGCCGTGTTGATGGCGCCGGCGGCATCCTTAAGGGCTTTGTAAACGTGCCCTTAAGGTTGCCGGATCTGCAGGCGACCTTGTTGATGATGGCCAAGCTGTCAGTGACCTGGTGCTGCAGATCTTGCACCAAGGGTCCATCCACTCTAGGTATCGCCAAGTCCGATACGTCCGAGAGCCTGGAGCTTGCTCTGGACTGTACCGTCTGGGCGATACCGACCACCTCTTCCTCCGCTTGGAGCCGAAGCTCTTCCCGCCTGGCCGTGGATTTCTTGGCCTTCGGTTTCTCCTTCTCGTCGTCGTTATCGGAAGAGCCGGAGTTGGTCTTCTTACTCCTCGGCCTCTTCCGATATTTGCGAGTCTCTGTCGGAGTCGCTACATCTTGCGACTCCATGGACACGCAACTGTCCACCTCCGATTCAGAGGCCGCCCAGAAACGACCCCGTGATGATGTAGACACGGACCTGGACCTCCCGCTGATAATGGAGGCGACATCCACCAGGTCCAGCCGTTCTACTACCACTTTTGCGCTTTTCAGCTGCAATCCTCCTTTACTGCAAGGCACAGAAGCCTGCTCACCGCCTTTATCAGGCACGACATCTTCCGCACCCTTCTCGGGCAACACGCTCTGAACTCCCTCTTCAGGCGCCACAACAGCTCCTCCCTTCTCCGCCTCCACATAAGCTCCGCCCGTCTCAGGCACAATCACTCCGCCTTTCTCCACTTCCACACCAACTCCGCCCGTCTCGGGCCCCTCTCCCGCAACACATCGGTAATCTTGGCCCCCCCCAGATTCGTGGGGCTTGCGTGCCGTAGCACGGAGGGATTCTCCGCTCCGTAAGAGACTGGTACCCTCCTGGGGTAAACAAAATTCTTGGTTACCGACATGTTGATGATTTGCTGTTCCACAGCTGGGCTTTTCTGTCGGGGTGTGCTCCCCTAGGCCGTGTCCATAACAATGGACTAAAGGCACGCCCATGCCTACTGGTTTTGGTCCGCGCCGGGAATAAATTCCCGGTCCACTCGCCCGCATGTGCGAGTGGTTTCCCCTATCCGCCACCTGGGGACGCGCCCAGTAGGAGTCCAGCAACTCCCTTGGGAACTAACCTAACCTAACCTAACCTAACCTAACCTAACCTAACCTAACCCATACAAATCGAATTTTTCAAATTCAAATATTTTATTCCAAATTTATTTTATATACAAGATCTAAGTGAAAAAACACTATTTATACAAATTTCGACATATTTACAAAAATTTTAACTACTGAAAAACACTTAGAAAAATTTTGGCTTAATACAATAGAAAATTATTTATTTGAACCACTTACCATCTTTCGATTTTTGACTTCTTGGTATCGTGTCGTAGGGTCTTCCGCGCCGTGCCATTCTAAATTTTTTGGAAATTTTTACATAAATTTTTGCGCCATTTTTGACGCGAAAACACCTGAAAAATTCGGTTTTTTGGACATCTTACCTGCACCTCCTCTCGTATTCCCGCGGGTTGTGCATCGTTTTGAAGGCCTCTAGAAGCCCGATCGTTGGACACCGGTTTCGCTGAAATCCGTTCAGTAGAAACCGAAAAAAGTGACCATACCTACTTTTTGTATAGGAAATCCACCTAAGCTCCGACGACATAGAAATTCTTCATACAAATCGAATTTTTCAAATTCAAATATTTTATTCCAAATTTATTTTATATACAAGATCTAAGTGAATAAACACTATTTATACAAATTTCGACATATTTACAAAAATTTTAACTACTGAAAAACACTTAGAAAAATTTTGGCTTAATACAATAGAAAATTATTTAATTTGAACCACTTACCATCTTTCGATTTTTGACTTCTTGGTATCGTGTCGTAGGGTCTTCCGCGCCGTGCCATTCTAAATTTTTTGGAAATTTTTACATAAATTTTTGCGCCATTTTTGACGCGAAAACACCTGAAAAATTCGGTTTTTTGGACATCTTACCTGCACTTCCTCATCGATTCCCGCGGGTTGTGCATCGTTTTGAAGGCCTCTAGAAGCCCGATCGTTGGACACCGGTTTCGCTGAAATCCGTTCAGTAGAAACCGAAAAAAGTGACCATACCTACTTTTTGTATAGGAAATCCACCTAAGCTCCGACGACATAGAAATTCTTCATACAAATCGAATTTTTCAAATTCAAATATTTTATTCCAAATTTATTTTATATACAAGATCTAAGTGAATAAACACTATTTATACAAATTTCGACATATTTACAAAAATTTTAACTACTGAAAAACACTTAGAAAAATTTTGGCTTAATACAATAGAAAATTATTTAATTTGAACCACTTACCATCTTTCGATTTTTGACTTCTTGGTATCGTGTCGTAGGGTCTTCCGCGCCGTGCCATTCTAAATTTTTTGGAAATTTTTACATAAATTTTTGCGCCATTTTTGACGCGAAAACACCTGAAAAATTCGGTTTTTTGGACATCTTACCTGCACCTCCTCTCGTATTCCCGCGGGTTGTGCATCGTTTTGAAGGCCTCTAGAAGCCCGATCGTTGGACACCGGTTTCGCTGAAATCCGTTCAGTAGAAACCGAAAAAAGTGACCATACCTACTTTTTGTATAGGAAATCCACCTAAGCTCCGACGACATAGAAATTCTTCATACAAATCGAATTTTTCAAATTCAAATATTTTATTCCAAATTTATTTTATATACAAGATCTAAGTGAATAAACACTATTTATACAAATTTCGACATATTTACAAAAATTTTAACTACTGAAAAACACTTAGAAAAATTTTGGCTTAATACAATAGAAAATTATTTATTTGAACCACTTACCATCTTTCGATTTTTGACTTCTTGGTATCGTGTCGTAGGGTCTTCCGCGCCGTGCCATTCTAAATTTTTTGGAAATTTTTACATAAATTTTTGCGCCATTTTTGACGCGAAAACACCTGAAAAATTCGGTTTTTTGGACATCTTACCTGCACCTCCTCTCGTATTCCCGCGGGTTGTGCATCGTTTTGAAGGCCTCTCGAAGCCCGATCGTTGGACACCGGTTTCGCTGAAATCCGTTCAGTAGAAACCGAAAAAAGTGACCATACCTACTTTTTGTATAGGAAATCCACCTAAGCTCCGACGACATAGAAATTCTTCATACAAATCGAATTTTTCAAATTCAAATATTTTATTCCAAATTTATTTTATATACAAGATCTAAGTGAATAAACACTATTTATACAAATTTCGACATATTTACAAAAATTTTAACTACTGAAAAACACTTAGAAAAATTTTGGCTTAATACAATAGAAAATTATTTAATTTGAACCACTTACCATCTTTCGATTTTTGACTTCTTGGTATCGTGTCGTAGGGTCTTCCGCGCCGTGCCATTCTAAATTTTTTGGAAATTTTTACATAAATTTTTGCGCCATTTTTGACGCGAAAACACCTGAAAAATTCGGTTTTTTTGGACATCTTACCTGCACCTCCTCTCGTATTCCCGCGGGTTGTGCATCGTTTTGAAGGCCTCTAGAAGCCCGATCGTTGGACACCGGTTTCGCTGAAATCCGTTCAGTAGAAACCGAAAAAAAGGCCCTCCCACCCACCCTTTACTCACAGGCTAGGTGGGCAGGAGTCAATCCGACAAAAATATTTTTAATCTTTGGGCTTTATACAGCTCCTATTTGAGCGCCCGCATTATCCTTTAGATTTTAGAGACACTCGGCGGCTTTTTACACCGCCGAATCGGTATATCAAAACGTTGGTACTCTATACCAAATACAAACTTATTTTGATTTGACTGTTGGGTTGCTGAACCACATCTATATATATTCTCTTTTTATATACTATTTATTTTTTTACATATTGACACGGTAGGCCTAGAGAAGAAAATTAGATTTTTGCGGTAAAAAATCTTATAGTTCTTCTCACCATAATATATACTTCTTCCTATATTTTCTTACTTCAGCAATCCAGTTAGGTTAGTTGAACTTATTGACAACTGGGTGGCTCTTTACACCACTCAGAATACGGACAAGTCCCTCCGTATAAACAAACATGCTCCGCACACCGGCAAGAGGCAGCGCTCGTATCCTGGACCTCTCAGGAACCCCAGAGGAGGTGGGGTTCCTGGAGGACTCACCGGTCCGGACGCCAGAAAGCCTACCGAGACCCCAAAGCTCTCAAATCACCCCGCCTCGTCCCCGGAAAATAAAGATCAATACCCAAGATGGCCGGACGGTCGGGAGGGCGGAGGCCTCGGCTAGCCCGTCGACCTATGGAAGCAGGACAGCCGAGGCCAAGGCATGCCTGACTAAAGCCAAGTACCACTTGGGTATATCGCGGAACCTGAAGACCTGTATAAAGACCGAAGTCACAAATGCGATAGAGCGCCTGTACCAGCTCGTGACGGAGGCGGAAGCGGAAAAGAGCGAGGTCGGAGGAAGCAGCAGGGAAACGGCGGAGAAAGAGAAGGAAGGAACGGTAGAGAGGAGGAAGGAGGAACAGGGAACAGAAAAGGAGGATGAGCTACTGAGAAAATTGGACGAACACGCGGGCTTAATGAAGAGAAATGAGGAGAGAATGGCAGAACTGAAGGATGCTATGGAAAGACAGAAAGAAACGCTCGAGAAGACCACATACGCGAGTGTGGCGGCTGGCGAAATCAGAAGGCCAAGCCCACAGCCTACCGCACTGCACTCGGTTGTGGTCTCCTCGAGGAACGTTATCCACACCGGGGAGGATGTGCTTGCCCAGATAAGGGAGGTGGTAAACGCCAAGGACGGATGGGTAAAAGTAGAACGAGTGAGGAAAGCCAAAGACCAAAAGGTCATATTGGGATGCAGTTCTGAGGAGGAGAGGGAAAGAGTAAGGGAGAGATTGGGGACTGCGAGCGACAGACTGATTGTGGAGGAGGTGAAGAATAAGGACCCGATTCTGATCCTCTGGGATGTCCTTGCGTTCAATACGGACGCCGATATTACGGGTGCCCTGAGGAAGCAGAATCGGGCCCTTTTCGACGGTATCGAGGACGACGAATTTCGTGCCGACGTTAAGTTCCGCCGGAAGGCGCGAAATCCGCTAACGGGCCATGTCGTCATGAGGGTGTCCCCCAAAGTGTGGAACCGAGCTGTTGCGGCGGGAGCGCTGCACATCGACCTGCAAAAAGTCAGAGTGGCTGACTACTCACCACTCGTGCAGTGCTCCCTTTGCCTGGGCTACGGGCACGGAAGGCGTTTCTGTAAAGAAACCGCGCCGAAGTGCAGCCACTGTGGGGGAGCCCACATGAAGACCGAGTGCGAGGGATGGCTCGGCGGCGCACCACCTTCCTGTTGCAACTGCGCTGACGCAAAAGCGGAAAACGCCGACCACAATGCGTTCAGCGCAGAGTGTCCAGTGCGACGCAAGTGGGATGCGCTTGCCCGGGCCAGCGTTGCGTACTGCTAAGGGTGCCACTCACGAAAATATCAGTGCCAACTTCACCCTGGCCTTAAATGACGGTCAAGAAGTAAAAGAAAATGACGGGAGCCAAAATAATTTTGATCCCGCATTTTTAAGATACGATCCAAGTACTCCCAGAAGTTGTGTCACGCCCGAAAATAAATGCATCGAAGACTCCCTCTATGATCGGGGGGAATATTATTTGCACGCTTCGTAAAGAAACTCGTAAAGAATGATTTCGCTGGGCATGGAGGGAGCCTGCGATGGCATGCGATGGGCCGCTCTGGAAAAACTTTTTGGTTGAGGAAAGCTGTCTTGTCGAGGCGTTTTTGTAGCAAGTCACCGCATTTTCGCTTGTCTCGCTTAATTTAAAATCTAGTTGGTCTTTTGTCGTCAGAGTCTTGTCCCGTTGTCTCTTTGTCTGTCTGTCTGTCTCTTCTTGCCTTTATGTTGTGAACCTGTATGTCTTCGTTATTAGAGTGTTGTCTCGCTGCCTCTTTGCTGTTTGTCGCTTTATTTGTCATTCGTCGTGCGGATTTGTTATTGGATAAAATAGTTCTTAAAATGGTAATAAAAATTTAGATTCAAATTGTTAGCTCCACGGAATTTTCAAAAATTAGTAAAATCTGAATTAGAAATCGTCACATTATCAAAATTAACAAACAATTAAAAACATCGGATACACAAAGTCTCCGATTACGTCGGAGGGATGCGCTGTAAAGCTCCAGGCTTTACATTAAAAAAAAAAAAAAAAAAAAAAAAAACCTAACCTAACCTAACCTAACCTAACCTAACCTAACCTAACCTAACCTAACCTAACCTAACCTAACCTAACCTAACCTAACCTAACCTAACCTAACCTAACCTAACCTAACCTAACCTAACCTAACCTAACCTAACCTAACCTAACCTAACCTAACCTAACCTAACCTAACCTAACCTAACCTAACCTAACCTAACCTAACCTAACCTAACCTAACCTAACCTAACCTAACCTAACCTAACCTAACCTAACCTAAACCTAACCTAACCTAACCTAACCTAACCTAACCTAACCTAACCTAACCTAACCTAACCTAACCTAACCTAACCTAACCTAAACCTAACCTAACCTAACCTAACCTAACCTAACCTAACCTAACCTAACCTAACCTAACCTAACCTAACCTAACCTAACCTAACCTAACCTAACCTAAACCTAACCTAAACCTAAACCTAAACCTAAACCTAAACCTAAACCTAAACCTAAACCTAAACCTAAACCTAAACCTAAACCTAAACCTAAACCTAAACCTAAACCTAAACCTAAACCTAAACCTAAACCTAAACCTAAACCTAAACCTAAACCTAAACCTAAACCTAAACCTAAACCTAAACCTAAACCTAAACCTAAACCTAAACCTAAACCTAAACCTAAACCTAAACCTAAACCTAAACCTAAACCTAAACCTAAACCTAAACCTAAACCTAAACCTAAACCTAAACCTAAACCTAAACCTAAACCTAAACCTAAACCTAAACCTAAACCTAAACCTAAACCTAAACCTAAACCTAAACCTAAACCTAAACCTAAACCTAAACCTAAACCTAAACCTAAACCTAAACCTAAACCTAAACCTAAACCTAAACCTAAACCTAAACCTAAACCTAAACCTTAAATCCTTAACCAGGATACCTACCTATCACTACAAAAAAAAAATAATAATAATAATAATAATTAAATAAAGTTAAAATATACCGACTGCCATGGTTCCATAATTAGAACTATACAAAACTCTCATCAAAGTACCTACCGATTTTTTCATTATTAGATTTTTCCATGGAATCGTCAGGGCCGGGTCTAATAAAATCGGGAAAAGCACCTGCTTTAAAAAATAAAAAAAATAAATAAACATGAAAATGACTTCATCCAATAAAATGTTCTCATATCCATTTTTTGTTGCATTGAGAATATAATATATTTTTTTTTGTTTTTTTTGTAATTACATAAATTACGTTCATTAGGTTTTTGCTTTAATATAAATATAATATTATTATAAATTTTATTTAAATTAACATCTTCTTTATAAAATATAAAAATCTATATTTTATTTATTTATATTTTTATTACTGCCATCTTGTGGCACAACATGGTAGTCGTTAGTAGGAATTCGTGATCTACTTTGCTAAAACGTTTCTTCATATTATTAGTGTTACCGACGAGGACAAGATGGCGTCATGTAGTTATTATTGAGTGTCATACTACGCAATAATAAGCGTTGACATGTTATATAGCGCTCGGTGTCACAGGCGGAAAACTTATTTAATATTATAATGTGTCCGTCTGATAGGCGGCACCGATTACAAAATAGGCGATCACGTTAAATATGATCGAAATTAATAATTCCAAATTGTACCATAATTCCAAATTGTACTTCCATATATTAAACCTGGAATCAGTTTGCATATTTATATTTTCTTAACGTTAAAGAAATATAGAAATTCTTAATATTAACTGAAACATTCGCTAAATATGCGCAGGCATATTTTTTGAGATGTAATAGAAGTTAGTGTCGTGTTCAGCTTGTTATTGTTCTCTGCAAAAATTACATAATTATAATTTTAAAGGTAATATCGCCGTTCTTCTATCCTTAGTCCTTTGAGCACTATAATTTTCTGATAATAAAAGTATTTCGTTATTCCAAATCATCCCTTTAAGCAACATCTAGTAAGAATTCTTTGTACATAGAGGCTGAATGCCCGAAGATCATTTGAAAAGAAAATACCTCTGTAAAAATGCAATTTTATCAAATTGTACGACATGCCTTGAAAACCCAGTCCTCTGATACTCAAGGATGAACCAATAGGACAATTTGATGGGAAGTTATGCCACTAACATGATATAACTATTTATTGCCCCGGATCAAAGAGACACATATATTAGCAATTTTCAATTCAAGATTGGCCTTGCAGACCCCAGTTCAAGAACATGACAATTTCTCAGCAACTCTCTCTCCAAGAATAGTTGCTGATCTGCGGAGGGAGATGTTATATAGCGCTCGGTGTCACAGGCGGAAAACTTATTTAAAGTTGTTGTTCTTTGACCGCAAGCGTTGTTAGTAGCTAATGATTCACAGATGCTCCAATTTATGGAAATGTAGCACTCGTGTCGCACACGGAACCGCGTTAATCGTATGTACGACAAAAATGCACTGTCACAAATTCGCCAGCTGATTTTTGTTTAACAATTTTTGATTTTCACTTTAACTTTGTTTATATCACTGTTTTCTTTATAAATTGACCTAATTACAGATTATATTACGCTTTAACGTTGTTATAGAAGTGATTTCTGCGTAATATGCACTTGAACTAGCAAGTTAAGTCAAGAGATACAACGGTTAAATTTTAACAGGTTGACCGAGCGTCATAGAATGACTATAAACACTACAATTTCAATATTATACTATGGTATTGTAGTATAATTTTGAACATTTTGAATATTGTGATGAAGAACATAGACTATTTTTTAATTTGAAAAAAATATTTATTAACTATAAGAATGAATTTCTTCGCAAGTGTTATAATAACTATTGGTATCTATTCACCAAAAAACACTATAAATATTAAATATGCTCAATTATACAGTTTTTTTGTCAGGACCACTTTAAATGAAACCACAGTTTAGCTACTCTGTTAAAGCCTATTACAATAATAATAAAACCCAAAAATAAAAAAGTTACTTTTTCAAACAAAATAAATTATAAAATTATTGTTAAAAAATAAAACGCCATTTGTCCTGAACGACGCACACAGCCACAAACCTATCAAAGGGAAGCCGCCGCATACGTCTCATTCCGAAATCGAGTCGTAGGTATTGGAGGTAAAGTTCAAAGTTCTAAAGATTTTAGTAGTATTTTTGTAGTAGTATGTGTTTACATTATTGGTACCTATGCGTAACCGCGTCACACGAAATATAGATATGAATAAATATCGTGAAATGAAAAAAAAACCTACGTCTAGACTGTTGATGTATCTTGCTTAAATTCTTTAGGTATAGGTTTAAAATATGTTACCCTATATGCTGTTTCCCTAAAAGGAGCGCTGACGCTTCTCGTTTCTTCTTTTCCGGCACGTGCACTGTTACAAAAGGCCGTCGCGGCACAGGGACACAAAGTTGTGACTGTAACGCGACTGTTGTGATCCCGATCCCTACATGGAGTATTGAATTATAATTTAATAATATTTTCATTTCGTTTAATAATATTTTCATTTCGCACATCAATCACACATAATTTTTTTTTTATGGAAAAGACACGGCAAACGAGCGTTCAGGTCACCTAATGGTAAGTGATTACCGCCGCCCACAGACCCGTGCAACACCAGGGGAGCTACAGGTGCCTTGCCTGCGATAAACTGGGCGCCGGCGCCCGGCATTACCTGATGCGAAACGCAGTGGCATAAAGCCACTACTTCACGCCGGTTTTAAATGCCGGGGGTGGTAATGATCCGGCCGAGTCTGCCCATGCGTGTCGCCATTGCTGGCGACTTGACTCTACCACACGTACTTTAGTCGCCTCTTACGACACCACCAGTACCAACATGATCCTATTCTAGGCCGTGATCACACGACACATACGCAATATCTTAACACTAAGTTGCCCTGCTAAGGGCAGGATAAAGCGTGGATCTGGTTTTAACTTTGTGTTAACCGATTAAAATAAAGTCCAGTCCAGTTGAGGCCAGTCGTGGCGCAGCGGCATGAAGTGTGACTGTAAAACCGACTGGTTGTGGATTCGATCCCTACTCGAAGAAGGAGAAAGAGGAGGAGATGAAATATTTAGTTTGTAGGGGTAAATAAATAAAATAAAAAATAAATAAAAGTACTTTATTTGTTCAACAGATTTTACACAGAAATATTTGTTACAGAGATCTCCTTTTAAGCAAGCCTGTCTTAGGAGATCCCGCTCTTCCAATACAATATCTTAGAATCTGTTTCAATATTTAATACAATAAACATTTTAAAATAAGTTAATTTTTTATACATACGTTTGAATGAACGTGTATATGTGTGCAAGTTTGTATGTGAGTGCATGTATGTGTGTGCATGTGTGTGTGTGTACAGTGTGTGTGGTTGCGTGTGTGTATTATTTTGTGGGTGCTAGTATGTCATTGAACGTGTAGTAGGAGAGTTTCAGTGTCATGATAAGTAAGTGTCTTGATCTAGTCCGAGAGGATTTTCTTGCAATCGTTGTAGATGTAAACGTGTTTATTTATCTCATTATATAATTGAGCAGATCGTTTGAGGAATTGCACGGAGGCAAATCGCGTTTTAGTTCTTGGAATTTTAATTATATTGAATTTTCTTCTTTTTTCTTCTATAATTTCATTATAAAAAACGGAATTATGAGTTTTTAATATAGTCTGAGTTATGTATATTTTCCTAACAGAGAGCAATGAACTGAGTTTATATAATTGTTCAGTGGGGAATCTGAGTTTTTTGAAGTACATACACTTGATTAGAGCTCGTTGTGCCCTTTCTAATTCAAGAAATTTTGATTTTGTAGTACCGTCCCAAATAGTGATACAATAAGACAGCACCGACTGTACAATTGATATATATACTTCGTTTAGAGTATTTCTGGGGTGAACCGACTTAGAAGCGATGCTTTTGGGAATTACGTGTCGTAATGTTCTAAATATCCAGCTAAATTTCCTTATCCTGTTTGCAACATGATCAATTTGTTGTTACCAGGATAGTTTCTGGTCTATAATAATACCTAAATATTTAATAGACGATACCTTATTGATGGTAAGACAATTCCAATTTAAATGCCCTCCTTCACCACACAGATGTAATTTAATATTAAAATGCGGGTTGGGTACGATTGCTAATACTAAAACATATTAAGTTTGTTTTAGTAATATTTAGGGTTAATAGGTTTACATTTAACCATAAGGCTAATTTTGCTAAGCCGTGTTCAGCAGCAAGTTGAACATCACGCCATGAGTTTCCAGCAAAAACAACAGGGGTATTGCACAATACTTAATATTGTTCATAAACAACATTTGTAAACATACTAAATCAGCGTCCTAAAGTTATTCGCTACAAATACAATTATGTAATTATTTTCTACTATTGTTTTGTAGCGTATAAATAACCAAATTGAATATGTAATAAAAGAGTTGAACAAAAGGTCTCGTATCATTAACACCGTCGCGATACCATAGCCCACAAGTTAAATTTATATTTCCATTTCCTCGCTTTTATTTCAAACATTCAATTGAAAATTCTTATGGGAGGTACGAAAATGCGACCTAAAGTTCTAACAACTTTCTGATAAAAAAATTTCATTGCATTGCAAACATATATCAAAACACGAACATAATTCAGTGTGTTAAGTTAAAAATTCTGTGGTTTAAGCGGGCGAAGCCGTAGTTAGTTAATAAATATATAAATTATGATTATTTTACAGATTACAATCTATTTAACTTATATAAATGTTAATTATTTTCTAACATAAAAGGGCAAGTTTATCTTGTTGCAATAATATAGTCTTTATCACTATTGTTAGAAATTGGAAGCGGTTATTGTTTTTAAAATACACGATAAATACACACATCGTCTATATGTTTTTAAACTATTTGAAATTGGATACCACGTAATTGCAATAGGTGATACGTATCACCTACTAACAATACTTCACACTAGTTTCCTTCCAATAGGGACCGTCACTTACACGCAACTGTCCCCCGATTGACACAATTCTACTGCTTTTATAATTATTTTCACCTAAATCTAGGGTAGATTTTACACGAGTACGCTAACACTGTTTTATTTGATTTGCAAGAATACTATTTGTTTAGATATAATTATAACAAATGTTTATAAACAATAAAAAATATAAAGTGTTTATTCGTTTTATTTCTGTATTTATCTTGTATTATTATAGAACCAGAAATGATTCACTCCTTCAAAATCATTTGGAAGTATATTTGTTTAAATTAAATAATGATATTTCCAATTGATTTTGAAAGAGTGAATCATTCTGGCTTTGAATAAAAATCGATTTATTATCCAAATGCTACCCAAATTTTAAATTTCCCGCCCATATCTGAGGCGGTAAATTTTAAATATTGTTTTTGGTGAGCACACGATAGATGGCAGGAGTGTCGTTTTGTCCCCCATTTTTTTGTATGAAGTGAACATTCTTCTCTTTGGGTATATGTGGTGTGTAGTTTTGGGATCCCCATCAAGGTCATTGCCGATCAGGGTACCCAATTTGAATGTAGATTATTTAATTCATTGTTAAAATATTTAGGTGTTACGAAACATAGAACCCCATACTACCCTTAAAGTAATGGGATTATTGAGCGTTGGCACAGGACGTTGAAAACAGAATTAAGAGCTTAATTAGATCAAATAGGCAGTACTTGGGTAGAATTTACCTGCATGTTTTATATGGGATACGTATGGTGCCTAAAAAACACAACGTTATAAGTGTCTCACAAATGGTTTACGGTAATAACATATGGTTACCAGGTGAGTTTTGTGGCGGTAACGTAACTCATAGCTATACTGATGCGAAATATGTAGAGAAAATTAGATATAGTGTTAAGAAAATTAAACCAACATCTGAGAAAGATAGAGTACAAAATAATTTATTTGTACACGCCGACCTAAATAATTAGTTTGTGTTAGGAAGGAAGTCAATCGTTACTCATGAAACCCTTCATATTCATTCATATACGAAAGATGATAGAGTGGCACAAAGGGTGACTGTAAAACCGACTGGTTGTGAGTTCGATCCCCACTCGAGGAGATGTAATATTTACTTAAATGTATATTTTCATTTCTTTGCTCTGGTGTCGAGGCCAAAAGCGCGGCATTGAGTTGTGCCACTCAACACACAATGCCTCCAAAATTCTGCTGTGTGCGGGATACAACGTGAAGCTAATTTAATTTAATTTTGATGACGTCTCAAAATTAAATTAAATTAGCTTATACATTGCGGTCTCATAAATTAATCATTACCTAATCTCTATATATAATAAGACAGTAAAAATATTTTGTCTGTAGATTTAGTATTTTTGACTGAAATGGATAGAGGGACACTTAAAAAGAATAATAGAAAGCAAAAATACTTTTTTTTAATTTCTTGTCTGTCTGTCGATAGGTATGGTCACATTTTTCTCAGAAAGTGCTGAACCGAATAACTTGAAAATTTCACCAATTGCTTTGTTTTAACTCAACTACTAAAGTTTGGTTCATCAAAATCGGTTCATTAAAAAAAAGTTATCGTCAATTGAATGAACTCAAGGCATTAGTTTGTATACGAATGTTATATAGCAATCGCGCTGGTAAGATTCTTGGGTTAAGAATGACATTCGAAACGTCTTACTTATATAGTCATATAAGTAAGACGATAAAAATTGATATGATTTGATGATGATGATGATATGATTGATAAAAACATATATTTTTGAAGCACTATTATATAATATTTTATACAATAAAACAAACAAAACCGAATTGTTAGTGGAGATTATCTTCGTAAATCATAACAGTTAAGTTTAAGTCGTAATTAATTCAACACAGAGATAAAGGACGATTTGGTCTTCAAAGAAATATCAAGTTAATACATAGATTTTTTGGTTCCTTCGTTCGTTTGAAATAAGTCTATATAAAAATGCCTAAAACATCCTATCTACGTGTACACTGTAATAACTACATATTTACCAATTGTACATTTATCTAATAATATATGTAACTAATTTAAAAATTGTACAAGAGTTAATATCCAATCATTACAGTTATTTACAAGGAATATTATAAATCCTTCAAATCAATAATTTAACATTTAAGGCTGTTTCTGAAGCAGTAAATTATATTATTCACTGACATCAGCACATTTAACAGAGTTGAGTTAAAACAAAGCAATTGGTGAAATTTTCAAGTTATTCGGTTCAGCACTTTCTGAGAAAAATGTGACCATACCTATCGACAGACAGACAAGAAATTAAAAAAAAGTATTTTTGCTTTCTATTGTTCTTTTTAAGTGTCCCTCTATCCATTTCAGTCAAAAATACTAAATGTACAGACAAAATAAATTTACTGTCGTATTATATATAGAGTAGATGTCGTATTACATTATCTAGTTACTGGAAAAAATTTGAAATATTAAAAAGTAAAAAGAATCTGAAGGATGTATATATATCTGAGGACTATCCAAAAATAGTAATGGAAAAACGAAAATTATTACAAAAGCAAGTGAAAGAAGAGAGAGAAAAAGGAAATTTTGCATATATAAAATATGATAAGTTAATTGTAAAAGAAGGTTATGCTAATAAAGATAAAAGGAAGCGGGAGCAGTCTACCTCTCCAGAAACGTACACAAATCCTAGAAAGCAAACCTTTACATCCGCAGATAAGTGGAATACTAATAGAACCAATGCTTTTGACATATTGAAAGCAGGAGCTAAAGTGTCCTCACCAAACACTAGCAAATCGAAGTAGCAACTAACATGCAGCAACCAGAAACGGAACAATCCCAATCCGGCCGGTCACCGTGGGGTTGATAGACCAACACCCTCCAAAACAGCACTGTGCAAAACTCAATCAAATAAAAATCATAGAGACAAGCAATTATATATAGGCACTTTGAATACAAGAACGTTAAGGACTGACGAAAGACTTATTGAACTACAAGTAGCTCTGGGAAAGATTAAATGGGATATAATTGGACTTAGCGAAGTAAGAAAATCAGGCGAAGAGATCAGAGAATTCACAGATTTTATATTCTACTTCAAGGGAGAAATACAAGGAAGATACGGAATAGGTTTTTTAGTAAGAAGAAATTTGAAAAAATACATAGAGGATTTTGTAGGGATATCAGACAGAATCGCAGTTTTGAATCTTGTCCTACCGGGAACTAAAATTACAATGTCAATAGTACAAACATATGCCCCCACAGAACAATCAACAAAGAAAGAAAAGAACTTATTTTATAAAAATCTAACGGAGACAATGCGGGAAGCTCATAAGAATGTAATGGGAGATTTCAATGGACAGGTAGGAACAAAATCTGAAGTAGGCGAATATGTTTTAGGAAAATATGGAAGTGGAAAAAGAAGTGAAAACGGGCAAAGGCTTATCAATTTTTGTTACGAACACAACTTAAAGGTAATGAACAGCTTTTTTAAGAACAAAATCACTCGAAAATGGACATGGATCTCTCCTAATGGCAAAACGAAAAATGAAATAGATTATATAATAACAAATAAACCCAAAATATTTAATAATGTAACTGTAATAAATCATCTCAACTTCAACTCGGACCATAGATTAGTAAGAGGAACTATAGTATGTAAAAATCTTAAGCATTCAAGAAGGAAATTTAATACAAAAACTGATAAAACAATATCTTACATGACAGAGGGAGATCTTAAGGAATTGAAGCAATCCTTGGTAGAAATTATGAAGCAAAGTAATGTACAAGACAAATATAATACATGGGAGCAGGCACTGCATAAAATCAGTAAATGTAAAAACAAAAATTTAATAGACAAACTAGGAACTGAAGCCAGAGCTAGCATTAAGCAAAGAAATGAGATGATTAAAAATAGAAAAAATAATAGAGCGAAAATAGCAGATATCAGCAAAAGAATTTTACTATCTATTAGAGACCATAGAAGACAGACTTGGCTCCACACAGTAAGAGAACAAATAAAAAAAACCGGTGGTCCCAAAAAAGCTCTAAAACAACTCAACGAGTACTCGATGTGGATCCCTAGGATAAGCTATCGTGACAAGAAACATAACAAATACACCACAAGCAAAAGACATAAAATCTTAGCAGTTGCCACAGAATTTTATGAAAATCTATACAGAGATACTAGCAAATCAGAGGAAATCAGTATAGACGAAAGTGATCAGGATGATGAAACCATTCCACGCATAATGCAAAGCGAAATTAGAAAAGCTATCACGACCCAAAAGGCAGGCCAAGCACCAAGAGAAGATAAGATACCAAATGAATTGCTAAAACTGACCCTTAATCAAATACTAGAACCACTTACGCACATATTTAATGATATACTACAAAGTGAACAAATACCGCTACAATGGACATCATCTACTATAACACTTATACATAAAAAGGGAGATAAGGATAACATAAACAATTATAGATCCATTAGTCTTATGTCAAACCCGTACAAAGTATTCATCAAGATCATATTAGAGCGGTTAACTAAACTACTAGACAGTAACCAACCCAAAGAGCAAGCTGGATTTAGATCAGATTACTCCACTATTGACCATATCCATGCTGTGAAACAACTTATAGAAAAATGCAACGAATATGGGAAGCCATACTATCTATCCTTTGTAGACTACAACAAAGCATTTGACTCATTAAACCATAAGTATATCTGGACCTCATTAATAAATCAGGGAATTCAAAGAAAGTATATTAGAGTAATAAAAAAGATCTATGAGAATATGACAGCCAAGGTTCAGTTAGAAAGATCAGGAAGGATATTCAAAATTCAAAAGGATGTAAGACAAGGAGACCCATTGTCCCCAAAAATCTTTAACTCTGTGCTGGAAAACGTTTTTAGACAATTAAACTGGGATGAGTTTGGAATAAATATAAATGGTGAAAACTTAAATCACTTGAGATTTGCAGATGACCTCGTACTTTTTGCAGAAGATCATACTACGCTTCAGACGATGCTGCAGCAACTGGTAGAGGAAAGCAAGAAAGCCGGACTGTCAATGAATCCAAGCAAGACAAAACTACTAACCAACCAGGCCAAAGTAAGCATTAAGTTAGGAGAAGACGAGATCGAATATGTGGATGAGTATATATATCTGGGTCAAGTAATAGCAGTTAAAGACCTTTCGACTAAGGAAGTGGATAGAAGGGTAAATATTAGTTGGCAAAGGTACTGGTCCCTTAAAGAAGTAATGAAGAATAAAAATATTCCCATTTCAGAAAAAAGAAGGGTATATGACACATGCATCCTACCATGCCTCACATACGGCTGCCAAACCTGGCCACTAACGAACAAAATCGAACACAAATTACTTACGTGTCAAAGAGGGATGGAAAGAAGCATGTTATTCCTGAAGCTTCGTGACAAATGGAAGGCCACAAAAATTAGAGGTATATCTAAAGTAAAAGATGTGAAAGTTAAAGTAAGAACTCTTAAATGGAAATGGACTGGTCATATAATGAAAAGCAAGGTGGATAAGTGGTCTAAGAAAGTTACTGAGTGGTATCCGAGAAATGGGAAAAGACAAAGAGGAAGGCAAATCAGAAGATGGGAAGATGACCTACCAAATGGATGGAGACGTTTAGCAAAGTGCCGCGATAAATGGAAAGAAATGGAGGAGGCCTATGTCACAAGACAACCTGACCTGGTTGCATATAATGTGCAAAAATAAATATTAAGCAAATAAGTTATATAGGTTTAGTAATATAGTAATAAAATAAAATATATAAAATTTCTGTAATTAGATATAAGAAACTTAGGTCAGAGAATAAAGGCTATTTTTATTTATTTTATTATATATAGAGAAGAGATTACAGATTAAAGTAATAAAAAATCATATCAGAATTTTTTTTAGTTGGCAATCAATTTTGTATATTAGATCAATAATCATGTAGTTTAAGCGGGCGAAGCCGCAGGCGGGCCGCTAGTTGCCTAAATAAATTTATAAAAGTAAGTAGTAATTTAAATAATTATTTTATTACGAACAGCTTAAGAGTACACAACTATTCATACCAATTCATATTGTACTGTGTTTTATATTTCTACAATTAAAAATTGGCAATAATTCTATAAAAGAGGAACGAAAGGAAGTCAACGTTAATAACCAGACAACGACGAATCACCTAGAAAACCTACGATGTTATACGGTAGGACCGTTTGTTGTTATCGCTTACTATTTATTGTAAACACGTGAATATACCTGCATGCTTTGATCACTTTTATAAACGTTTATGAATTTTGTGTTTTAAAATTTAATAGAATGTTACTAAATGATGTGTAATTTCAGTATTTTTGAAGGTCATTTTTGAAGGAGGTTTCGTATCATATGTACTCAACTCATTTTGATAATGATTTTGTATTCTGTACTTTCTGTTACTTTCAATACCAGAACTGCAACATTCCATCCGGCACGTGCACTGTTACAAAAGGCAGCACCAAGCACGCAGGGGACCGCAACCCAACAGGCCATATCCAGAACGGCAGGAATTGGAGGACGGGTCTACTAATAGCTTTTCTAATAATAAAGCATTCTTTGTTATCTTGTACCATTTTTATTTCATGTTCTAATTGGTACATTTATTAAGTAATACGTATTAACGTCGCTTAAAATTGGTTTGATATTCAAGGGTTAATAAAAATGTGGATTTCAGGTAAATATTTATTTTTACAAACACTCACTTATTAATTTTGTTTTCTACATTCGATCGCGATACTATATCACAATATACTCGGTGGTATTAAGGTTTCCACAACTTGAGCAGTCCGTCCTCGCTGTACGTGGCCAGCAGGTTCTGGTGGGGGTGGTGCGTCATGCCGATGACCGCCTTCTCGTGCACGTTGATGGTGCGCTCCAGCTTGCCGCTGGCGGCGCAGAAGGCGTAGAGCACGAGGTCCTCGCCGGCGCAGTACACGAGGCGGCCGCGCGCGCCCAGCGCCGCGCACACCAGCGCGCCGCCCTCGGCCTCGCGCCGCCCGCTCGAGAACGAGCGCACGATCTGCCCCTGCATGTTCATGATGGCCACCGTGTTGGTGCGGTTGCACACCACGAAGTGGTCGGGGTTCTTGGGCGTGAGCAGCAGCGAGTTCACCGGCGGCTCGCCCGAGCCCAGCGGCTTGAGCGTGGCCGTGCACTCGCCCGAGCGCGCCGACCACACCTTCACGGAGCCGTCCGAGGACGCGCTCAGCACGGCGTGCCCGTCCGGCGTGAACACGGCCTCGTTCACGAAGGAGGCGTGGCCGCGGAACTCCTTGAGCAGCTTGCCCGACTTGAGGCCGTGGATGCGGATGGTGCGGTCGAAGGAGGCGGACAGCAGCTGCGCGCTGTCGCGCGTGAACTGCAGGCACGTGACGCCCTTGGCGTGCGCGCGCTCCAGCTTGCGCTGCACCTGCCCCGTGGACACCTTCCACACCTTGATGCGGCCGTCGTTGGAGCCGGCCGCCAGCGTGTCGCTGTCGCGCGCGAAGGCCAGGCTCAGCACCGCCTCCTCCATGCTCATGTACTCCTCGTGCGCCTGGTAGCGCAGGTCCTTGCGGATCTTGCCCGTCGTGAAGTTCCACACCTCCACCAGCCCGTCCACCGACCCCGTCACCAGGTACTGCCCGTCCGGGGAGAACCTGTCCAACATTTATTTATTTATATTCTCTGTTGCATAAAAAATCACAAAAGGTGGGCTGAACGCAAAAGCGCATTTTCTCCCACCAAACCTTGTCAGTTACAATAATAAGTGTGCAGAAGTATAATATACATACATTTACGTATATTTACATTCTTCTTTTTTAATGGAAAAGGACACAGCAAACGAGCATGCGGGTCACCTGATGGTAGCGAGTACCGCCGCCCACGGCCCCGTGCAACACCAGAGGAGATATAGATGTCAATAAACATACCTAGCACACTCCACATGTGACTTTTGGCCAAACTTGATAATTTTTGACAGTTGTGTAGGACACTGGTCGTCCTCTTCATCTCTGATGGCTGCTTTACCGCGGAAAAGATCGATTGTTGTCCCTGTAATTACCATTTTTATAAAATGATGTTACATATATGATTTGAATCCCGACGTGGCGCAGGGGAACAAAGTGTGACTGTAAGTGTCGAAGAAATATTTGTTTACATTTATATTTTCATTTCTTCGCTCTGATGTCGAGGCATAGTGCGGCGTGGAATTACGCTCAAATATTTTTTTATTATTCTTTTTAAATGTCGGTCTATCCATTTCAGTCAAAATTATTGTTAAAAGGCAAAAAAATTTAACAAATTATATACATAAATCAAATTAAATAAATCAGCTTCAGAACCTAGTGATGAGACACTCCGTTCCCCACTTTTCACCGAGTTCTGGAGGCATTGCGTGTTGAGTGGCTGAACTCAAAGCCGCGCTTAGCCTCGACACCAGAGCGAAGAAATGGAAATATAAATTTAAGGAAATATTTCATCTCTTCGATTGGGGATCGAACCCACAGCCAGTCGGTTTTACAGTCACACTTCGTGCCGCTGCGGATTTCTGCGAAAATTTTAGAAGTGAGAAAAACCATGAAAGACTTGTTTTTACATGTAATTTTAACCATAATATCAGCAAAAAAAGAACTGTGTAATGAAGATTACCCTATAACTTTTTATTTATCATTGCATCCGACGAATTATAAAGTCAGTCCTCAAATCAGCAAAATAATAAAATAATGGTACTACTATATCAGACCTGACTTCCGGTGGAACTAGCAAGTGACCCTAACGGTCACATCTATACTCCCGAGCATTCTAATAATAAACCAAGTGAAATAATAACATGTTTTTTCTTAAATCGGCATAAAACTGTGAATCACATCAGTGGTGGTTGAATTACATGTGACAAGAGAAGTTAGTAGTGATAAGTAAAATAAAAAGTGTAAAAACAGAAATACGTAATTATTCTCTTACTGGTTAAAAGTGAGTTTCGTTGTAATACTGCTCCTCCTAGACCAGTATATATGCCTGGTTCTTTTTTTGTATTATATTTAGGTATGTCTACAATTGATCAAATACAAAAAGACCAGAATCAGCAACTCTTGAAAAAGATATTGGACACTAAAAGAAGTCATGAAAACTCCCAGATACTATTAAAGACCTATGAATGTCAAACTGGCTTCGACAGAAAGACACAAAGAAGCACTGGATGTTCCCCAGAATAGCATGGAAAGAAGCATGTTGAACATTAATTAAGAGATAGAGTAAAGTTAAAGGATATAAGAGTTCAAAATAAAATTACCGATGTTACCTATACAATACTAAAATGGAAATGGAAATGGCCACCTTATTAGAAATAATAAAGAGAAATGGGGAAAAACGTAACTGATTAGTATCTTTGGGACAAGGTAAAAAGAAGAGTAGACAAATCAGATGATAGTAAGATGAAATCAAAAATCTTGCTTGCTTGTTACCTGGCACATGGCACCGCATGGCATGAAACAGGATTAGGTGGAAGGAGGTGGGGAAAGCCTATGCCCCAAGGCAATCTGATAAATAGTAATGAAAAATGATGTATCCAAAATTGTTCCATTATCATTATTATTATAAGCGCAGACCTGGAGGCAACAGCCCCTGGTGTTGCTGCCACTTGAGCGCCTGCCCGAGCAGCGCCAGCAGCCGCGACGACGGCACCACCGACACCTCGCCCGCGAGCGCCGCCGCCAGCGCCGCGCGCCGCCACTCCTTGCCGCCGCCCGCGCCCGCCGCGCCGCCCGCGCCGTACGCCTCGCGCGGGTCGAAGTACGACCGCGTCAGCATGTTCTCTGGGGAGTTGTGTGGGTGTAGGGTGTACAAATACTTGCATTAGACATAATGCTGATTGATGTCACAACTCTTACCAAGGTGCATATATCTGTCGGTTTCCTGTTGCTTCATGAGCAAGCAGGGCTGTGTCTGACGCAGCAGGGTGCGTGCAGCACCAAGCTCCCTCAATTCTATTAACTCTAATACTACTTGCTCATATAAATCCATTAGTTTCTTGTCTGGTAACTTCAATGAAGCTGTTGCTTTTAAAACTGTATCCCAGTGTCCATTATTAATATCTGCACAAAACCCATCAACACTGTCCACTGTGTTAAGGGACACTCCAGTTTCTTCCTGCAATCAAAGTCAAAGTAGAAAATTAACAATATTATAATATGTGCTTACTATATTTAATGCTTCACTTAGAAATAGAAGTAATGTATTATGTATTTTATCAAATGCTGATTCAATATAAAAACATTATTTCTAATAAAAATTGTACATATTTAAAACTTTACAGATACATGAACTGTTCATTGCACAAATTGATTTACCACCAATCACTTAAAAAATATAACATTAAAATTATTATTTTAGACTTCTTTTTTTGAGCTTCATACTGTATCCCACACATAGCACGGTAGACATCCTTCTTAAGACACTTCTATTCCTCATGTTCTGCAGAATTTTATAGTTATTTCGTGTTGAGTGGCCCAACTCAACATCGCGCTTAGCCCTGTTACCAGAGTGAGGAAATAAAATATTAAATATTTTTTAAACATGAAATGTGCATCTCCCTTTAATTTTAATAGTCAAATTTTTCAATTTATATAAAGGGAATAAAAATATTATTACAACATTTTAATGGTGTTAATGAGTATTTATATATGCATAATGCACACAATGTTTACCTGTAAAGTCTGCAAAGATTTTGTGAGGTTAGATTCTTTAAGATACTGTTGGATAAGCCGAATGACACTGAAATGCACAAAATTTTATGAGTACATATACTCAAAAACATATAACACTTCAAAATATTTAAATATTATAACTTAAAAACATACTCAGCCGATTCTATTTCTATAGACATTTTAAATAGTTATTGTTTGTGTAACTTTCTAGTAAAAAGAAGAAATTTTTATTCAGCAATAATATTATATATTCGAAAATGAACGATTTATTCATTTACTTATATAAAGCAATTTGTTTTATTTATAATTATAACCCTTGTATGTTTTCAAACAACAAATGTCAGTAATTAGATTTTGACAAACTGTAATGCCAGAGTTATCGATACTTTATGGTATCGAGTACATAGCTATATGGTATACCTTATGGTTTCAATACCGATACTTTTGTATTCGATACTTGTACTTATCAAGTACTTTTTAAGAACCTTCGACCTTCGAATTTAACGATTGTGAGGATGAATATTGGTATTTATAAAATTTTTAATTTTTGTTATTTACTAACTGGCATTGACGTGCTAATGTATGTGCATTAGTCTCTAAGAAAAATGCTCGATAACAGTAAACATTTTTTATCAAAAAAACGAGAAAATACAACGTGACCTCGGCGAAGTGATATGTGCTCTACTGGCACGCGCGGAACGCCATAATCAAAGAACCATACCATACCAGACGAGAAGATTTCAATGATGTGTCCCTGCTGATATCAATGTTATGATGTTCTATATAATGCAACTTCGATATTAAAACATCGATATTTTATCCGCTAACATCGATGGTCATCGGGTATCCCTACGTCTGAAGTTCTTCTACATCTGAAGTTGAACTTCAGAAGTAGGGATACCCTATGCATAAATAAAATATTTGCATATAAAACCTAAAAGTTTTCAAGTTTAGTAGTATCTAACTATTGTGAAAGTAAACATTTCAATATTTTAAAATTTTCTTGGCAATAATATAAGAAATTACGCTTTCTATTGCCATACACTTAGCATAGTTTCAATTTCCTGGCAGACTCTAAGAAACTCTAATTAATTATAAGGGCCTACGAAAATTATTAATTATTAGTAGGCTTAATAACACACACAGTAATTAAGTACCACATATTATCACTATCACATGAGATTGTTTGTAAGTTTAGCTGGACAGTTATGTTTGTATCTACAATGTTTATATATCGATGGAAAATAGTCATCACGCTCAACATCTTTTATTGTGGACGCGTTTATTTTTTCTTGGTTGTTTAACTGGACCTGACTGGACTGCAGATCTACACTAGGAGTGGGAAGTCTTCAAAATCAAAGATAGCATAGATCCTGTGCCCTGACCTAATATCTTCACACCAAAAAACGTTTCATTCACATCGATACAGTAGTTCAGAAGATGTGCAAGTACAAAGTAAACGTAAAAAATTGTAGATTTATATTTTATTAGTAATTTCATACCCCATACATATTTTTCAGTATTTAAGAGATATACAGAGTGGAAGTGTCAGCGCTTTTTTTACGGGAACAGCATATAGGGTAAAATATTTTAAACCCAAACCTGATTTAAGATACCTCCAACAGTTTAGACGTAGGGTGTTTTTTTTTTCATTTTACGATGATTATCCAAACCTGTATTTCGTTTGACGCAGTTACGCATAGATACCAATAACGTAAACACATACTATTATACTTTAAAAATACTACTAAAGATTAATCAACTTTGATCTTTGCCGCTAAAACCTACGACTCGATTTCGGAATGAGGCCTATGCGGCGGTTTCCCTTTGATAGGTTTATGTATGCGTCCATCTTTCTTGACAAATGGCTATTTATATTACAACAATAATTTTATTATTTTGCGAAAAAAGAATTTTTAATTGTATTAGGCTTTTATAGAGTCGTTGAAACTGTGGTTTCATTTAAAGTGGTGCGGACACTTCCACCCCTAAACTCTGAAGATCTAACTGCCGGTATATACTACTATTTTCATTAAATAGAAATGAATATATATATGAAAAATGTTACTTATTTTTCTTGCGTCCTATTATTATTCTAAAGACTTTTAACGCTTTTCGCAAGTTAAAATCTGGCAACGCTGCATGATATAACTGAACCAAAGTTTGTTAAGTTTTATATTTATAAAAATATTATGTAATGCCATTAGTATATTATTTTTGTTTTATTTACATTTAATATTTTACAGCATATTACAGTAGTCTTACACCCTATAGTTCATAATAGATATTTACAAGAGCCGTGACCGCGGGGGTCACAAGCGGGGCGGCGAGGAGGCGGGCGAGGAGGCGGGCGAGGGGGCGGGCGAGGGGGCGGCGGGGGCGGCGGGCAGCGCGGGCGGCACGAGGAGCGCGTCCGCCAGGTAGGGGTGCAGCAGCGCCGCGCGCGCCGACACGCGCTCGCTGGGCTCGTAGCGCAGCATGGCCTCGAAGAGCGCGGCGGCGTGCGGCTCGCGGGCCAGCGCCAGCGCGGGCAGCAGGCAACGCGCGGCGCGCGGCGGCCAGCGCGGGAAGGCGGCGCGCCAGTCGGGCAGCAGCCGCGCGCCGGGCCACACGGCGTCGCCGGGCGTGCCGAGCGCGCGGAACACGCGGAAGAGCTGGTCGATCTCGCTGTCGCCGGGGAACAGCGTGCGCCCGCCCGCCATCTCGGCGTAGATGCAGGCCAGGCTCCACACGTCCACGGCCGTGGAGTAGAACTTGGCGCCGAGCAGGATCTCGGGCGCGCGGTACCACAGCGTGATGACCTCGTGCGTGTAGGCGCGCACGGGGATGCCGAAGGCGCGTGCGAGCCCGAAGTCCGCCAGCTTGATGTGCCCCGCGGTATCTACCAGCAGGTTCTGCGGCTTGAGGTCACGGTGCAGCACGCGGTGTGCGTGGCAGTATGCAATGCCCTCCAGCAGCTGCTTCAGATAACTCTGCAATATGAAAGAAAAATTCTTAGCAGCAGTACTCATGGGCGTAGAAAGGAGTGGGTGAGCCGAGTGAGCCGTGCCTTCTCCAGAATAGTCTGGTGCCCACTTTAGGAATCCTTCTCTTTTTTTTTGATTAACGTAACGCAAACATGTGTCTTCTTGCGATTGAAATGGACTTTTCACCCCATGAGGAAACATTCAAACATCGTAGGGGAGAGCACGCAGCCTTAGTGGAACGCCAGCGTTCAAGGGCATGTGTTCGGAGCAAAAACCGTCGTCAGCGAACCCAGTTGCTGCCCTCAGTGAGATAGCTGGCGATCCACTTGCAATTCTCGGGAAGCCCGTAGGACGAAACTTTAGAAAGGAGCCCTTTGCCACATTCGATCAAAAGCAGTCTATCAATAGCCGCAGCCCAACGATGGGTAAGGTCAGGGGTTCCCAACCTTTTCTTGATCAATTACCATATTTATATCATTTTTGGTAGCAGGAACCACGCTTGCCATGTTTGTAGGTATAATAAAAATTAACTGTGACTATTAAACAGAAACTTCGCCTCACCATCTCCAGTCATAAAATTTAAACCGTTTACGGACCATATTCAGGCTTCTGCAGACCACTGGTTGGCAACCACTGAGTTAGGTAGACCAGAAGATCACCTGTTGAGCGACCGGTTGTTATATAAATAAAAGTAAGTCATATTTTTATATGACTTACTTTTATTTATGATTTTTAAAAGCAATCTGTTTCTTTTGTATTTAACTAATTTATTTATTTACTAGCGACCCGCTCGCGGCTTCGCCCGCTTTAACCACAGAATTATTTACTTTAAACACAAAAATTATATTCATGTTTTAATATACCTATAATGTATATTTGCAACGCACTTAAGATTTCTAATGTGAAAATTATTAAAACCTTATGTCGCATTTTCCCACCTCCCATAAGAGAGATGCAGCTGTCAATATATTAATTTCTTTAAACTTTTGCCTTAAGGAGTCTTTAGGACCTAAGTTATAGCTATAGCTATATAGTTATATCAGTACTTACAATAAACTCCTAACTCATCGGTGTCTGGACATGGAAGACATATTAGAAAAATTGTTGTTACGGACATTTTATCTGTGCGTTCACAATAATCTCAGAAAGGGCTTAACCGATTTAAGTGCAGTTTTGTAATTTGCCTAACTTCCTTTAAATATTTAGTATTAGTTTTATTTTAATTGATTCACACAAAATTAAAACCAGATTCACGCTGTATCCAGCCTATAGCAGGGTAGGTAGAGGGAACTTAAGTGTTAAGATACTGCGTATGATATATGACTGACGTGCGAAATGAAAATATGATTAAATTACAATTCAATCCTCCAAGTGGGAATCGAACCTATAACGTCACATTACAGGCACAATTTTGTGCCCCTACGCCACGACGGCCTTCAATATTTATACAGAATGGAAGCGTCAGCGCTTCTTTTACGGGGACATAGTATAAAATATTTTAAACCCATACCTAAAGAAATTAATCAAGATACCTCAACAGTTTAGACGTAGGATTTTTACGCATAGATACCAATAACGTTAACACATACTACTACAAAATATTACTACAGGCTAAGCGACTTTGAACTTTGCCACCAATACCTACGACTCGTATGCGGCGGTTTCCCTTTTGATATACCTATGTCTGTTTGTGTCTTTAATGACAAACAGCGTTTTATTTTAATATCAAAAATTATACTGTAGGAGTATTATATATCGTGTTTAAACTTATTTTTTTATGATATTATGTAGAATAATATATTCTATAGAGGAATCACACATTCCTCTTCACACTTTTTATTCTTTAACTATACGTAAATACATTTTTTAGAGGTTACTCTGTACTAAGATGGCAGCTCTGTTCCCGCATTTACGATATATCGATATAAATAGTAGAAATATAAATCACTGGAAAGAAAAGGAGAAACGCAATTATATTGCATTTTTTTCTTTTTTTCATACTTGAAATGTGTTAACAAATTTACATATGTTAAAAATATTTTATTGAACACTCTTTTCGTGGGTTTTTTAGAATTCACCCCTAAGGGTGCTAATAAGCAGGCGAAGTTGCGCGCGCCCGCTAGTTTTAAGGTAAAAATTAAAATAATATATAATATCTTATATATTATATTGTTATACTGTAATAACATATAATATATTTATCAAAATGAGAATGTATTGTTTTGTTTAATAGCTTCTGATAGTTATTACAATACATGCAAGGAAAGATCATTTTAGAAAGTTGTTTAATTATATTAAAATTATAATAACTACTAACATTTTTATGGTGAATAAAATATATATAAAAATATAGATACCACATTAGTATCGATACTGTTGTACTGGTAATAATAAATGAAAAAAATGATATACTATATATAGGATACCTTTGTATGCAAAGTTTAAAAAAAAAAAAAAAAAAATCAGCTTCACGCTGTATCCCGAACACTGCAGGGTAGGCAGAGGGAACGTAGTTAAAGACACTCCGTTCCCCACTTTCTGCCGAATTACGGAGGCATTGTTAAAGCTATTATATATAATAGCTTTAACAATGCCTGCAATGAAATAATATTTCATTATATTATTAGCGACCCGCTCGCGGCTTCGCCCGCTTTAACCACAAAATTATTTACTTAAAACACTAAAATTATATTCATGTTTTAATATACCTATAATGTATATTTGCAACGCACTTAAGATTTCTAATGTGAAAATTATTAAAACCTTAGGTCGCATTTTCGTACCACCCATAAGAGAGATGCAACTGTCATATATTAATTTCTTTAAACTTTTGCCTTAAGTAGTCCTTAGGGCCTAAGTTATGGTTATAGCTATATAGTTATATCAATACTTACAATAAAATCCTAACTCATCGGTGTCTGGACATGGAAGATATATTAGAAAAATTGTTATTACGGACATTAAAAAATGTAATAGAACTTGGTCAGTTTGTCTGTTTATCTGTGCGTTCACGATAATCTCAGAAAGGGCTTAACCGATTTAAGTTCCTTTAAATATTTAGTTTTATTTTAATTGGCTCACAAAAAATTAAAACCAGATTCACGCCAGTATCCAGCCTATAGTATGGTAGGTACAGGGAACTTAACTGTTAAGATACTGCGTATGATATATGGCTGACGTGCGAAATGAAAATATGATATAATTGCAATTCAATCCTCCAAGTGGGAATCGAACCCATAACGTCACGTTACAGGCCACGATGGCCTTCAATATTTATACAGAATGGCAGCGTCAGCGCTTCTTTTACGGGGACAGTATATAGGATAAAATATTTTAAGCCCATACCTAAAGAAATCAATCAAGATACCTCAACAGCTTAGACGTAGGATTTTTACGCATAGATACCAATAACGTTAACACATACTACTACAAAATATTACTAAAGGCTAAACAACTTTGAACTTTGCCGCCAATACCTACGACTCGAATGCGGTGGTTTCCCTTTGATAGGCCTATGTCTGTTTGCGTCTTTAATGAAAAATAGCGTTTTATTTTAATATCAACGATAATATATAATTTATTTTGTATAAAAAAATAACTTTTTCATTTTTGGGATTTTTTAACTTAACTTAACTTCACGCTTTATCCCTAGCGGGGTAGTCAGAGAGAACGGAGCGCCAAACGTTACGGTCTCTACATACCTCTTTCGCCTCGTCCACTGTCATCAACCTCTTCATACATGCCCTCCGGGGGATCCTCATGCTTTTTACGTGACCTTCCTTCCTCCAGTATCTTTGATACTGTGTTTTCGAAGGTCAACCGAGGTCTCCCCCTACCTCTCTTACCACTCACTTTTCCATCATAAATCTTTTTTGCCATTCTTTCCTCGCTCATTCGTTCGACGTGCCCAAACCAGCTGAGCACGTTCTTCTTCATTCTCACCGTGACATCCTCGCTGGTACCTGCCATTCTGTGTACCTCTTCATTGCGGATTCGATCAGCTAGGCTGACTCCGCATATCCTACGAAGAGATCGCATCTCCACAGCATTCATCTTTCTTTCATTCTTCTTCTGTAATACCCACGTTTCGCTGCCGTATAACAGGGTCGGTACCAAAACTGCATTGTGTACGGCCAAACGCGCAGCTGTGCTGACGTTTCGCCGTCTCATCAATGCAGCCAAGGCCCCGTTAACCTTGTTACCGGCAGCAATACGCCTTTCCACATCCATCTCGTATCTTCCATCTCTACTGAACATACTTCCCAAATATACCACTTCATTCACCTGTTCTAATATCTTATCATTTACACTGATCTTGCATTCCGTCCTTTCTTCGTCTCGTTCAAAAATCAGAACCTTTGTCTTATTCACATTGAGGCTTAGACCATTATATTCACACTCTTCTTTCAGAGTGGTGACCAATGCCTGCAACTCGCATTCTGATGATGCAATAAGCACTGCATCATCTGCGTACAGCAGGCAATTCACATTCAGATCACCTACTTTCACTCCCATATCACTTTGTTTCACTCCTTGGAGACAGCTATCCAAATACAAATTGAACAACCAAGCTGACATGGCGCAACCCTGTTTAACACCCGATCGGATGTCAAACCAGGGCGACATGCCAGCTCCTACTCGCACGCAGGCTGAGTGGTCTCTATAAAGAGACTTTACAGCCTGCAACAAGGGTCCACTCACATTGTACCGGGGTAGTATCTCCCATAATTTCGCTCTAACAACTCTATCAAACGCCTTTTCCAAGTCCACAAAAGCACAGAAAACTTTTTGGTTAACGGCCAAAAATTTTTCCGTGATCATGCGGAGAGAAAAGATCTGATCCATACACCCTCTTCCAGGTCTAAAGCCTCCTTGGGCCTCCCACAACAGCCTTTCAGATCTCTCTTGCATTCTTCTCGCTAAAACTTTAGCATAAACTTTACTACCTAAGCTAATCAAACTGATAGCCCTATGGTTTGCGCAGTCTATCTGTGAACCTTTGCCTTTATACAAAGGCACGATGACCGCACCTCGCCAATCGTCTGGGACCTCCCCCGATTTCCAGCATAAATTGCACAAAAACCAGAACAAGTCCAAGACGCGTGGCCCACCATATTTGATCATCTCGGCAGTAACTCCATCTGCTCCCGCTGACTTACCACATTTCAGACTTCGTATTGCACACTCAACTTCTTTTACACTGATTTCGCCATCAGCTACATCAAGACTCAGCGTTTCGCTGCTACTTGAGACTGAGGCGTCATCACATTCATACATCTCCTTGTAAAATTCCGCCCATCGCTGCAAAACGTGTGGTTTTTCTGTTTGAATTTCACCGTACTTCGAAAGCACCCCTTTTATTCTACAAGTTAGCGAGCAACCTCGAGAAACACTAACTTCTCGCCAGAAAAGCTTCGTGTTTTCCCTGAAGTTGTTCGTTAACCTCTCATCTCTTTCATTCTCTGCCTTTTCACGCTTCATCTTTATCAGTACTTTCGTCTGGTGCTTCTGCAGCTTATACTCTTTCTTTTTTATCTCTCTCATACTTTTATCCTTGCCACAGGCTTTATAATCCTGCCATGCCTTCTTCTTTCTTTCTACAGCATCTTGCACTTCATCATCCCACCATTCATCACGCTTTTTACTAAAGCCCCTTTTAACTTTACCACATACCTCTATCGCTGCTTCCTTCATACAATCTCTAAGGTTCTGCCAGCATACTTCAATATTTCCATTTCCAGATTCACTGCTGTCTAGCGTTTTGGAAACTATTTCTTGATATTCCTTTCTAGTTGGTGGATCTTGAAGCTTCCAGCTTCCTATGCGATAATTCGACTCCAAGTCTGGACACCTCGTGTAGTTGCGCCAGCCCGTGAACAGACCCCTTAGTCTAGCAACTACTAGATAGTGGTCTGTTCCCAGATCAGAACCCCTAAACACTCGTGTGTCCATGACATGGCTTCGAATACGCTGATCCACTAGGAATAAGTCAATCATACTTTTCCCTTCCGTTCGCTCCCATGTATACATGTGAATTTGTTTGTGGTCAAACATAGTGTTTGCCACAAACAAATTCCTTTCCTTGCAAATTTCCAATATAAGCTTTCCAGCCTCATTTATTCTCTTGTCACCATACTGACCTAGCACTCCCTCGTAACCGCTTTGCGCAGTTCCGACCCATCCGTTCAAATCGCCACATATTATTAATTTTTCATTCCCTCTAACGCTACCTACAACATCCCTGACACTCTCCCAAAACTCCTCGAGTTCGCCTAATGGAGCTGAGGATACTGGCGCATACGCCACTAACAAGAATACTCTTGTTAACCACAGCTTGAAGCGAACCCAGAGCAGTCTCGGGTTGATCGCCTTGTATTCAACCACTGCACTAACCAATCGAGAGGACAATAATACACCTACACCTTGACAGCCCCGCTCGCTCTCTGATACGCCAGACCAGAAAGCGACCCGACTGCCCGGCAAATCAGTTGTATCATTGCCCTTTCGCTTGTTCTAAGTCACACAAACGACATCTAAATCTCTATCATCCATCACATCTAATAATTCATTCATCTTTTCTTCCATCCCTCCTCTTACATTCCATGTAGCTATTTGTAGCTCCGTCCTCCACCTCCCGCCGTTCCGGACATGGCGTGTTGGGTGGCGGTCCCCAACGCCGCATTCGTCGCCACTTGACACACCAGCGGGGACGCACTGGTGCGCGTCGCCTTGGGGGGACGCCCTATCAGTGCGCTCTCCTCGAGGTGCACGTGGCGGATGGAACGTTGCAGCCCTCGTAAGGGCTGACAGGGGTCGCTGCGAGCAAGCCTTCCATCTTGGACCCCCAAATTGGGATGATGATTGGGACGATTGGGATGGGATTTTTTAAATTGTATTATATAGAGATTGTATTTATAGAGTAGTTAAAACTATGGTTTCATTTAAATAGGATAGAAATATTAGTATTGCACTACATAATTTATTAACCATTTTATTTTATAGTTGTATATATGGAAGCCTAAGTCAACTCTTCCTTTAAAATTAACTGTAACCAAGCAAAGCCATTTTTTGCCGTGTGATCTCGGCCTAGAATAGGATCATCCTGGTACTGGGTGGTGTCGTAAGAGGCGACTAAAGTACGTGTGGTAGAGTCACGTCGCCAGCAATGGCAACACGCATGGGCAGACTCGACCGGATCATTACCACCCCCGGCATTTAAAAACCGGCGTGAAGTAGTGGCTTTATGCCACTGCGTTTCGCATCAGGTAATGCCGGGCCCTGGCGCCCAACCCATCTTAAACGCCGGCAACGCACCTATAGCTCCTCTGGGGTTGCACGGGGTCGTGGGCGGCGGTAATCACTTACCATCAGGTGACCCGCACGCTCGTTTGCCGTGTCTCATCCATAAAAAAAAAAAAAAAAAGCGTCGAGGTCCACCACTCAACACACAAAGCCACCAGAATTCGGTGGGAAATGGGGAACAGAATACTTTTAATGGGAACGAAGTGTCTTAATACTTCGTTTCCAGGTTCCACCTACCTACCATACTATATGCGGGATACAGTATGAAAACTAAAAATTTAAAAAAAAAGATATTAGGCTTTTATAGAGTAGTTAAAACTATGGTTTCATTTAAAGTGGTGCTCACAAAAATACTATATAATTGAGCATAATTTAATATCTATAGCGATTTTTTAGTGATTGGTTGTAAGTAATAGTTATTACAAACACTTCCGAAGCATATTTTAAGCATTTTTTTAATTCTTATACCTTTTGAGAAACTACCAACATTCTTATCGTTCATAAATGATGTTTTTCAAAATAAAATTTTTTTGAATATTTTGAAAGTTTTTGCGCCATTATGACGAAAAAAATTAGACAAAATAGTCTAAATTTTTCGTTCAATTCAAAATGTTCAAAATTAAAAGTTAAAAAATATTGATCGAAAATAATTATACTGTAGGAGTATTATATATCCTGTTTAAGCTTGTTTTGTTTTATTATTATTATGTCGAATAATATATTCTATAGAGGAATCACACAATTCCTCTTTACACTTTTTAGTTTTTAACTATACGTAAATATTTTTTGTAAATAAGTTTTGATTAAGTTCTCTTGAGAAATATATGTACTGTAACCCGCTTAAATTTGTAAATTATTTGTTTGTTTCGGTACAGGGAATTACGTTCCTGTTTTAATAAATAATGTATGCTTGCAGCGCACTTAAGATTTCTAATGTGAAAATTATTAAAACCATGGTGGCATTTTAGATTTTCATTAGAAAAATTATTATTGGGGGGCAATTAACAAAGTAATAGAACCAGAAACAATAATATTTGTCAATTTTGTTTGTTTGTTGGTTTTTCTGTTAGTCGACGCTTATCTCAGAAACGATTTAAAGCGATTTAAAGAGCTAAGACGTGAGCGCGGTGCGGGAGCGTAAAATCGGTTTAATTGTTTTTATTGTAACATTCGTCATGTATGAATGGTGTAATGATTAAAAACTGACCTTTATAACTATTTATTTATATCCTCATGAGAAATGATACTTATTTTTCTTGCGTCCTATTATTATTCTAAAGACTTTTAACGCTTTTCGCAAGTTAAAATCTGGCAACGCTGCATGATATAACTGAACCAAAGTTTGTTAAGTTTTATATTTATAAAAAATATTATGTAATGCCATTAGTATATTATTTTGTTTTATTTACATTTAATATTTTACAGCATATTACAGTAGTCTTACACCCTATAGTTCATAATAGATATTTACAAGAGCCGTGACCGCGGGGGTCACAAGCGGGGCGGCGAGGAGGCGGGCGAGGAGGCGGGCGAGGGGGCGGGCGAGGGGGCGGCGGGGCGGCGGGCAGCGCGGGCGGCACGAGGGAGCGCGTCCGCCAGGTAGGGGTGCAGCAGCGCCGCGCGCGCCGACACGCGCTCGCTGGGCTCGTAGCGCAGCATGGCCTCGAAGAGCGCGGCGGCGTGCGGCTCGCGGGCCAGCGCCAGCGCGGGCAGCAGGCAACGCGCGGCGCGCGGCGGCCAGCGCGGGAAGGCGGCGCGCCAGTCGGGCAGCAGCCGCGCGCCGGGCCACACGGCGTCGCCGGGCGTGCCGAGCGCGCGGAACACGCGGAAGAGCTGGTCGATCTCGCTGTCGCCGGGGAACAGCGTGCGCCCGCCCGCCATCTCGGCGTAGATGCAGGCCAGGCTCCACACGTCCACGGCCGTGGAGTAGAACTTGGCGCCGAGCAGGATCTCGGGCGCGCGGTACCACAGCGTGATGACCTCGTGCGTGTAGGCGCGCACGGGGATGCCGAAGGCGCGTGCGAGCCCGAAGTCCGCCAGCTTGATGTGCCCCGCGGTATCTACCAGCAGGTTCTGCGGCTTGAGGTCACGGTGCAGCACGCGGTGTGCGTGGCAGTATGCAATGCCCTCCAGCAGCTGCTTCAGATAACTCTGCAATATGAAAGAAAAATTCTTAGCAGCAGTACTCATGGGCGTAGAAAGGAGTGGGTGAGCCGAGTGAGCCGTGCCTTCTCCAGAATAGTCTGGTGCCCACTTTAGGAATCCTTCTCTTTTTTTTTGATTAACGTAACGCAAACATGTGTCTTCTTGCGATTGAAATGGACTTTTCACCCCATGAGGAAACATTCAAACATCGTAGGGGAGAGCACGCAGCCTTAGTGGAACGCCAGCGTTCAAGGGCATGTGTTCGGAGCAAAAACCGTCGTCAGCGAACCCAGTTGCTGCCCTCAGTGAGATAGCTGGCGATCCACTTGCAATTCTCGGGAAGCCCGTAGGACGAAACTTTAGAAAGGAGCCCTTTGCCACATTCGATCAAAAGCAGTCTATCAATAGCCGCAGCCCAACGATGGGTAAGGTCAGGGGTTCCCAACCTTTTCTTGATCAATTACCATATTTATATCATTTTTGGTAGCAGGAACCACGCTTGCCATGTTTGTAGGTATAATAAAAATTAACTGTGACTATTAAACAGAAACTTCGCCTCACCATCTCCAGTCATAAAATTTAAACCGTTTACGGACCATATTCAGGCTTCTGCAGACCACTGGTTGGCAACCACTGAGTTAGGTAGACCAGAAGATCACCTGTTGAGCGACCGGTTGTTATATAAATAAAAGTAAGTCATATTTTTATATGACTTACTTTTATTTATGATTTTTAAAAGCAATCTGTTTCTTTTGTATTTAACTAATTTATTTATTTACTAGCGACCCGCTCGCGGCTTCGCCCGCTTTAACCACAGAATTATTTACTTTAAACACAAAAATTATATTCATGTTTTAATATACCTATAATGTATATTTGCAACGCACTTAAGATTTCTAATGTGAAAATTATTAAAACCTTATGTCGCATTTTCCCACCTCCCATAAGAGAGATGCAGCTGTCAATATATTAATTTCTTTAAACTTTTGCCTTAAGGAGTCTTTAGGACCTAAGTTATAGCTATAGCTATATAGTTATATCAGTACTTACAATAAACTCCTAACTCATCGGTGTCTGGACATGGAAGACATATTAGAAAAATTGTTGTTACGGACATTTTATCTGTGCGTTCACAATAATCTCAGAAAGGGCTTAACCGATTTAAGTGCAGTTTTGTAATTTGCCTAACTTCCTTTAAATATTTAGTATTAGTTTTATTTTAATTGATTCACACAAAATTAAAATCAGATTCACGCTGTATCCAGCCTATAGCAGGGTAGGTAGAGGGAACTTAAGTGTTAAGATACTGCGTATGATATATGACTGACGTGCGAAATGAAAATATGATTAAATTACAATTCAATCCTCCAAGTGGGAATCGAACCTATAACGTCACATTACAGGCACAATTTTGTGCCCCTACGCCACGACGGCCTTCAATATTTATACAGAATGGAAGCGTCAGCGCTTCTTTTACGGGGACATAGTATAAAATATTTTAAACCCATACCTAAAGAAATTAATCAAGATACCTCAACAGTTTAGACGTAGGATTTTTACGCATAGATACCAATAACGTTAACACATACTACTACAAAATATTACTACAGGCTAAGCGACTTTGAACTTTGCCACCAATACCTACGACTCGTATGCGGCGGTTTCCCTTTTGATATACCTATGTCTGTTTGTGTCTTTAATGACAAACAGCGTTTTATTTTAATATCAAAAATTATACTGTAGGAGTATTATATATCGTGTTTAAACTTATTTTTTTATGATATTATGTAGAATAATATATTCTATAGAGGAATCACACATTCCTCTTCACACTTTTTATTCTTTAACTATACGTAAATACATTTTTTAGAGGTTACTCTGTACTAAGATGGCAGCTCTGTTCCCGCATTTACGATATATCGATATAAATAGTAGAAATATAAATCACTGGAAAGAAAAGGAGAAACGCAATTATATTGCATTTTTTTCTTTTTTTCATACTTGAAATGTGTTAACAAATTTACATATGTTAAAAATATTTTATTGAACACTCTTTTCGTGGGTTTTTTAGAATTCACCCCTAAGGGTGCTAATAAGCAAGCGAAGTTGCGCGCGCCCGCTAGTTTTAAGGTAAAAATTAAAATAATATATAATATCTTATATATTATATTGTTATACTGTAATAACATATAATATATTTATCAAAATGAGAACGTATTGTTTTGTTTAATAGCTTCTGATAGTTATTACAATACATGCAAGGAAAGATCATTTTAGAAAGTTGTTTAATTATATTAAAATTATAATAACTACTAACATTTTTATGGTGAATAAAATATATATAAAAATATAGATACCACATTAGTATCGATACTGTTGTACTGGTAATAATAAATGAAAAAAATGATATACTATATATAGGATACCTTTGTATGCAAAGTTTAAAAAAAAAAAAAAAAATCAGCTTCACGCTGTATCCCGAACACTGCAGGGTAGGCAGAGGGAACGTAGTTAAAGACACTCCGTTCCCCACTTTCTGCCGAATTACGGAGGCATTGTTAAAGCTATTATATATAATAGCTTTAACAATGCCTGCAATGAAATAATATTTCATTATATTATTAGCGACCCGCTCGCGGCTTCGCCCGCTTTAACCACAAAATTATTTACTTAAAACACTAAAATTATATTCATGTTTTAATATACCTATAATGTATATTTGCAACGCACTTAAGATTTCTAATGTGAAAATTATTAAAACCTTAGGTCGCATTTTCGTACCACCCATAAGAGAGATGCAACTGTCATATATTAATTTCTTTAAACTTTTGCCTTAAGTAGTCCTTAGGGCCTAAGTTATGGTTATAGCTATATAGTTATATCAATACTTACAATAAAATCCTAACTCATCGGTGTCTGGACATGGAAGATATATTAGAAAAATTGTTATTACGGACATTAAAAAATGTAATAGAACTTGGTCAGTTTGTCTGTTTATCTGTGCGTTCACGATAATCTCAGAAAGGGCTTAACCGATTTAAGTTCCTTTAAATATTTAGTTTTATTTTAATTGGCTCACAAAAAATTAAAACCAGATTCACGCCAGTATCCAGCCTATAGTATGGTAGGTACAGGGAACTTAACTGTTAAGATACTGCGTATGATATATGGCTGACGTGCGAAATGAAAATATGATATAATTGCAATTCAATCCTCCAAGTGGGAATCGAACCCATAACGTCACGTTACAGGCCACGATGGCCTTCAATATTTATACAGAATGGCAGCGTCAGCGCTTCTTTTACGGGGACAGTATATAGGATAAAATATTTTAAGCCCATACCTAAAGAAATCAATCAAGATACCTCAACAGCTTAGACGTAGGATTTTTACGCATAGATACCAATAACGTTAACACATACTACTACAAAATATTACTAAAGGCTAAACAACTTTGAACTTTGCCGCCAATACCTACGACTCGAATGCGGTGGTTTCCCTTTGATAGGCCTATGTCTGTTTGCGTCTTTAATGAAAAATAGCGTTTTATTTTAATATCAACGATAATATATAATTTATTTTGTATAAAAAAATAACTTTTTCATTTTTGGGATTTTTTAACTTAACTTAACTTCACGCTTTATCCCTAGCGGGGTAGTCAGAGAGAACGGAGCGCCAAACGTTACGGTCTCTACATACCTCTTTCGCCTCGTCCACTGTCATCAACCTCTTCATACATGCCCTCCGGGGGATCCTCATGCTTTTTACGTGACCTTCCTTCCTCCAGTATCTTTGATACTGTGTTTTCGAAGGTCAACCGAGGTCTCCCCCTACCTCTCTTACCACTCACTTTTCCATCATAAATCTTTTTTGCCATTCTTTCCTCGCTCATTCGTTCGACGTGCCCAAACCAGCTGAGCACGTTCTTCTTCATTCTCACCGTGACATCCTCGCTGGTACCTGCCATTCTGTGTACCTCTTCATTGCGGATTCGATCAGCTAGGCTGACTCCGCATATCCTACGAAGAGATCGCATCTCCACAGCATTCATCTTTCTTTCATTCTTCTTCTGTAATACCCACGTTTCGCTGCCGTATAACAGGGTCGGTACCAAAACTGCATTGTGTACGGCCAAACGCGCAGCTGTGCTGACGTTTCGCCGTCTCATCAATGCAGCCAAGGCCCCGTTAACCTTGTTACCGGCAGCAATACGCCTTTCCACATCCATCTCGTATCTTCCATCTCTACTGAACATACTTCCCAAATATACCACTTCATTCACCTGTTCTAATATCTTATCATTTACACTGATCTTGCATTCCGTCCTTTCTTCGTCTCGTTCAAAAATCAGAACCTTTGTCTTATTCACATTGAGGCTTAGACCATTATATTCACACTCTTCTTTCAGAGTGGTGACCAATGCCTGCAACTCGCATTCTGATGATGCAATAAGCACTGCATCATCTGCGTACAGCAGGCAATTCACATTCAGATCACCTACTTTCACTCCCATATCACTTTGTTTCACTCCTTGGAGACAGCTATCCAAATACAAATTGAACAACCAAGCTGACATGGCGCAACCCTGTTTAACACCCGATCGGATGTCAAACCAGGGCGACAGGCCAGCTCCTACTCGCACGCAGGCTGAGTGGTCTCTATAAAGAGACTTTACAGCCTGCAACAAGGGTCCACTCACATTGTACCGGGGTAGTATCTCCCATAATTTCGCTCTAACAACTCTATCAAACGCCTTTTCCAAGTCCACAAAAGCACAGAAAACTTTTTGGTTAACGGCCAAAAATTTTTCCGTGATCATGCGGAGAGAAAAGATCTGATCCATACACCCTCTTCCAGGTCTAAAGCCTCCTTGGGCCTCCCACAACAGCCTTTCAGATCTCTCTTGCATTCTTCTCGCTAAAACTTTAGCATAAACTTTACTACCTAAGCTAATCAAACTGATAGCCCTATGGTTTGCGCAGTCTATCTGTGAACCTTTGCCTTTATACAAAGGCACGATGACCGCACCTCGCCAATCGTCTGGGACCTCCCCCGATTTCCAGCATAAATTGCACAAAAACCAGAACAAGTCCAAGACGCGTGGCCTACCATATTTGATCATCTCGGCAGTAACTCCATCTGCTCCCGCTGACTTACCACATTTCAGACTTCGTATTGCACACTCAACTTCTTTTACACTGATTTCGCCATCAGCTACATCAAGACTCAGCGTTTCGCTGCTACTTGAGACTGAGGCGTCATCACATTCATACATCTCCTTGTAAAATTCCGCCCATCGCTGCAAAACGTGTGGTTTTTCTGTTTGAATTTCACCGTACTTCGAAAGCACCCCTTTTATTCTACAAGTTAGCGAGCAACCTCGAGAAACACTAACTTCTCGCCAGAAAAGCTTCGTGTTTTCCCTGAAGTTGTTCGTTAACCTCTCATCTCTTTCATTCTCTGCCTTTTCACGCTTCATCTTTATCAGTACTTTCGTCTGGTGCTTCTGCAGCTTATACTCTTTCTTTTTTATCTCTCTCATACTTTTATCCTTGCCACAGGCTTTATAATCCTGCCATGCCTTCTTCTTTCTTTCTACAGCATCTTGCACTTCATCATCCCACCATTCATCACGCTTTTTACTAAAGCCCCTTTTAACTTTACCACATACCTCTATCGCTGCTTCCTTCATACAATCTCTAAGGTTCTGCCAGCATACTTCAATATTTCCATTTCCAGATTCACTGCTGTCTAGCGTTTTGGAAACTATTTCTTGATATTCCTTTCTAGTTGGTGGATCTTGAAGCTTCCAGCTTCCTATGCGATAATTCGACTCCAAGTCTGGACACCTCGTGTAGTTGCGCCAGCCCGTGAACAGACCCCTTAGTCTAGCAACTACTAGATAGTGGTCTGTTCCCAGATCAGAACCCCTAAACACTCGTGTGTCCATGACATGGCTTCGAATACGCTGATCCACTAGGAATAAGTCAATCATACTTTTCCCTTCCGTTCGCTCCCATGTATACATGTGAATTTGTTTGTGGTCAAACATAGTGTTTGCCACAAACAAATTCCTTTCCTTGCAAATTTCCAATATAAGCTTTCCAGCCTCATTTATTCTCTTGTCACCATACTGACCTAGCACTCCCTCGTAACCGCTTTGCGCAGTTCCGACCCATCCGTTCAAATCGCCACATATTATTAATTTTTCATTCCCTCTAACGCTACCTACAACATCCCTGACACTCTCCCAAAACTCCTCGAGTTCGCCTAATGGAGCTGAGGATACTGGCGCATACGCCACTAACAAGAATACTCTTGTTAACCACAGCTTGAAGCGAACCCAGAGCAGTCTCGGGTTGATCGCCTTGTATTCAACCACTGCACTAACCAATCGAGAGGACAATAATACACCTACACCTTGACAGCCCCGCTCGCTCTCTGATACGCCAGACCAGAAAGCGACCCGACTGCCCGGCAAATCAGTTGTATCATTGCCCTTTCGCTTGTTCTAAGTCACACAAACGACATCTAAATCTCTATCATCCATCACATCTAATAATTCATTCATCTTTTCTTCCATCCCTCCTCTTACATTCCATGTAGCTATTTGTAGCTCCGTCCTCCACCTCCCGCCGTTCCGGACATGGCGTGTTGGGTGGCGGTCCCCAACGCCGCATTCGTCGCCACTTGACACACCAGCGGGGACGCACTGGTGCGCGTCGCCTTGGGGGGACGCCCTATCAGTGCGCTCTCTCGAGGTGCACGTGGCGGATGGAACGTTGCAGCCCTCGTAAGGGCTGACAGGGGTCGCTGCGAGCAAGCCTTCCATCTTGGACCCCCAAATTGGGATGATGATTGGGACGATTGGGATGGGATTTTTTAAATTGTATTATATAGAGATTGTATTTATAGAGTAGTTAAAACTATGGTTTCATTTAAATAGGATAGAAATATTAGTATTGCACTACATAATTTATTAACCATTTTATTTTATAGTTGTATATATGGAAGCCTAAGTCAACTCTTCCTTTAAAATTAACTGTAACCAAGCAAAGCCATTTTTTGCCGTGTGATCTCGGCCTAGAATAGGATCATCCTGGTACTGGGTGGTGTCGTAAGAGGCGACTAAAGTACGTGTGGTAGAGTCACGTCGCCAGCAATGGCAACACGCATGGGCAGACTCGACCGGATCATTACCACCCCCGGCATTTAAAACCGGCGTGAAGTAGTGGCTTTATGCCACTGCGTTTCGCATCAGGTAATGCCGGGCCCTGGCGCCCAACCCATCTTAAAAGCCGGCAACGCACCTATAGCTCCTCTGGGGTTGCACGGGGTCGTGGGCGGCGGTAATCACTTACCATCAGGTGACCCGCACGCTCGTTTGCCGTGTCTCATCCATAAAAAAAAAAAAAAAGCGTCGAGGTCCACCACTCAACACACAAAGCCACCAGAATTCGGTGGGAAATGGGGAACAGAATACTTTTAATGGGAACGAAGTGTCTTAATACTTCGTTTCCAGGTTCCACCTACCTACCATACTATATGCGGGATACAGTATGAAACTAAAAATTTAAAAAAAAAGATATTAGGCTTTTATAGAGTAGTTAAAACTATGGTTTCATTTAAAGTGGTGCTCACAAAAATACTATATAATTGAGCATATTTAATATCTATAGCGATTTTTTAGTGATTGGTTGTAAGTAATAGTTATTACAACACTTCCGAAGCATATTTTAAGCATTTTTTTAATTCTTATACCTTTTGAGAAACTACCAACATTCTTATCGTTCATAAATGATGTTTTTCAAAATAAAATTTTTTTGAATATTTTGAAAGTTTTTGCGCCATTATGACGAAAAAATTAGACAAAATAGTCTAAATTTTTCGTTCAATTCAAAATGTTCAAAATTAAAAGTTAAAAAATATTGATCGAAAATAATTATACTGTAGGAGTATTATATATCCTGTTTAAGCTTGTTTTGTTTTATTATTATTATGTCGAATAATATATTCTATAGAGGAATCACACATTCCTCTTTACACTTTTTAGTTTTTAACTATACGTAAATATTTTTTGTAAATAAGTTTTGATTAAGTTCTCTTGAGAAATATATGTACTGTAACCCGCTTAAATTTGTAAATTATTTGTTTGTTTCGGTACAGGGAATTACGTTCCTGTTTTAATAAATAATGTATGCTTGCAGCGCACTTAAGATTTCTAATGTGAAAATTATTAAAACCATGGTGGCATTTTAGATTTTCATTAGAAAAATTATTATTGGGGGCAATTAACAAAGTAATAGAACCAGAAACAATAATATTTGTCAATTTTGTTTGTTTGTTGGTTTTTCTGTTAGTCGACGCTTATCTCAGAAACGATTTAAGCGATTTAAAGAGCTAAGACGTGAGCGCGGTGCGGGAGCGGTAAAATCGGTTTAATTGTTTTTATTGTAACATTCGTCATGTATGAATGGTGTAATGATTAAAAAACTGACCTTTATAACTATTTATTTATATCCTCATAGAGAAATGATAGCTTTTTTGGGCACTGTTCATTTTTTAAGAAAATAAAGTTGATCAAAATACACTTATTTATCTATTTATCTATATATATATATATATATATATATATATATATATATATATATATATATATATATATATATATATATATATATATATATATATATATATAACAGCCGTAACCGTTGATGAGAGAAACGTGAAGTTAGGACAGATGTTTATTTTAATAATTTGGACATCCACTAATAATAAGGGATTTTGAAAATTTTTTACCCTAAACGGATGAAATAGGGGTTGAAAGTTTGTATGGATTTTTTTAAAATAGCACCGATTTTCATAAAATTTGAAAGTCAGCAGACTCTTTAAAATATTTCATTGAACACGTGTTTCATGGTTCATGGTTTCATGGGGTTCACAATGGACGGGGTTAAAAGTTTATATGAAAAAATCTTTAAATCGCCACCGATTTTTAAAAAAACAATAAATTCAGACTGTTAAAAATATTTTATTGATCACGCTTTTCGTGGTTTTTTTTAGAATTCACCCCTAAGGGTGCTAATTCAAATCAAATAAGGCAATAAAAAAATCTAATCGATTGTCTTAATAATTTTAGTGATATCGACGCCCCTCCCCCTACCCCCGCAGAGTTACTCGCCACGGTGCGCGAGGCCACACGGCACACACTCCGCATTTTTTATTATTACATGATTTTTTTTAGATTGATATTTTTGAATTCGTTATATCTTTTGAAAGGGATATCCGATTTTATTAATTTAAAAAGTATTTTACAGGTATTAAAATTATCTTTAATAAAATATCATTTAATAGGATAAGGATTAATGCAGAGGTATGAATAATATGGTTTGATTGTTGTCGGCACTTTTGTTAACTTATCAAATATAAAAAAATGGTTATATTGTCATAACTACAGTAGTTGGACATATGCTATCGCGGACTTTTATATAGATATTGATGCGCTCTATAATACTGTAGAGCATTGTTTTGTTCTATCATCAATAGTTTTCGCAGCGCATGCGATGATAGAATTGTTAAGATCAATTTCTTCTCACCTTGGGTTACATTATTGCATTTTTATTAGGGATCTCTATTTTTTTTTGAAAATGTAATATAGCCTATGCTGGTCAGTGAAGATGCAGCTTTCTAATAGTGAAAAAAATATTGAAATCGGTCCAGTAGTTTTTGCGTGAAAACTCTACAAACATACACACATACATACATACATACATACATACAAAAATACAAATCTTACTTCTTTATAATATTAGTATAGATACATAAAGCTAATTATTTATTATAGGTATATTTTTGAACCATTACATTGTTTTTACCTGTTATGTTTTTTTAAACTCTGTTAAATGTGCTGATGTCAGTTAATAATTTAATTTACTGCTTCAGGAACAGCCTTTAATGTTAAATTATTGACTTGGATAATGATTCATAATATCCTTTGTAAAATAACTGTAATTATTGCATATTACCTGCTGTACAGTTTTTAAATTAGCTACATATATTATATGAACGAAGCAGCCAAAAAATGTTTGTATTTACTTGATATTTCTTTCAAGACCGTTTTTTATCTCTGTGTTGAATTAATTACGACTTAAACTTAACTGTTATGATTTATGAAGGTAATCTCCACTAACAATTCAATTTTGTTTACTTTATTGTATAAAATATTATATAATAGTGCTTCAAAAATATATATTTTTATCAACGGTCATATAACCCAGACGTTTCGACGTAGGACTTTACCTTAATCTTACCAGCGCGATTGCTATATAACATTCGCAAACTAATGCCTTGAGTTCATTCAAATGAAGATAACTTTTATTTTCATGAACCAATTTTGATGAAACAAACTTTAATTATTGGTTGAGTTAAAACAAAGCTATTGGTGAAACTTTTAAGTAAATTGGTTCAGTACTTTCAAAGAAAAATGTGGATATACATATCGACAGACAGACAGACAAGAAATTGAAAAAAAAACTTTTTGCTTTCTATTATTCTTTTTAAGTGTCCCTCTATCCATTTCAGTCAAAATTACTAAATGTACAGCCAAAATATTTTTACTGTCTTATTATATATAGAGATGAAAGTGGGACTATAGAAAATCTTCAATTTTTTTTAGCTTCACTCTGTAACTCGCATATAGCAGAGTACGCAGAGGGAACCTATTAAGACACTCCGCACCAATTCGATTTACTAAAAAATATGTTACAGTTATTTATTAAGGAACATATGGCTGAAGTTGGCATACCGTAATCTAATATATTTTTTTAATATTTTGAAAGTGTTATGTTTATGTTTTTAAGAAACATAAAAATTTGGGGCTCTACGATGGAACGCTTATTTGCAATGACTCCTAACAGCCATTTCGAGGGCTGCAACAATCCAACCGACACGCATATGATACGGGAGGGCGTCCCCCCGCGCCCGCGGTTTTACGGTGTATCCAGCATACAGTAATGTTAAAAAAAACTCTTTTCCCTACTTTTTATCGAGGTAGGTTATTCAGGTAGGGATCGAACACACAATCATCGCGTTACAGTTACACGCCACCACCCCACGACGGCTGTCAAGACAAAAGTAGATTCTCTCGATTGGATGTTGCAGCGGTATACAAGGCACCGATCAAACTGAGGCTGCTTTAGGTTCGCTTTGTTCGTTCGTTCTTTTAGTTCTTAGCGGCGTGTACGCCATTATCCTCAGATTCATTAGGGCAAGCTCAAGGATTTTTGGAGAGTACCAAGGGAGTTGCCATGTTCTAAGTAATATTAGAGGGTTTGGAGAACTTATATCCAATGAGCGAATGAGACTGGAAAGATTATATGAACAAAGAGTTTCAACGAAGCTGTGACAGCTGTGGAAACTGGAAATGTTGAAGTGTGCTGGTAGAACCTTGTATTATATAGCGGTAGCAGCGACTGAGGTATTTGGCAAAGGGGCTTTAGCAAAAAGTGCTACAAATGGTGGGATAATGAAATGTAAGATTCTGTAGAAAAAAAGAAGAAACCATAGTAGGATTATAAGGCCTCGGATAAAGATAAAAGTATGAGGGTAGAGACAAAAATAAAGAGCTGCAAAAGCGCCTAATCAACGCATTGATATAGATGAAGCGTCAAAATTCTTCAGAAAAAGTTATAGATAAAAAGTTAACTATTTCCGGGAGAACACGAACATTTTTTGCCAAAAAACGTTAGTGATTTCCGAGGTTGTTTTCTAATCTACAAGGGGAACTTTTGAAGGATAGGGAAAAATATATACAGAACGAACACACCTTTTGCAGTGATGGGCGTAAGTCTACGAGAAAGTCTATGAATGTGACCTTTGTCTCAGGTAATAGCTAAACGCTGAATCTTGATGTAGGCGATGGCGTTATCAGTATAATAGAAGTAAAATACGCCCGAGTAAATCCGAAGTGTGGTAGAGCAGCGGGAGTGGGAAATAAAGTTACTGCAAGGATGATCTAAATATAGCAATCTATGTTGGAAATCAGGGAAGGTTCTCTTAGACCTGGAAGGTGCATGGATCACATCTTTTCCCTCCGCGCGATCACGGTGTTGTTTGTTTGATTGTAAGCAAAAAAATATGTGCTTTTGCGAAATCGGAAAAGGCGGTTGACAGGGTTATGCAAAAGAAATTAAGGTAGAATCTGCCACGTTACAATGTGAGCAGACCCTTGCTGCAGGCTCTAAAGTCTCTTTACAGAGATCACTCAGCCTTCGTGCGAGTAGAAGCTCGCATATCGCCTAGGTTTAACATCAAATCGGGTATTAATCAAGTTTACGTCATGTCAGCTTGGTTGTTCATTGTATTTATTATTATTGTATTGGATAGCCTGTCTTCAACGAGTGAAACAGGAGTGACATAGGAGTGGAAGAAGATGTCTTGAAGATCTCTCTCTTGTCTTGAAAAGTTGGCTGTTGTAGGATGCCGTGCTCATTGCTATATCAGAATGCGAGCATCCGTTATCACTATGAAAGAAAGGTGTTAAAATAATTGTCTAGGCCTGAATACAAGTAAGGAAAAGGATCAACGTAAATGAAAATATTAGAACAAATGAATGAAGTTGTAAATCTGGGCAGTGTGTTTAGTAGAGAAGGAAGATACAGAATGGGTGTGAAAAGGTAAAATGCTGCCGGTAACAAAGCTAACAGTGCCTTAGCTGCATTGATGAGATGGTAAAAATCAACACAGCTGCATGTTTGGCGTACATGATGCAGTGTTGGTACTAACGTAGCTATACGGTAGTTATACCTACATATAACAGAAGAAGGAAAGATGAATGTTGTGAAGATACAATCTATTCATAGGATATACGGAGTGAGTTTAGCTGATTGAATCCACAGCACATCAAACAAATGAGTGATGAAAGAAAAAATTAAACAAAAAATATTTATGAAAAAAAAAGTGAACGGTAGGAGAGGAGCCCCCGGATGGCATGTGTGAAGATACCATAGCTTTTGGTATATCATTTTGTTTGGTAAATTTGCATGTACTTATTACCATTTGTTTATGTTGTTAGCATCGCTGTAGGGAGATTGCAACAAATTGCTCCCTAAAAGTAATTGTTTGATGTTATGATATGTCAATAGGTTTAGGTGATTGGAGTGAATTAACTAAATTTGTTTCTTTTTAAATTAGAGTTTCTATTATAATTAATATTATATTATAAGCATAATTTCAATATGTACAAACATTGCAAGTTACCTGTACATTAGAGAAACAAAAATTACAATTAATTATTTATCTCTCTCTTTTATATTTCATCTTTGTCCACTCTGCTTTGTTTTATAGTAATTATAATTTTCTTACATTGCTTTTGTCTTAACACATATTCACTGTCTTATTCCTTATATGTGGCTGTTACTTAATTACATGTACATGTACACCCTGCAGACATCTGATGGGTGTCATAAACAAAATGCTATATTTAAAGAGAGTATATTCTCTTTACATATATTGAAATATAATAAAAAATATTGCATAAATCCCTCTATAAAAATGCTATTACATGCTGCATTTTTTTAATTTATTTTTAAAAATATTTAATTAATTACTCTTGCCAAATAACAATCATGTTTGGGTAAGGGAAATTTATAAAACTCTCACTTGCAAGATGATAAAAATGTTAATTTTAAATGTACCAAATGTACAAACTACATGAAAATTGTTGTAGTTTTTATAATAAATAAAAAAAAGGGTTTTCTAAGTTTACCTTGACAAGATCTAAATTAAGAGGTCCTTTTGTTAAATCCATAAGCCTTTTAAGATCCATATGAAGAAATTCAAATACTAAAAATAATTTTGTGTCAGCAAGCAGCACATCCAACAGACGCACCACTGCTGGGTGGTTTAGTTCCCGCAATACTGAAATTTCACGCAAAGCTGTTGACGGCACCCCTTCCGGTTCACTAAAAGCAACATAGTATAAAATTAGAACTGAATTAATAAAGCTTTTATTAAATATCAATTAGGATGAATTTAAAATAAATAAACCAACTAAATACAAATTTCATGTATAAAATTACTCTGATCAAAAACATGTTACAATAATTAAAATAATTACTTCAAATGTTTCATTTGTTACTTTTTCAATATAAGTTAAATACTATGTTAATTTTAATATTTATAAAATATCTAGATGTAACCTATAAAGAATATTTTGCATAGTACATACGGTTTAATCTTTAAATTTAAGTAAATTTACAAATAATTAAATGGCTAACTAAGTTAGACTTTCTAAAATACACAGAGAAACTTAAAATTTTGATAAAAATATGTTTAGAAATACATATTTTTTAGTAAACGTCAATTTTCGCGCCAAATCTTACTTTTCAAGTTTTATTTTTTTTAGCGCTATTTCTTTTCCAGTAACTCTGTCTCTTGCTTTATAGACAACACCGTAAGTTCCTTCTCCAATTTTTTCTACTCTTGAGAAATTCTCCATTAGTAAAACTTTTGTTTTATCATAACAAAAGAATCACAATTAATTAATCAAGTTTACATTTAGAGATTATTGTTGACCAATGACCAGTGTTGCCACTTGCGACTTGCCACTGGTAGATACTTAAATCACAGAACACATACACCCAAAGGGCTTGACTTAAATAGACTAAACTAAGATTATAAAATGGTCCATTTTCACCAATAAAGTAACTTTTAATTATTTCATATGGTAAACGACGCTAATATCATAATATGGGCTTCAAACGATAAACTTAAATAAATAAATTAATAAATCAGTACTTAAATAAATAAATAAATTAATCAATCTTCACGCTGTATCACGCACACAGCAGGGTATGCAGAGGGAACCTTGTGTTAAGACTCTCCGTTCCCCACTTTCTACCGAATTCTGGAGGCACTGTGTGTTGAGTGGCAGAACTCAACGCCGCGCTTAGCCTCGACACCAGAGCGAAGAAATGGATTTTTTTTTATGGAAAAGACACGGCAAACGAGCGTGCGGGTCACCTGATGGTAAGTGATTACCGCCGCCCACGACCCCGTGCAACCCCAGAGGAGCTATAGGTGCGTTGTTGGCTTTTAAGATGGGTTGGGCGCCAGGGCCCGGCATTACCTGATGCGAAACGCAGTGGCATAAAGCCACTACTTCACGCCGGTTTTAAATGCCGGGGGTGGTAATGATCCGGTCGAGTCTGCCCATGCGTGTTGCCATTGCTGGCGACGTGACTCTACGACACGTACTTTAGTACTGGCCACAAATTACGACTACGACTATCGACTATCGATTTATCGGACATAAAATTTCAATTATTTTTTATTTAATTTGAGAGAAATGTGTTTTTTAGAATCTTTATTATCTTCACATTAAAGTTAAAGTATATTTATAAACATATATATTATTTAAACCTACCTACAAGGCATTATTTGAAAAGTGAAAAATAATGGATTTTCAAATTTACAAAACGCGCTACAATAAGTGACCATATATTATTATACACCACATAACACACATATCCAAAGTGCTACACACGGCATAGCTATCGAAAATATTTTTAATCTGCTATTGCAGAAATAGAAATATTAAGGTGTTCATGTGTTCTGTGATAGAGGATGGGAAATTGATTGAACATTTTAAAAGTAAATATAAAATATTAGATAATTTTGCTCTTTACCTAAATTGTAAAAAATTGGTATGGCAGTTGGGTTGAGATTTCTGAGACATTGCATTAAATATCCAAAATACAACTGTCGCTTGATAATGACAACCTCTAGCAAAAAGGAAAAGGCTATGGAAAATTTAATAAAAAATCCATATTTCGAAAAATACGCTGACAGAATTGCTGCATTACAAAAAACATCACCAGATGAATTTCTTAAGAGAATGGAAGAACAAGAAAAAAATAAAAAAAAGGAAATAAAAACTAAATTCGCGTCAATTGACACAAGGTTAGATTTTTCACATTGAAATCATTTACTTTCTTAACTTAGAAGAGTTAGTAATTATTTTAATGTTTATTAATAGGCAATATTCATCAGTCTTAAACCCCAAAGAAACACTCAAAGATGATTCATCAGCAAAAGATAAAAAATTAAATGAAATTTTTAAAGTTAACCTTGTGGCTGATAAAAATGCTGAAGAAGTTCAAATTATTTGGGAGGAATATCATAAAAGTAAAGAGGTTATATCTGCAACAATACCCAAAGATTTATATAATATTTTAGAGCTAAATATGAAACAGTATCCTACATTCTTGATTCCATTGCCAAGATCAGAGGGATATGAGTTTATTATGTGTCAAAATTTTGGAAATACTGTGCATTTCACACCTCTTTTGGCTTATCAAGTAAGCTTACAAATTTTATATGCATTTATTTTTATATATTTTAGCATCACACTATATGCCACGTATGTTCACATAGGGAACCTGGGAACCTAATGTTAAGACACTTCCATTCCCTATTTCATGCCAAATTCTAGAAGTGTTGCATGTTTAGTGGCAGAATTTAACAGTGCACTTTGCTTCAACTCCAGAGTGAGAAATGAAAATATTAAATATTTTATTTCCTTGAGTGGGAATTCAACCCACAACCTGTCATATTTACAGTCGCACTCTTGTGCCCCTGTGCCATGAATGGCCTTATTTTTTCATTAACTTTAAAGTAATTTAACATAAATTTTCTTCTTTCAGGTGCACAAAGAGAATGCCCCTGAATGTCTGACTATGATTCACTATACAGAGTTAATAGAGAAAGGTATTGTGTTAATGCGTGGAGAATATGATAAGGTATTGTAAATATTAAACTTAGTCTTTCATAAAAGGCTATTCAAATGTTTTTTTAATCTTAACATGCTTATTTCAGAATGTACTCAATGGCAAAGAAGCTCAGTGTCTAGCAAATCAATTCCAGATGTACTATAATGGTAAAGATGACAATAAAACACAATTGTTGAAAACATTTACAAAGAGTCCAGACTCTTTTAAACACATGGACTTGATAACAGAGTTGGAAAATATTGAAATGATTTAATATTTAACTAGAGTAGAAAAAAAATTATTAATTTGAGCAGGATACAGCGTGAAACTAGAGTAGAAATTAATAAAATATTATATTAATTACACAGATATACTGAATTTTGTTTCATTGTTTTATAAATCTAATCTAGTCTTGGCAATTTAACCTATGTGGGTAGTAAGAGTGTTCAGGGGAATCATATACATTTTGCCATTTAGAAGTGGGAGACATATAGATTGCAGCTGAGTGTATGCTATCAGTAGAGCTAGATATATTTCCTGAATATTGTATTTGCATATGCCGATATGCAAATCCTTTGTAATCTGCTTGCATTTCCATTTGTCTACTATCATCTGCTTTACAGTTATTTACAATTGTTTTCACTTGTATACTTAGTTCAGGGGGGCTTAACATATCTATACCAGAAAAAATCTTTTTTAAGGATCGCTTTTTCTTATCTATAATATCAGTTAGCAACAAATCAGATGCAGTATCATTTATTTGTTCATAAACACTGCACTGAAGAATATCATAAATATTTTCACTTAATTCTTGTTCTGAATGCAAAGAAGATGACACTGTTTTGTCATTTTGAAATTTGTCATTATAATTGGATTCATTGTTTTCAACAGAAAAGCCTTGTAAACACCTGGATAATCCTACATTTTTTGATATATTACTATCTGTTTCTGTACTATGACATTCTACAACATCTATAACTTTATTATTGCAATGTTTATATTTATTATTTACCATTGACATATTTGTACAAGTTTGCTTGGATTCATAAAGACCTGTTCTAGTAATAGTTTCTGACCTCACCATCTTATTTGGAAACATCAAATGATTGTAACTAATAGGTTTTATGATTGCATGTTTCTTCATATTACTTAAGTTTTGGTTGTAACTTTTAGCTAAATATATTCGATTCCTCATTTCGTCGAGACTTCGACGAGTTTTCTTTAATTTTCGCTTAATATTTGTGGGCGCCATAATTAAATTAGAACTCCACTGTACTATAAAATATTTCAGGAATGAGTTAAAAACGTCAATTACTAGATTCGACTTAATTTTTTACCTTTAAAGACCATACCATTTTACAGAATTATTAAAATTAGAGATATTCTTTGATTCAGTATTATATTTTACAACAATTGCCATTAAAGGAGTTTGTTAGCACGTAATCAGAAAATTCTATACTTAAGATATAAAATAACGTGCAGTTATAATTACAAAGTAACAACAATCAACAAAATGAAACATTTCTATAGACTTGTACATTGGGTATATGTGTTCTGTGGACTTCTATAAGTATATTATTTATTGGTAATTTGGTATGAATGTTGCCTACAGCTACGCAAGCAAACACAATTGTCAAATGTCAACAGCACATGTCCTCTACGTCATTTTAAATTTAATTTTTTAACCGTATAATGATATAACAGATAAGTAACAAAAGTGTTATAAAATAAAAAGGGATACCGTACGGTATAATATATCCTTATTTATCCAAATCTTATTTATCCTTAGTCTTATTTATCCAAAATTCCAAATATGCATGTTAATTAGCTTCTTTACAGTGAAATACAACTATCGTTACTGTTATGGTAGAAACTTCCTGTGTTCCTCATACAACGTTATATTGGCGAAATGAGAGTGTTCAATTGATATGTTTGGAACGCCATAATCAAATAGCAGTATCTTACGTAGCGTCTTTCGAAGCCGGGATTTATGCCAGGTTCTTCCTGGCATTTATGTCAAAATATCCTTATAAGGTTAAAATACTGACTGATGCGTGGTACCATGCATCAACTGCAATCATTTTAAAGTTATCTAATTTTGTATATAAATGGGAACCAGAAAATATCTTTTTTTACATTATAAATAAGAATTAATGATAAATTTTGCGAGGAATAGCTTTACATAGTCAAAAAATTAAATTAAAAAAAAGAAGAATAATGGCTTTTTCTCTGTAAAAGCACATAACAGAACAGAACAAATTATTTATCTGTTATTTTTATTATGCATGCTTCTCTGTTCTAGTTGTTCCACAGCAGTGCTGTCAAATTGCAAGTGTACTTACTAGTTACTACATAGTGGATTATATTGTTATCATAATTATTATAAAATGTTGAATACTTAAAGTGAATCGCGTTAATTTTATGCAAATGTAAGTATCAAAATACTATATATTGGGCGCAATTGTCACTTGGTAGGATTTTGTTCACATAAATAGGGATATCGTTTATTAGTTGTTAATTATCATTTATTTTTTAATTTCGCCAATCATATAAAGTAAACATATAAGTTATATAAAATATAAAACAATATAAATTTACTCTTAAAAATTTATTAGAGATTGTTATAGTTCCATAAATTATATCCTACTTATTTTTTAAATAGAATATTTTGGCACCTAATATATAAGTTGTCTTTTATTTATTTCTTTATTTTACATACATTATTTAAAAAAAAATTAATTAAAGAATATTTCCCCGATATTAAAAAACATATATTAAACCTTTATTTACAAAGTTAATGAAAAAAATAATACATCCGATATTTTTATTAGGTTTAAATTTTAAGAAATGCGCGCGTACAGCTCTGTCTCCCGAGAAGTCCGTGCAAAAAAGTAGCGTAAGTGTTTCTCCATACCTCCTCTATCAGTTGGTGAAAGTCCAGACAGAAATAATTTCACCTGTTCTAAACATTAGCCTGCACAAACAGAAAGACGACAGTTGACCAAACAAAATTTTTAGCCATAACAGAAACCTAATCTTTGGGCTTTGGTCTCAGCTTTGGCAAAAACCGAAACTTTTTCATATACAGAATAATTAAATACAAACTGAAGCAGTCAATAAAGGTGGTCATTACCAACAATTTTTACCCTATATTCCATGGTTTTACTATTTTTGAGATATAAGTCATATAATTTTTATATTAAATCTCATTTGGGCAATAAAATGAGTAAGAATATTTATTTTGCAGGTCTTCTGTATTCTCTTATATATGTATGCCCAATTGTAGATAGTTTTTAAGTTTTTAGGCTTACAAAGTTTGAAAATGTAAATTAACATTTTGTCTCCAGTCGTAACTTTTAATTTACACATTGATTAAACTGCAGAATAAAAAAATATTGTTGTTTATTTTGTTTATGATTTTTGAAAACACTTGTATTAGACATTCAAATTGCATTTATTGCATGTATTTATTTGTTTGTTAACATGCCTAACACTTAATTTAATATATGTGGCAAATTTTGTTTACAAAGGTAAAGAAACAAATCATCCAATTTCATAAAATAGCCTATCAAGAATACTTTGACATGAAACTTCCATTACAGAATGGATTAGGTGCCCAACATTGTCTTTTCATCTTATGTAGATATTATAGAGATCTTTAAAATATTCAAGTTAAGAAGGAAGCAAAGGGCTTCAATTTGGAGTGCCAATGACATGACCTGAGCCTATTAAGACCTGATAAGACAGGTCACTGTTTTAAACAGTTGTAACACTGTATTTGCAAATCCTATGAAACAAATTGGATCTAAACCATGGTTAAGCTTTCCTTTAGTAGTTAAACATTTTTGTGAAATAAAGTACCTATATATAAGTATTTCAAATGAATTACTAAAATGTTTTTAATTATTCACAATTAGAAGCTTATATGTTCTTTAAATTGTGATTGCTACCAATTTGTCCATTTGGAACATTGGATGACTATACAGAAAAGCTTACAAAAAAAGTCTTTTTTATAATTTTATATATTTTTTAGATGAAACACATACACGTTTTTTGTTTTCATATTGTTCAAAAGATAATATAATTTTTTTTTCAATACTAGTACTTTTTTAGTACTTTTGTTAAGATTTTTTTGGTTAAATAGGTTTTGTATTTAAAATTTTGTGAACAAAACCTATTTGGTTTTGTAATTTGTGTCAAAAGCTAGAGCCAATTTCGCAAATTTAATAATTTTATAGTATTAAGGACATTAGTCTTATACAGAATTCACTTCAAGCTACCATGCTGCAAAATGACTGTTCCTCAGTGTATCACTAAATTTTACGTAAAAAACTTAAGCTAAGTATTTAAAAACTTCTTCATTTAGTCTTCTATCATTTGTTACCAAATAAGTCTTACTCAATTATTAATTTTAAGATATTACATAATTAACCCCAATTTAATAAAAAAAATTTACCTGTACAATCTATTTGTCTATTTGGAATAAGGTACAGGATGAAATAATAAATTAAAACATATATAATATGTTTTGACATCATATGAAAATTTGAATTTTTATACTATCCCTAGATAAGAACATATAATTTATATTATATAGCTTAGTGGTGAAAGCCTATTCTAATTGGCACGAGTTTGAGTCCAGCTATGTTGAAATATTTGTAAATTTTTTTACCTTTAGCTTTTAATAACTCTTAAAAATAAAACAGTGAAACTATAATATCCAATATATATAGGATAATTATAAAACACATTATATATATATATATATATTATATATATATATATATATATATATATATATATATATATATATATATATATATATATATATATATATATCCATTATTCATATTTATTAAAATTAGTAAAATTTTAACAATAAATATTTTATATTAATATTTTTTGCCAGAATACTTGTAAAAAGGCATGGCAGTAGTCGTGCTGCATCAAGTGATTCAGGCACGGTGAGGAGCGGCGCGGGGCCATGGCGGAGCCCGAGCCCGCGCCCGCCGGCCTCGCCGACGCAGTGTTGCTGGCGCCACTCACTGAAGATTCTTTTCTACACAATCTACATGTGCGATACAAACGAGACATCATTTATGTCAGTGAATATTACAATACAATGAATTATTTTGATATCAACTCGATTTCATGTTTTGTTCCTAACGTCTCACTATGGTAAGAAGATAAAGAATGGTGGACTTAAGTATAACTGTGCCTTGCAGACGTACGTGGGCAATGCGCTGGTGTCGGTGAACCCGTGCCGCGCGCTGCCGCTGTACTCGGCGGAGCTGGTGCGCACGTACCTGGCGCGCCCGCCCTACCTGCTGCCGCCGCACCTGTCAGTGATACATACCTTCATTTCTATTATGATGCCACGTAAACATTTTGAGATTAACGTTAAGTAAAAACTTAAACAGAGTCACTTTGGTGTCACAAATCTTTATTTATTTATTACACAGGGTAATCACAATGACAAAAAAAGCATCAGCAAAAAATATATGATAAATAGATACCTAATACAATTTTACTACGCCCTCCATCCCATTTTTCTGTTTAAAATTGTTAAGCAAATATGCAACACTTGACTCGGGTGGCTGTAGCGATTTTACAGCAAACTGGTGACTCGGCCGCAGTAAGATGAAGGGGGTGGGATCAGTACATATAAAAATTAAAGGGAATTATGCTTTAGTTGGTCGATAGATCCGTGATAAATTTATCGGATGAACGAACGGACGTTCGGTTTATTTACATCCTATAAAATAAGACTGTTGGGATCGGATCGGATGTATTATTTATTGATTATTCGTTATACAGAGTGTTTTAAACTACAATGTGTGTAATAAACTACAGTTTTAAGTAGTCTATAAAAGCTTAATACAATTAAAAAAAATATTTCCCAAAAATGTAAAAGTGATTTTTTTTCAAACAAAATAAACAATAAATTTATCGTTATAAAATAAAACGCCATTTGTCAAGAACGAGCCACGTATACATAAACCTATCAAAGGTTAACCGTCGCATACGCTTCTTTCCGAAATCGAGGCGTAGGTATTGGCGGCAAAGTTCAAAGTTGTTTACCTTATAGTAATATTTTTGTAGTAGTATGTGTTTACGTTATTACTATCAATAATGATTAATTTCTTTAGGTATGGGTTTTAAAGGAGCGTTGATGCTTCCATGTTATATATTATTTTGTTGAAGTTAATTTTTGTTATGACGCTTACTGGGTGCGACTAGTAATAAACTGTGAGCAATTCTAATTACTTTATTTGTATGTGCTTGCTACTTTACTTTAGAAGTGGACTGTTTAGATACACATTATTTTACAAAATATAAAGAAAATACATAAATAGAACTCATTAGTCAATTTTGGAAATTTTATTTTTATCTTAATATTAGAAGAACTTTAACTTCAAATAATTTGATTGATAAGATAATATAAAACATTTCATAGGTATGCTATCACTGCTACTGCTTATCGATGGGTTCGAGACAGAAATGAAAATCAATGCATTGTTATAACCGGTGAGTGACTATACATATGTGTCGTTCGTACGCTGTGGTACAAACAACAGCGTACAAGGTAACGCGCGCTGTGTGCAGGCGAGAGCGGCGCCGGCAAGACGGAGGCGGCGCGCGTGTGCCTGCAGTGCGCCGTGGTGGCGGGCGGCGGCGGCGCGGGCGGAGGCGCGCTGGCGGCCGCCGGCACGCTGCTCGAGGCCTTCGGCAACGCCGCCACCGCGCGCAACCACAACGCCAGCCGCTTCGTGAGTGACCGCCCCGCCCCACCCCACCCCACCCCACCGCAGCCCACCCCACCCCACCCCACCCCACCCCACCCCACCCCACCCCACCCCGCACGCCCGCCCGCTCACCGCCGTCTCTGTTACAGGGCAAGCTGCTCGACATCGAGTTCGACTTCAAGGGGGAGCCCGTCGGCGGACACATCACGCACTGTGAGTACCCGAGTGACTTGCTAGCTATAAATGTCACCAATAAAATACTCTTATATAAATACTAAGAAAAAATATATATACTGTAAAATATAATTTTTAACTTTGCGGACGCAGACCTCCTGGAGAAGGTAAAGACATATTTTAACTTAATAAAGTCTGTAGTGTATATCTATAGTGTACGCTGATATAATTTGTGTGATAACACAATGCACGTGTGTGTCGCAGGAGCGCGTGTGCTGCGTGGCGGAGGGCGAGCGGAACTTCCACGTGCTGTACCAACTGCTGGCCGGCGCCGACGCGCACCTGCTCAGTCAGTGCCCACACACACATACACGCACCCACACCTGCATACACACACACACACACACACCCATTCTCTCAATGCATTTTTTTTTTTTTTTATGTAGGCTGCTACTTGGCAATCTGTTTATAGAAACAATAATCCAAGATGGTAGTTGATTCTTGTCTGGTTTGTTTTAGAGGTGAGCTTCCAGTGAAGCATCACTCTCACATTTTGGCTGAAAATCTTTCTCCTGGCTCTGGAATGCCCTTTCGTTTTAGCCTGCAAAATTGCAAGCTGCCTGTTCCTTGTAGCTGCGCTGCCAGCTCATTCCTGTGTCTATCTAGTCGGATATCCAGATGCATGCCAAGATATTTAGCTTCTTTTGCTTGTGGGACTTTTTCGTTGTAAAGGAGGAGTTGGGGGCAAGTTCTTTTCCTAAGAGTGAAGGTTACCTGCACCGATTTGTCTTTGTTAGCCTTGATTCGCCATTTGTTTAGCCATTCTTCAACGAGTGTCAAGTGGGTTTGTAAAAGCCTAGTTGCTGTGTCTAGGTCATCGTGAACAGCGAGCAGAGCTGTGTCATCTGCGTAAGTTGCAGTGGTAGTGTGTTTAGAGGTGGGAAGATCTGCCGTAAAGATAAGATATAACACTGGTCCCAGAATACTACCCTGGGGCACGCCTGACTTGATTTCATACATAGAGGATGTAGCTGCATTATACTTGACTGCAAAGCATCTTTTTTCGAGATAGGATTTTATCATTTGAAAAAATGAATGTGGTAGCGACTTTTTTATTTTAAATAGTAGTCCCTCGTGCCGGACTTTATCAAATGCCTTGGCAATGTCTAAAAATACTGCTGAACAGTACTTCTTATTTTCGAATGAGCCATTGATGATCTCTATTACTCTATGGACTTGTTCTATTGTGCCATGTCCCTCCCTAAATCCGAATTGATGTTTTGGTAGGATGTCTTCGAGGTGTATGCGTATTCTGGTGAGGATCATTTTTTCAAATAGTTTCCCCATCAGTGGCAGAAGGCTTATTGGTCGATAAGAAGATACTTCATGAGGAGTTTTACCTGGTTTCAATATCATTATCACCTGAGCTATCTTCCACTGACTGGGGAATATGCTCAGTCTTAGACATGCGTTGAAAATCGCTACTATAAGCGTTATTTCCTTTTTAGGGAGGTGTTTTAGAAGACTGGCACTGATTAAGTCGTATCCTGGACTTTTGTTGTCGTGTAATTCTTGAATCGCCTTAAGTACCTCTTTTGGTGTTATATTTTTTAGGGGTAAACACATCTGAGTAGCAGCGCATAAGGTTTTCTGGACGTTGTCATCTATTTCTTGTTTGTCGAAAGGGTATGGTTGAAAGACTTTGTGTAGGTGGTCTGCAAATGCCTTGGCTTTGTCCAGGTCGGACCGGGCCCATGTTCCTTGTTTAGTTTCGATGGGAGTAAGTTGGATTTTAGGACGTTTCAAATTTGAAGTTGCTTTCCATGGACAATAGTTGGTATTACTAGTTGGTGTTAGACTAGTCAGGTATGATTGCAGATTGTCATTTACCATATCTTCAGTTAGTTTTTTAAGATCTTGAGATGCTTTATTGAAAGCCGGTTTATCTTTCGGGCACCCTGTCATATGCCAAGTTTTATGTAGTTGCCGACGTTTGTGTATTTTATCTATGACAAATGAAGGATACACGTGTTCCTTCGGGAGCCATACCTTTCGTGAGGGAGTTGATTTATCTGCGGCTATATGTATAAGTCTGTTGAGTTCTTCCACAGCTTGTTCTATTTCCTCTTTTCGTTTTAATGGTATTTTTACGTTTATTTCTGTCGTGATGGTTTTTTGGTATATTTCCCAGTCGGTGTGTTTAGTGGACAGTGTTTGTGCTACCTCTACTAGCAGTATTTGGCAGCTGACGTTGAGAATAACAGGAGAGTGGTCAGAGGAGAGGTCGTCCTTAGATTCAATGCTCATATTGTTTACTGATATGTTTTTGGATATAAAAAATCCAGGACGTCTGGGACTTTTCTTAAGTCTGTTGTCCAGTAAGTAGGTTCTTTGCCAGAGAGGCATTCTAAGTTGAGATCTCTTATTGCTCTGTATAGTTGTCTTCCTCTTGTAGTAGTAAGTCTAGCACCCCAGAATTGGTGTTTTGAGTTCAAGTCCCCGCCTATGATGAACCGATTGCCTAAAGTTGCAAAGAAATCAATAAAGTTTGAATTTGTTATAGTATGCTTTGGGGGGCAATAGACTGCGGAAAGTGTAATGTCTAACTTGTTAAAGTTAATCTTGACCTGAGTGGCTTGTATTTTTTCTGTAGCATAGGCTTCGAGCGGATGATGTAATAGGTTAGATTTTATAATTATTGCAGTACCGCTATGTGAATTCCCTGAAGGGTGATTGGTAGTGTAAACATTATAATTTTTGATGGTGAGGTGACTTTTGGATGTGATCCTGCTTTCTGAAATCAGCGCTACGTCAATTTTTTCAGTCGCAAGGAATATCTCCAGTTCTAGTTTGCGGTCTGTTAGCCCGTTCGCGTTCCATGTTACAATTTTGAGGTTATGATTCATTTTGATAACATGTTGCTGATTAATTGAATCATGCGATCCATCATGCTGTCCATTATGTTAGTCATGATATGTTGAAATTTTGTGAACATTTTGTCGATGAGATCTACGAAGTTATCTGCTTCTTGTAGGCTACCAGTGGTATTTGCGTGTTCTACTGGACGTCTAGTTTTAACTGCTTCAGCGAATGTTCGAGTGGTTTTCTTGGAAGGGTCCTGTTTCAGAGTCGGTAGAGGATTTGCATCTGAGTGGTTGATCCCGTTTGGTCTCTCTCTTTTATTTGTAGGATGAAGTTTAAGTATTTGTTCTTTGTATTGTTTATAAGTGGCACAGCCTCTATAGCTGGCAGGGTGTTTTTCTCCACAGTTGGCGCACGTTGCATCGACTTCAGGGCTTTTTGTACACTTTAGGGACGAATGATCATTTCCACATTTCACGCATCTAAAGGGTCTGTTGCATTGGTTTTTAGAGTGGCCAAATCTCTGACATCTTTTGCATTGAAGCACTTCCTTTTTCGTGTATGGTGCTTCAAAGGACCTACCTTTGTGTAGTTTATGGTTTTTATTTTGTATATCTCTTTGTTATTGTGATTAGGTTCCAAGTCAATGTAAAAAAGTGGTAGCGCTTCTTTGGTCGTTCTGTGTCTTACATTTACAATTTGGCGCACACTGTGTCCCAGTCGCATTAGGTCTTCGGCAATACATGAGGTATCCTCTGATGAGTGTAGCCCGCGCAGAACTACTCGAAATGCTCTTTCGCTTTTTAGCATGTAAGTATAGTGGCTAATGTTGTCCTCAACGAATTTCTCACGGATGGTTTTGTACGCCTCTATTGATTTTGGCATGATTTCGACAATGTGCCCGGAGTAGAGTAGTCATGGTATAGTTTTCAGTTGTTATTATTTTACTGAGTACATCTTTTAGTGCTTTAATGTCAATAACGCCAGTCACAAATATAGGTTCTGGTTTTGGAGGTTTGATAGGTTCAATGTCGACTGGTTCTTCATTGGAATCCTTTAGAAGGTCAAATTGGTCAAATGCATTTAATGAAATATTTATGTTATATTTTTTTGAATGTTACATAATGCATTTTTTTAACTTAACGCTGTTCCCCGCATGTAAAAAAGGACGAGAAGCTAGTATTAAGATATTCTTTTATTCACTTTCCGTTGAATTTTCGAGATATTGCTTGTTGTGAAGCTGAGCTCAATGTCACGTTGTACTTTGTTACCAGGATGAGGAAAAAAAAATATTAAGTAATAAATTCGCCCGAGTTGGAGTCGAATCCATAACGCGCTTTTATAGTCACACGCTTGTATCACTCCAACACGACGGTCTCAATCAAGAATATTTTTAAAGGAAAAATATTTGATTTAATATATGATTAATAATAATTATTTATAATAATCTGTGTAGTAACAAAAAGTAAAGTCACAAGTATTCAAGAGTGTGTGGTCCGCAGAGCGCCTGAAGCTGCAGCGGTCGTGGGAGCAGTACCGCGTGCTGCGCGGCGGCGCGTGGTGCGCGGAGGGCGCGGCGGGGGCGGGCGGCGCGGCGTGCGGGGAGTGCGCGGCGGGCGGTGCGGCGGCGGGGGCGGGCGGCGTGGGGGCGGCGGGCGCCGGGGCGGGGGCGGGGGGCGCCTCGCCGCGCCGCGCGCCGCCCCACGCGCCGCCCGGCCCGCGTGCGCCGCACGCCGACCGCGACCACTTCGCCTTCACCAAGGTGCGTGAGTGCGCGTGCGCGGCGGCGGCGTGCCAGGCGCGAGTCTGTAGCGTGCGTGTTGCGCAGGCGGCGATGGGCGCGCTGGGGTTCAGCGCGGGGCAGTGCGGCGCGGTGCTGCGCGTGCTGGCCTTCCTGCTGAAGCTCGGCAACGTGCAGTTCGAGCCGCAGCATAACATCGATGGCTCCATCGGCACGCGCCTGCAGCACGAGTATGGTGAGGTTGCGCCCCTCCATCCATCTCGTCTTGTTTCATTGTAAACTGATCAGTACTACATTTAATTATTCTAGACAAACGCAGATGGCACCACTTTATTTGAAAATATATCGTGGTAATGTTGGTTTTCTAAATCTTTGATATTTTTTTTAATAAAAATAATACTTATTTTTAATTTTTTACCTAAACATTTTTTATATCTAAGTTACTGAGACAGATAGGACGCAGCCGAAACAAGGCGAAACTATGTTATAATGGGTGTACTGTGACGAGGCAGAGTTGCGCGAGGCGTGCGCGCTGGTGGGCGTGGACGCGGACGCGCTGTCGCAGGCGCTGGGCGCGGCGCCCGCGCGCGACGACGGCGCGTCCGACGACGACGCCGGCGCGCCCGACGACGATGTGGGCGCGCCCGCCGGCGCCGAGTGGGCGCGCGCGCTGCGCGACCGCCTGCTGTGCGCCACCTACGCGCGCCTCTTCACGTGGCTCGTGACCGCCGTCAACGACGCGCTGCGCCCGCCCGACGCCGCCGCGCGCCGCTCGCTCGGCGTGCTGGACGTGTACGGGCTCGAGGCGCTGGCGCACAACGGGCTCGAGCGCCTGCTCATCAACTACGCCGCCGAGCGCGTGCAGGCCGCCGTCACCGCCGCCACACTGCGCCGCGAGCAGGACGAGTACGCGCGCGAGGGGCTCGCCTGGGCGCCGCTGCCCTACGCCGACCACGAGCCGCACGCCGAGCTGCTGGACGCCGGCCCCGACAGCGTGCTGGGCGCGCTGCGCGACGCATCCGCGCGGGGCGCGCCCGACGCCGCCTTCCTGCAGCGCCTGCAGCGCCGCCGCCACCCGCGCTTGCTCGTGCTGCCGCCGGATCGCTTCCAGTGAGTGCCTCCGCCCTCGACCCACCCCCTCACGACTCACGTGACCCACCGCTGCCTCCCTCGCCCGCAGGGTCGTGCACTTCGGCGGCGCGGTGGTGTACAGCGCGCGCGGCATCGTGCAGAAGAACCGTGACACGGTGTGTCGACGCTGCGTGGGCGTGCTGGGCGCGGCGCGGGAGCCGCTGCTGGCGGCGCTGTTCGGAGCGGGCGGCGCGGGTGCGGGCGCGGCGGGCGCGGGCTCGCCGCGGCGGCCGTGCGCGCTGGCGTGCCGGCAGCGCGCGCTGGTGGGCGCGCTGGTGCGCCGCCTGCCGCCCGCGCCGCGCCTCGTGCGCTGCCTGCGCGCCGACGCCGCCCTGCGCCCGCACCGCTTCGACGCCGCGCTGCTGCGCCACCAGATACGCACTCAGGGGTGAGGAGGACACGTATACTTCATACTTGAATTTATTATTTGTTATCTAAAATCGTAAACAGTTTTGAAATGATGTTGCCTGTTGTTATTACAGTATCATGGACATGGCGCTGCTGCGGCGCGCGGGCTGGTGCGAGTCCATGTGCGCGCGCAGCGTGGTGTCGCGCTACGGCGCGCTGCGGGGCGCGGGCGCGGCGGCGGGCGGGGGCAGCGCGCCGCCCTCGCCGGCGGAGCGCGACGACCCGGTGCGGGCGGCGCGGGCGCTGCTGCGCTCGTTGCCCATACCCAGCGCCGAATTCACTTACGGACGCACGAAAGTCTTTATTCGTAGTCCGAGAACGGTACGTTACGTTAAAGTACTTCTTATAATTTATGATGTTAAGTGCTATTAAGAACTAAGTCTAAGATCTAGGTGAAGTCTAATTCATTTACACTCTTTTTAATAGTTTTTTATTATTATTATTATTTTATGGAAAAAATAATAATAAGACTTAGTTCGTATCAACCTGCAAATACTGCCGCAGGTAGGACATTCGACAGTTGAGTGGCGCGTCGAAGGAAGTATCTACGAAACCGCACAGTAGTGGAGTGCCACAGTTTCAAAATCTTAAAATATCAATGTAAGGTTGGACGTTCAGGACGGTTAAAAAAACACTGCTCTTTATTAATAACTAGCGGACCCGTGCGGCTTCGCCCGCTTGAACTATACGAATATTTATTTAATATAGCTTTTACACGGGAATGCTGAAGACGATTGCTTCAGAGATTCCGAATGTTGGCTGATTTAATTACATATACTTTTTTAAACATTTTACAACCTGATCGACTATTAGTCGTGTATGTGTAAAGACTACTAAGCTGTAAATTTTCCTTTTAATTATGTCACAAACCGAAAGAGTTCCATTTGAAGAATTTACACTTAATTTTGTTATATTTACTATGCTACGATGCGCGACGATGTTAATAAGACGAGACCTTATATTCAACTCTTTTATTACATATTTAATTTGGTTATTTATACGGTACAAAACAATAGCGGAAAATAATTACACAATTTTATTTGTAGCGAATAAATTTAGGTTGCCTTGATTGCTTAAAAGACAGGCCGACAAAGTTAGCTTCGAATTCATGATATAGATATGGATTATTGAACTTACCTAAACTACCGTAGAGTGAGAATATAGTTATAATTAAAACTTTCGTTATACAAGGTTCCTACCAAATCCGAGTATATTTTATCAAATGCCGAATACCGGTATCGTTAAGAACCAATAGTTCTTTGATATATTTAATCATAGGTTTATACCTTAAACATTTATCGCATCGTTTAACATAGTTTATCACATCCTTATATAATCCTGGTCAAAAATATTTTGTCTTAATATTATTTAACATTATTCTAATACCATTATTTATTACATATTTAATTTGGTTATTTATACGGTACAAAACAATAGCGGAAAATAATTACACAATTTTATTTGTAGCGAATAAATTTAGGTTGCCTTGATTGCTTAAAAGACAGGCGGACAAAGTTACCTTCGAATTCATGATATAGATATGGATTATTGAACTTACCTAAACTACCGTAGAGTGAGAATATAGTTATAATTAAAACTTTCGTTATACAAGGTTCCTACCAAATCCGAGTATATTTTATCAAATGCCGAATACCGGTATCGTTAAGAACCAATAGTTCTTTGATATATTTAATCATAGGTTTATACCTTAAACATTTATCGCATCGTTTAACATAGTTTATCACATCCTTATATAATCCTGGTCAAAAATATTTTGTCTTAATATTATTTAACATTATTCTAATACCAGCATGGCCAATCGTAGGCAAAATACAAAAACAAGTGTATGATAGTCATTTAAAATTATCCGTTCAGTATCGACTTATTTTCTGGACACCCTTTAAAATAAACAATTGTGGTCCGGACCAATCAAGTATCTCTTTAATTGTGAAAGTGTTATTTTTTTTATAATTTTGAAATTATCTAGTTTTGTCTCCTTACAAAAACAATCCAACTCCCTCACGAAGGCAGCTCATGCACAAAATGTTCAATTGATGTATAAAATCGATTTAATATTTATTTGTAGTCCCTTTATAAACAAAAAACTTAATTTTTTCTTCCACTCTCACATCTATTTTCTACCATTCTTAGTCTTTCACTAATAATAACTCGATACAATCCTTTGGTGTTTTAAGTATCCCGACAACTTTCAGGTGATCAGTGCAATCGTCAGTTACCTTATGGACCGAAGAGTTTTCGTTCTTCTCTGTGATATTTCTATCGTTCATCCTCTTTCTCTGCGTTCTCGTCATTACTGAAATATATTGTTTATTAATCTCTTTCAAAACATTACTGGTTATTTTTAAATGAGAAATGACGTCTACTATATTCTATTCTCTTTTATATAAGTATCATAAGTAAGCATATCCTTTGGGCTGTAATTTACCTCCTCCTTTATAAATTTATTAATAATGGGTATGTTTATACTTGTCAACATCTCATATTTTATTGCGCTTATGATGCTCCGGTATATCCGGTAATCCGATATTAACCAACCATCAGTGATACCTATCGCGAGTTCGATCGAATTACTAAATTCATAACTAAATTATTATTGTTTACGGAATATTAATTAAACTGGATACAATTTGTAAATATCAATCCTTTACCAAATCGCAATATGATATCCGAACAAACAAAAAAAAATGTTTTCGTAATTTATTTGCTTCGTTTCATTTCTTTTACTAAAATGCTTTTTTTGAGTACCCTAACTTAACTAAGGTTTCTTTAATTCATTTCAAGCTATCATGTATAATTTTTAGTTCACTAGCCATTACAAACTATAATAAACGTTACACATTCTTGCATCGATACAAAAAATATGAAATACAATTTAAATTGGTCATAAAACTGCTTCGCGGCGACTATCGTAGTACATTCGAATTCGATTCGGGGTCTTGAATTGAAGCAGGCTTCAATTGGATCAGAATGTCTGAAGGAGCGTCTTAAATTTTGGGCCAGTGTTTCCTCTTTAATCCACGCTATATGACATCACTTGTATAGTTAGTAAGCCACGTAAAGTGTTCCAATGTCCAGCATAGTTCAGATAGTCATAAGCACAATGCTTATGGACAAAAGGTGATATTTTAACTCTTGCACAAAAACGGACTTTGATCTCAACGCGTTTTGGGTTAAAAGCCCGTCCTCTTTTTCGTTATTTGATCGACCCATAGATCAAATTTACTTGTACACTTTTGCACCCGGTTTTAGTGTAAACAGAAGACATTCGTAAATTTTGAATTTTCATAATTTATATATATGATTATGTATATATTACATAACTTCGCAACTACCGCGGCGTCGAACCGAACCCGAATCGGACCGCCTTATTTAGCAGGGTCGCCATGTAAGGTCTGACGTTCGGGACGTCTAAAGAAACACTGCTATTCATTAACAATTATTAATTACTGAATTTATTTACGAAAGATACATGTGCTATCAACATGCACACGTTCACGAGTATACATACACTACAATCAATATATTGTACATCAAAAATTATGTATATTCGACATATTGCAGCCATAGATCAAAACTGTTTTAACTACAAAAATCACTTTTTTCAGAAACTAAGAAAAACTGATTTTTGAAAATACAAAAGAAGATATTCCAATTTTGTGAAAAGATACAAAAGGATATTTTTTTTATCAGCTTCACGCTGTATCCCGCACACAGCAGTGTAGGCAGAGGGAACCTAGTATTAAGACACTCCGTCCCCCACTTTCTGCCGAATTCTGGAGGTATTGCGTGTTGAGTGGCAGAACTCTACGCCGCGCTTAGTCTCGAAACCAGAGCGAAGAAATGGAAATATAAATTTAAGTAAATATTTTATCTCCTCGAGTGGGGATCGAACCAACAACCAGTCGGTTTTACAGTCACACTTCGTGCCGCTGCGTTACTACTGGCCTCATATAATATATAATGTTCAGAAATATCATAATATCATTGAAGTGCATTTTTTTCTAATATTACACCTAATATTAGGTTTTTTTAGTAAACACGGTTTATGTTATTGAATATGCCAAAAAAATGTTAATGAGTTAAATCCCTTTTATTGAAAAATATTTAATTTACGACACTTTTCAATTACATAACTATTTCTATAATTCAGTCATTATTTGAATTGAAACATAATTTCTTTAATATCTGTTTAATTTAAGTGTCATAATTTAAAAATATCTAGTTATTTTCAAATTGTTACTAACCTAACAATACCAACAATGTTAAATAAAAATTATAACTTATGACTAATATAGGAACTTAAAATTACATTTGTTTCAGTTCAGACTTAAAATCTTATTTCTACACATATGTAATATACTTATATTTTTTTTAATCCAGAGGGTAGTCTTGCAAGTTACCTGTCCGGTAGCTTATATTATTAGACTACTACGGGTACGCGACCCCGGATTAATCTGGCTACTTCTGTTACACTCATGTATCCTGTGACAGCTGTATCCCTATACCCTGTCCTTTCTCCAACAGCACCCTCCATAGCGGACGCCTACCGCTAAGATCGACAGGCGATCCCCGCCTGTCTCAACGCTAAGCTCTACGTGAAGCTTAGACCCGCATCAAAGGCTTTACTGATGCTAAAGTTCGTTTCTACTTCTCTCCGGTTGTATCGGTCTTTGTTCCTTCGGACCCAGGGAGGTAGGGATAAGAGTGCACCTGTGTTTGCGCGCACACTGTCGTTATATACGTTTTTGTGCACTGTAAAATCTCCTGCGCAAATGACTTGGCTCTAACAATGGACCCCGATTACTGACAATAGTCCTGCGGCGATGGACAGAAGTAGAGAGGTTTAGTCGTGATGCCGGCTAGGCTTTGTCTGATGTCTGCTTGTAGGCAGCCTCGGGAAGATGGTCGTTTTACATTGCATTGGGCTAACAGTGTGATTCGGCAGCTCCAAGGCGATGAAGCAGCTTTGTTCAGAGAGGCCCTGCTACCCCCAATTCGGGGAGGGGACTAGAAAAGGTGTCCTAAAAAAGGCTTAGCCCACCATATTTAGAGGTAGTAACCACGGCTGTCTCTGCATCACCCAAAACGTGGTCGAAAACAATATAAACACAATAACAACCATAAATCTTGTAATATGATTTTCGCAGCATGGAATGTGAGCACTCTTATTGACAATGATGTAAACTTGTGTCCACCCCGAAAAACAGCCCTCGTATCCCGTGAGCTCAGACGCTGCAATGTTGATGTCGCTGCTCTCAGTGAGACACATTTGCCTGAAGGAGAAAAAGTGGAACGTCGGGGTGGCTATACTTTTTTCTGGAAAGGTACTCCATCGTCCGAACCTAGAAGATGTGGTGTCGGCTTTGCTATCAAGAATATTATCGCTTCTAAATTGGAGGAACGTCCGATTCACATCTCGGATCGTGTAACCACACTACGCTTGCAACTATGTGAATATAATCAGTGTGTATACAATCAAGGCTAGGTTCTGGGAGGAAGTCACGCAGGTTCTCTCTAAGACACCCCCTAGAGAGCAGATCCTTCTGCTGGGTGACTTTAACGCACGTGTCGGTCGCGATTTTGAAGCTTGGCCAAAAGTTTTAGGAAGACACGGCGTTGGAAATATGAATAGTAATGGGCAACTTCTTCTGTCGCTGTGTGCCCAATTTGAATTAGCCATTACCAAAACCATGTTTAGACTTCCCGCTCGGCATAAAACCACATGGATGCATCCGAGATCGAAGCACTGGCATCTGATTGACTATATAATGGTCCGTCAAAAACATATTTCGCAAGTGCATATCACTCGCGTTATGCGCAACGCTAATACGATTTGTTATTCTGACCACCGTCCCGTCATCACCAGGATAAGGCTCCGTCTGAAACATCCTAGCAAATCAAGAGAAGCTAAGTTCGAGAAAATAGACATACAAAAATTGCAAAATCCTGAGTCACGCGAGATATACGCTCAGGCAATCAGCAGTAGGCTTAAGATTATGGATGTTGAGAATGATGACTTTGTTGCTAATTGGCAAAAGCTCACGTCCGACCTAATTGCCACTGCTTCACAGACATTGGGTATTAGACCTTATAGACATGAGGATTGGTTCGATGATAATGACGAAATTTTAACCAAGGCCATTCAGAAACATCGAGATCTATTGCGTCGCCACCAAGACGACCATCAGGCGAAGCAAGTTAGGCTAATATCTCCGTAGGTCATCACCACTAGGTGATGACCTACGGAGGTATGTGCGAGGAATAAAAGACAAGTGGTGGCGTGATAAAGCGGAACGCATACAGGGGCTCGCAGATAATAATCAGTTGGCATTTTTTTATGATGAGGTGCGCAAACTTATTGGCGTTAGCCCTCTTACTAGGGTGCCCTTGAAATCTCTTGACGGCACACTTTTGTTAACTAGTAAAGAAGACATGCTTAAAAGATGGGAGGAGCATTTTAACACCTTGCTTAATGTTGATCGAACGGCGGATATTGCTTACATAAACAGAATTGCATCACTTCCCAAGCACAATGAGCTGGATGAGCCACTATCTCTGCGTGAAGTAACTGCTGCCATTCAACAACTGCGGAATGGAAAAGCCGTTGGCATTGACGGTGTACCAGGGGAGTTAATGAAGTACGGAGGCCTAGAACTGCATATATACATGTGGAAGCTTTTTGCGCAAATGTGGGAGAATGAGCAAGCACCTGATACTTTCCGCACATCACGTGTCTGTCCCCTATTTAAGAACAAAGGCAGCAGAGCAGATTGTAATTCTTATAGAGGAATCTCTTTGCTTGCTTCATCCGGAAAAGTCTTTGGGCGAATTTTACTTAACCGCTTGCTGCCCCTATCTGAACATATATTGCCCGATACCCAATACGGCTTCCGACCGAATCGAGGCACGTGTGAGGCTATTTTTGCAGTGCGACAACTACAAGAAAAGAGTCGCGAACAGGGTCAACCTCTGTATCTATGCTTTGTCGACTTAGAAAAGGCCTTTGATAGCGTGCCCCGTGAAGCTTTATGGGTGGTACTGGCGAAACTTGGGTGCACTGATAAGGTTGTGAGAATGACCCGTCTCCTACGTGACGGCATGCGGTGCTGTGTCAGAATGCAAAGTGAAGACTCTGAGTTTTTCTCGGTAAGATATGGTGTCAAATAGGGTTGCGTGCTTGCACCAACGCTGTTCGCAATGTACTTTGCAGTCGTAATTCGGGAGGCCTTGCAATCTTTGTGTGAGGGAATTCGTATTCGTTATCGAACTGATGGCGGCGGTATCTTTAATCTGACTAGACTAAAAGCTCGCACCTAAGTGTCTTATGCAACTATCACCGAGCTAGTGTATGCAGATGACCTGTGTTTTGTTGCGGATTCTCAAATGGGTCTTCAACGACTAATCACGGGTCTTGCTGAGTCATGTCGTAGATTTGGCTTCAAGATCAGTGTGAAGAAAACTGAAGTGATGGTACATGACACACTGAACGGCGGGTCAGCTGAGATAAAGCTCGATGATATCCGCTCAAACAGGTAGATCATTTCAGATATCTAGGTAGCACCATTACATCGAAATGCCTCCTTGATAGCGAAATTAACAGCAGAATTGGAGCTGCTGCAGCAGCCTTTGGCAGGCTGCGCAACAAGGTGTTTCGCTCGCATGACTTAAAGTTGCTCACCAAAATAGCTGTTTACAGGGCAATTGTAATTCCGTCTCTCTTATACGGCTCTGAAACATGGCCCCTCTACCGCAAGCATATTGTTACACTCGATCGATTTCATCTTAAGTGTTTACGTGATATTATGAATATCCACTGGTGGGACCGTGTTCGTAATACGGAAGTATTACTACGTGCGAAGATTGACGGAATGGAAGCTTTTTTAATGCGAAGACAGTTGCGTTGGGCGGGTCATATCTCCCGGATGTCGGAACTAAGAATAGCAAAACGCATCTTTTATTCGGAACTGCAGGTAGGCAAGCGGAAACAAGGCGGCCAATTACTGCGGTACAAGGATGTACTTAAACGCCACGTGAAAAGATGCGACATGAATCCATCCGAATGGGAGACAGCTGCAACTGATCGGCCTCAGTGGAGACGTATCGTCAACACTAAGGTGTCGGAGTTTGAAATAAAACCTTCACACCCATTTTAAAAACAGCATAGGCAGACACAGATAGTAAATATTTATTCTTTTGCTGCCAACAGCAATTGTCAGAGTAGAATATAATATCAATATATACGCGTTTTCAGCCATCAATTTTTTTATGTAAATTAAAACACCAATTTCAACTGCACCGCGTTTTCCTTCAGTTTCATCCCAAAAAAAACTTACAACACTTCTTTGCATGCAAGTCACTGACCGTAAAGTTAAAACAATTTATTCTAGACTTATAATTCGGAAACACGTTCCCATTTCGAAACCACGTCCAAGAAAGTACCCTATATGGTATTCTTCAGAATTAATTAGTATGTTACATGAAAAATTAAAATATCGTAAAAAGAGTCACAAATTCAATAGCGACCCACGCGATTACTTCTTACAACTTAGTAAAAAAAAGATATCGTGTTATAATAACTATATACTGCAATATGAAGCTAATATGACATCCAATCCAAAAATCGAAAAAGGACCAAAAGTCCTTCCTTAAACAGAAAAAAGGCAGCCTTCGCGCAAATGTCTCATAACGACAAATATTCGACTAACGGCATTGATATTTGCAATCTTTTTTCTGAACATTTTGGTTTAGCCTTCGACTCTTCTTCGGAATCTAGTTGCTGTTTGTCACTAATATCCTTAAGTAAAGACGAGATCCTAAAAGCTTTAAAAGGACTTGACGTTCGCAAGGGTGCTGGTTGTGTCGGAATACCAGCAATTTTTGTGCAGAAATGTGCTAATGCACTCGTGACCCCTTTACATATAATTTTTAATAAATCTCTTACTATAGATACTTTTCCGTCTCGCTGGAAGAAATCCTTAACTATTCCGAAAATAAAATGGTTTAAAGGAATCAGTTATAAATTATAGACCTATATCTATTCTACCCGTGTTTACCAAACTCTTCGAAAAACTGATATTTCCGCACATTGCTTGGCAAATTAAGCAAATTATTACACCACAGCAACATGGTTTCTGTAAATCGAAGTCTACAGCTACTAACCTTGTTTCTTTTGTCGACAAATTATCTGTCTGTATCGAAAAAAAATCATGTGTTTATGTCATATACACGGACTTCAGTAAGGCTTTCGACAGTGTAAATCATGAAATTTTACTTCAAAAACTTTCTAACAGCGGCTTAACAGGGAGTTTATTTAATTGGTGTCATTCTTATTTTAGGTCTCGGAAATCAAAAGTTGTGGTTAAGGGATATCAGTCTGATTGGTTTCCTACGTCATCTGGTGTCCCGCAAGGTTCTCATCCAGCACTCTATTTTTTATTATTTTTATTAATGATATTGGATGCTGCTTCTTACATTCAGATTATTGTCTATTCGCCGACGACATGAAAATTTTTAAAACCATCAACAATTCCACCGATGCAATCTTACTCCCAGAAGACCTTGTTCGATTGACAAATTGGTGCTCTGATAATAAGCTTAGTTTAAACATTGAGAAATGTCAACTAATGCGTTTTGTAGGAAAAAAGTGCCGCCTTCTTCTCATTATTATTTAAATGGGATAATTCTAAAAGAGACAGCCACAGTTCGTGATCTGGATGTTACTTTAGATTATTGGTTAAAGTTCAATGTGCATATCGACAATATAGTAAGCAAGGCTTAAATGCCTTGCTTACTATATTGTCCTTGGGTTTCGTCCTAAGAAATTGCAGAGAATTTAGGAGGTCCGAAACCAAAATTACTCTTTTTAATGCTTTAGGCCGTAGTGATCTCGAATACTGCAGTGTAGTATGGAATCCGCACTACGATATCTACATAAAAAGAAACGAGCGCGTGCGGATGAGGTTTCTCTGGCACCTTTCTTATCAGTGTAATCTAAGCAAATCACATACATCTTATGCTCATAGACAGATTTTTTTCAACATGGATTCTTTGCATAACAGAAGATTGGTTCTTGACTGCCTATTTTTATTTAAATTAGTTAATGGACCTATTGACTGTCCTCAACCTTTAACAACGCTGCGTTTTCCAGCTCCAGCCACACTACCCAGGCGTTGTAGGTACGATCGATTTACCTAGACTACAAGTTCTACAAACTTAGGCAAATTTTCTCCAATAAACCATATCATTACACATTTTAATATAATAGTATATCCAAAAAGGTAGACATTGACATTTTCTTTGATAAACGGCGCTTATTTTGTGACAAAATTTTGAAGTCCTTGAGATCTAAGTAACCATGTCTGCTCATTATTAATTCGTTGTTATTGTTGTTTTTTTTTATTATTGATCTTGTGTATTTGCAATTAGCTTTTATTTTATTTTATTTTTATATAATTTTACGTATATATTTTTAATTTAATATTTATATAGTAGGTGTAAATCTAACATGCCGTCAACACCTATAATTGTGGCTGCACTCGGTATTTTGTATTAAGTTTTGTACTCTGTATTTTCTAATCTTGTTAGTGTAAGCTGTGTTGGTGTTCTATAAATAAATAAATAAATAAACAAACAAACAAACAAACAAAAATATAAATATATAAAATATAAAAAGGTTACTTGTCCTTTAGGCACTTGCATTACTACATATAGATCATATAAAGCTACTTTAGCATCCGTCCTATATTTATCTCTTTTTTTCAATCCTAGCTAACTCTTTTTTTCTTATATGTTTTTCATAGCCTAATTTACTCTACCCTTCTTCATCTGCATTCTTATAGCCTTCACACAGGCCGCACAGATTCGCACAGCCGCCGAAAAAACATTTGCAGACTCGAATACGTGAGCCGTCCAAAACAAAGTATAAAACGCTGTATTGAGAGCCCGTAGGTTTTCAGGATTGGAATGAAAAATTACTGTTGCTAGTTGAAGATGTAGCAGAAGCGGATTTATTGGCCGAAATAATTTTGGTAGGTGATACGTGGAAATGTGGATCTCCATCAGAACCGTCGATATCACTCTCGTCATTTCGAATAGGTGACATGAAATAATTAATTTCGTTGTGCCCCGTTTTAGAAATATCGGAAGTAGTTGAGAAAGGTACATCTTCACTGATGTTGTTATTGATTGATTTGATTGCAGTTTCAGCTGAGGTTGCATTTGAGATAACTGGATTAGGTAGTTGGATGTTTTGTGTTGTAGATACGAGGATAGATTTCAGATAGGAGTGCTCAGGGACCACAGGTTGCATCGAGATACTATCAACTATGTTATATTGAGTAGAGGATAAACTTTATAATGTAATAGAGTATTTAGTCGAGTCATTCAGTGGAATATTTTGTTTTATTTAATTATTATCATCTTCTGTTTGTTGATAGACAATTTTTATTTATCAGTCTTTGTTGATAGACAATTTTTATTTATCGATTTTATTCGCCATCTGCACAAGCAAACGTCCAAGGTTCGCCATCTGAAATAACTGCAAAAACTGTTTTAACTGCAAAAATTTATTTTTAGCAAGAATTTCTTATTACATTAAGTTAACGTATATAATCTTGGATCTTATTATGCCTCCCGAATGTATTATATGTTTTATGAACATCAATCTACTTCAAACAGAATCTAACAGCACTAAATAAAATACACCATCAAAAGCGACTTAACAAGAAATTTTAAAATATTATCATAAAAATCGCAGAAATACAAAATTATAAAAAAATATATACTTACCTTCACGATTAAAATAATTGTAAATCAAATTATCTGGTTTAAAATCTCCAGATTAAATCAATAAAATTGTATCAATTCTAAATAATATTGTTTTATTCACAGTCAAATTCGCTAAAACCGTTATAACTCGAAATATTGCACTTTAGAAACGCATTTTCTCGTACGATAGCCGCAGCGTAACTGATGATGGCACTGTTTTACCGGCCACAGACGGAGGGAATCCATTCAAGAAAACTGAATTGTAACTCCATTTAACGGACATTAGCGAAAGCATAGTTACCTCAGTTTTAATTTTGTATAGGTAATAGGTTTGGGGGTCAGAAAATTAAGTTATGTGTAAAATCGAGATTTTTGACTTACGACAGTTTTGATCGTTTACGTGTGGTAGAGTCACGTCGCCAGCAATGGCAAGACGCATGGGCAGACTCGACCGGCTCATTACCACCCCCGGCATTTAAAACCGGCGTGAAGTAGTGGCTTTATGCCACTGTGTTTCGCATCATGTAATGCCGGGCCCCGGCGCCCAACCCATCGTAAAGGCCGGCAACGCACCTGTAACTCCTCTGGGGTTGCACGGGGTCGTGGGCGGCGGTAGTCACTTACGATCAGGTGATCCGCACGCTCGTTTGCCGTGTCGTTTCCATTAAAAAAAAAAAAAAAAGATCTAGGGGTGCGATATGTCAGTTTGAATGAAGAGTTTAATTGTAATATTTGTGTATGTGGGGGCGCGTGTGACAGGTGTGGGAGCTGGAGGCGCTGCGCGCGGTGCGCGTGGAGCAGCTCGTGCGCGCCGCGCAGCGCGCCTGGCGCCGCCACCGAGCGCGCCGCCGCCGCCGCGCCGCCGCCGCCATCGCGCGCGCCTGGAGGCGCCACCGGGTACGTGCCCGCGCCCCGCCCCCGCCCGCGCGCCCGCCCCCACTCACTCTGCGTTCATGTTTCAGGACAAACGGCTTACGATGGAGAGGAGGGCCGCCAAATTGGTGCTACTGGTTAGTATTGAGTATTCCTATTATATTTATAATTATAATTTCTCTAGAGCTATATCACTGCGAGTTAGAAGCGAATATTACATACATAGATATGACCTAAGGTCCCATATGCCTATTTGTTTATTTTTACTGTCAGAACTGTAAATTCTTATATAACAAACAAAAAACCACTAAATTCATAAAATTTATGAATATAACCCTTCCAAGTAGAAAAAAATCAAAGAAAAATAACTATCTTTATATATGGAACAAATTATAATTGTGGATAGTTGCCCCTCGATGTTATAGTTGCCCCTGATCATGTATCATTTTTAAAAATAAGTTTCATTATTTTTATAATGAAACCAGTGCATGAATCTGCAAGTATCTGTTTTTACAGATACCTGCAGATTCATGCACTGGGATCTCGATCTAATACCTTCACGCTGTATCCCTGGATAGCGGGATAGTCATAGAGAACGGAGCGCCAAACGCTACGGTCTCTACATACCTCTTTCGCCGTGTCCATTGTCATTAATCTCTTCAAACATCCTCCTGGGGATCCTCATACTTTTTACGCGATCTTCCTCTAGTTTCTTTGGTCCGAGGTCTCCCCCTACCTCTCTTACCGCTCACTTTTGGAGGACAGGTACAAATAGCGAGGAATAGATTGTTTATAAAGCAAGCCATTGTACAAAAAAATGTGAATAAAAATAATAAAATTTAATTTCATTCACTCAGCAAATATTTTAAGGACGTCTACCGATGTATATTTATATATATTGCATTTGCCTCCGCTAGCGGGGCGCGCAGGGCGGCGCGGAGGGCAGCGCGGGGGGCGGCGGTGGGCGGCGCGCGCGCGCCTGCGACGTGATCTGGCGCGCGTGGTGCGCGCACGCGCGGCGCCGCTACCTGCGGGCGCTGTGGGCGCGGCTGCCGGCGCGCCACCTCTCGCCCGCGTGCGCCGCGTGGCCGCCCTGCCCCTCGCCGCGCCTGCTGGCGCGCGCCGACGCGCTGCTGCGCCGCCTCCACCACCGCTGGCGCTGCCTGCTGTACCGCCGCGCCTTCGACCAGACGGCGCGCAACCGCATGCGCGAGAAGGTCACGGCCAGCGTGCTCTTCAAGGAGCGCAAGCTCACGTACGCGCGCAGCGTGGCGCACCCCTTCGTGGGCGACTACGTGCGCCTGCGCGCGTCCGCGGCGTGGCGGCGCGGGCCCGGTGCCGCGCCCGCCGATCGCTACGTGGTGTTCGCGGACGTGGTGGGCAAGGTGGCGCGCTCCAGCGGCCGCGTGTCGCGCTGCCTGGCCGTGCTGTCCACGGGCGCGCTGCTGCTGCTGGAGGCACGCTCGCTGCGCCTCAAGCGCCGCGTGCCGGCGCACTGCGTGTACCGCCTGTCGCTGTCGCCGCACGCCGACGACGTGCTGTGCGTGCACGTGCGCGCGTGCGCGGGGGAGGCCGGCGAGGCCGGCGGGCCGGGCGGCGCGTGCGAGGCCGGCGAGGCGTGGCGCGAGGCCGCGGACGCGCCGGGCTGCTTGTTCGGCGGCGAGGGCGCGTGGCGGCGGCGCGGAGACGTGCTGCTACGCACGTGTCACGTGCTGGAGCTGGCCACCAAGCTGTTCCTGGTGGTGCAGAACGCCGTAGGCGCGCCGCCGCACGTCAACGTAGCCACGGAGTTCGAGGCCAACTTCGGCCAGCAGATGGTGACGGTGTCGTTCCACGCGGTGGGCGGCGCGGCGGGCGAGGGCGGCGCGCGCCTGCTGCGCCGCGGCAGCCGCATGGACGTGCTGCTGTAGACCCGGAGTTGACTCGAAGTTCACTGGCATCACGAATTCGATTTTTAAGAAATTAGTTATTCGACACGACTTACGGTCTTAGATAGTGATCACTTACCCCGTACTGACTATTTCGTACCTGGGAGACACCGTAGCTGCGCGGCGGGTGGTCGGGCCTAATGTCAGAGATGATGAAACCACCAATACTAAGTCTGAAGTTGTCAGAGAGCTCTCCGACTGCCGCCACGGCTCCACATTGCCACAGTGCCAAGGGCCGCGCGGGGGAGCGACCGACGGCCTAGTAATAAGAATTGCCAATTTAACACAATGTACCGAAACGTTTTCATTTTACACGATAATGAAGCGAGCGAGCGAGACGTCATTATATTTTGTGTGTTGTTTGTTTACGGTCTAAATGTAAGCGGGCTGGGAGCGCGCGCCGCCTCGGCATCGAGAAGTTATCGCTCAAATTACACGACGTAGTCGGAGGCGGCGCGCTCGCGTAGTACAGATGTCAAATGCATGTTACGTTTTCAACGATTACTTATTATGGAAAAGTTTTATCGTTTTTAATAAAATTTAAGAATGTTTTTATTGGTGACTTTTATTTACCTTTTAGTGAGGCCTTATAAGACCCATATATCTAACTATCAATTTTTGTTTTCTTCGTTCTGTTCGAATCAGTTTCAGTCAATATTATCTCTTTCATACAAGGTTTTTCTAGTTCATACCGACAATACATAAACAAGATAATATTGATCTGCAATATTAAAAGTTATGTAAATCAATTTTCTTACTTTAACATTACTTAACAATTTGTAGCTATTCATTAAAATCGCATTATAACGTTCTTCTTTCTTTTTTCTTTCTTTCGTTCTTCTTTCGTGTTTTTCGTTTAACGTGAGATAAAACCACACCGATGCCATATTCTGAAGAATCTCAACTACGAGATTATGAGAGCCCTACGTGTGGTAGAGTCACGTCGCCAGCAATGGCAACACGCATGGGCAGACTCGACCGGATCATTACCACCCCCGGCATTTAAAACCGGCGTGAAGTAGTGGCTTTATGCCACTGCGTTTCGCATCAGGTAATGCCGGGCCCCGGCGCCCGACTCATCTTAAAGGCCAGCAACGCACCTGTAGCTCCTCTGGTGTTGCAAGGGGCCGTGGGTAATCACTTACCATCAGGTGACCCGAACGCTAGATTGCCTTTTCTTTTCCATAAAAAAAAATGCTTGTAATTGCATTATTAGTAATGATTCCGGAACAGGAATGAGTCTGTGGTGACGATGCATTTCTAGAATAGGTGGATAGCACAGGAAACAGACGAACAGATAGCTGATATGCTAAATAATCATAACAACAAACTACAGTTTAGACGTATTATGTTATTAGGTTTCAACAAGTCAATTGTTAGGGAAGTATCAACAACACGTGCAAGACCACTTCTAACAAAAGAATTTCAGCGTATTGCATTTGATAGAAATGAAGCGCACGCCTCCTAACAGCAAGTCATTAAATTCGCTGAATAAGTCTAATACACCTCATCATGGATCTGACTCAATGCTGTACAGACCAACCGACTCGAGACCCAATGAATCCCCGCAAATCGACTTTGTGTCCCAACGTAATAAGCGCCCGAGGGTGGAAGAATTAACTATAGTCCAGTTCTCGGATTTTAAGGAGGAAATGAAAGAGATAATGACTTCACTCATCGCGGAACAAAAGAAAGATTTGACCAATATTAGCAATAATCTACAGAAAGTAAAAGAATCTAACTCAAATATTGAAAGTTGTATTTTGCTTCTTACTTCGCAAAATGAAGAATTCCAAAAGAAAATTGCGATTCTCGAGGAACAATCAAATAGGGACAGAGAACATATCTGTATTCTGGAAGAGAAAATAGAGAATTTCCAACGTATATCACGTAAGACCACTATCGAAATTAAAAATGTTCCGAAAAAATCCCAAGAATCCCGGCAGGATTTAATCAATATGACTCTTAACATTTCCCGTAATATTGAAATTGAAATGAACGACCGGGACATAAATGACATTTTTCGCATAAGGGGCAAGAAAGAATCTGACAAAAATTCGTCTCTTGTCGTTGAGCTTCGTTCATCCCTATTAAAAAATGATTTTTTAAAAAAAGTTAAAGAATTTAATTTTAAAAACAAAACAAGACTCCAGGCTAAGCATCTAGGGATCACTTCCAACGTCGATCAACCCATATTTGTATCGGAACAGCTGACCGCCAAGGGCGTGCGCCTCTTCTTCCTTGCACGTGATCTTGCAAAGTCTAAACAATATAAGTACTGCTGGACGACGTTTGGAAAGGTATACGTGAGAAAAGATGACCAATCTAGAATCATCCTTATTCAAAACGAAGCTCAGGTGCAACACCTCATGCAGGAGCTCTGACTAGTCCAGTATTTATTTTTATCATATTTTTATTTAAAAATTTCTACATTAAATGTCTATGTAAATTGGTGCGATAAGATACAGCAGACACTCAAACATAATAGTTACTACTACATAACTGCACACCCTACATACTTAATACAATACATACATTACAACTTTAAACCACATAATTGTACTTCTCCTCATCTATTTATCTACATCTTCAAAATCACAAAACATTTACCACATATAAAAACAATAACTTACTTAAATAATTGCTATACAACTAATCTGCCTTCTAATAAATACATAATTAAAGTCCTCCCTTTATATGTACTCTTACATACAAGCTTATATACTTACAACGTTTCACAAGCAATGAAAATGTGTGCAAAATATTACCATATATATTGCTATAATTATATTCCACACTATAATGTAGTATCTAATTGTTACATAATATTTTCTTATTATTTACTTTCGTTCTGTATTGTTATACTAGCCTGTAATAGAACAATCACTATACGTTGCTGCTTTTGTAATGAACTAAATAATATAATTATTAATTATGGAAAGTCTTAGCTCCTTGAAAGAAATAGACAATATTGAAATAGCGAACTCAGTTATACTAGACATACAGAACCAAAGTATAAATCAAACGATTAAGTTAATAAATAAACTTACAGTCATAACGCAAAACATTCGTAGTATATATAAAAACTTTGATGACCTACAGGTCACTTTATCACAGCTAACGGAGGACTTTGATGTATTAATTCTCACGGAATGTAAATTACATATTACAAAAACAGTACCTTATTTAATAAACTATACCTCATATCAAACTCTAAATCTTTTGAATCAGAACGACGGCGTGGTAATTTACGTTCATAATAAACACAAAGTATTAATATCTGAGCTTCGACTTTCTAATACTTCTGGCCTACAATTAATTATGAAAAATTTTGCTATTTTAGGAATTTATCGTTCCCCGTCTCACTTGGACGCTAGTACTTTTACGGACTCCCTAGATGAACATCTAAATAGTATTTCAAATCACAAAAATATCTTCCTTCTCGGAGACATAAGTATTGACATTATAACTACACCAAAAGAGACATCTCAAGAGCGCAGAAACAGATTACATTACCTAAATGTCCTATCAACTCACGGTTTACTTCCCGGCCATATAGTGCCCACAAGAGATGACAGCTGCCTGGACCATGTATTCTTGAGGATAGATAATATCCATAATGCAGCTTCTATCATTGTTTCAAATACTACGGTTACTGACCATAAGTTGGTAATTCTGAATATAGCACATTCATATAAACAAAGTAAGAGTCATAAATATAAAATTGTCACAAATTATGAATCCGCTTCCACTGCCCTTGTAAGTATGGATATATCTAGCTTCAAAGTATATAGAGATCCTAATAGATTCGCTAATGCTCTAATAGAGAAGGTTAGGTCAGTTCTCCTCTCTAATTCTAAGCAAGTCGTAATCTCGTCCTGCAAAAAAGCACTGAAACCGTGGATAACGCCAGGTATTCTAAGATGCATAAGACTACGTAACAACATGCAAAGGAAACTAAAGAATGAATCCCATAATTTAATTTTAAAAATCACATTTAGACGGTTTAGAAATTTCTGCTTAAATCTTATAAGAAAACAAAAGATATTATATAATAAAAATTAAATTAAAAAATCCGTGAAAAATCCCAGTAAACTTTGGCCAGTAATTAATGAAGTCACTCAATACAAACCATGTAAAATACCTAACACAGATTTGCTGCATATAATGCCTTCGCCACAAGCTTCAATCAATAATGTAAATAATTTTTTCATTAACATAGGCAAAGAGTTAGCAGAAAATATCCGGAACTCTGCTCCTGCTCGAAACAACATTTACATTTACCCATCGTCATTCGTACTGTTAGATGTTACTCTTCAGGAGGTGGACACTGTGCTTATGAGCTTGGATACGGGTAGTGCTGCAGGTTGGGATGGGATACCAACAAAATTCTTAAAAATGTCTAGAGACGTCATGACCCCGCTCATCTGCGCACTGTGCAACCTCTGCTTTAGCTCCGGAGTCTTTCCAGATGCTCTTAAGCGCTCCATTGTCACACCTGTTTTCAAGAGTGGGGACAGAACGGAAGTCTATAATTACAGGCCAATATCAGTTTTGAGTTCTATATCTAAAGTCATAGAAAAACTACTTAACGCTAGACTAATGAGATATTTAGATAAATATAAGATCTTGTCCCGCTCCCAATACGGATTCAGGAAAGGCATATCTACGCAAGATGCTATCTTGGACCTTACGTCTTTAATTGTTAGAGAAATAGATAAAGGTAAAAAAGGTTTGGCTATCTTCCTTGACCTAAAGAAGGCCTTCGACACCGTATCTGTCCCCATTCTTGTCAGCAGGTTGGAACGCATAAGTATAAGAGGTACAGCGCTATCACTTTTTGCTAGTTACCTACAAAATAGGAGTCAAAAAGTAAAAATTGACGGGTGCTTCAGTGATGAATGCGAGGTGATATACGGGGTGCCGCAGGGGAGTGTCCTTGGCCCAACGCTATTCCTGATATATATAAATGAATTGTGTAATCTTGAGTGCGCTGGGGGAAGGACATTCTCTTATGCGGACGACACTGCCATAGTATTCACTGGAGGTTCGTGGCTCGAGGCTGAAAATGTAGCAAATCAGGGACTAAGTAAGGTTTACAGATGGTTGACAGATAATCTGCTTTCCCTTAATATACAAAAAACTAATTATATTTGCTTTTCGACTTACCAAAATTTTCAACCAGAACCGAATTTTGTCATAAGAATTCATAAATGTTTACATCAGGATAGTTTAAACTGTAACTGTCCCTCTATAGAAAAGGTTAGTTTTACCAAATATTTGGGAGTCATCATTGATCAAAGGTTGAGTTGGCATCCACATCTCGAATTGTTAATGTGTAGGGTGCGTAAACTCATTTGGATCTTTAAATCTCTCCGACGTATCATGGACAGAACATTAGGTATTAAGATTTATGTTGCCTTAGCACAATCAGTCATCACATACTGTATTCCTGTATGGGGTGGAGCGACTAAATCTAAACTTATTAGACCTGGAACGAGCCCAGCGATCCCTCATCAAGGTGGTGTGTTTCAAGTCCTGTAGATTCCCAACGGACCACTTATACACCTTCAGTGATTTGTTATCAGTTAGGCGGCTTTATATAATTAACCTAATCTTAAATTGCCACAAATCGTTACCGTATAATTCAAAGGTAGGTACTAAGTAAAAGACGTACGGTATTTGCTAAGAGGCAGTACGAATGTCAGTCACCTTTCTTATACAATAAAATTAATAAACAGTTAAATATTTACCCTATGACCTTGTTTACGTGCAAAATTACCCTGGATAAATGGCTGAAGAAACTTACGTTTGAGGAGGTTGAGCTTTTGTTGCGTCGAATTGTCTAATACTGGCTTAAATAGGCATGTACAAACACACACTTGTACACACACTCACACACACACTCACACACAACAAACACGCACACACGCGCATGCACACGCCCATACATACTGCTGTATTTTCATTTCCATTTCCAGAATTTTTATGTACAATAACTGGTGTTCGATTTGGAAGTTGCGAGATATTCCCAACACAATTGTCTTCTGACTACTTACTGGGAGGTCCCAGTGCATGTAATGTGTATGTTATAGTTCTAAATAAATATTATTATTATTATTTTTATTTTATGAATTACTTCATTCTCCCATTACTGGGGACTTATTCCCTAACGCGGACTTTTAGTCAAACATTAGAGAAGTGCTATGATGACCTATTGTATTGTTAAAAATTTCCGAACTATGCGACAGGTGTTTAAAATCACAGCTTTTTGCAATTGACGATAAAGAAGCGGATGAATATTGAGTTGCTGGAGACTTGAGTGCAAAGTAATCGGTATAACTCCTGTGGTGGAAAGTATTATTGGTATTGTTTTGACTGTGTTAACCTGCCATTGTGCTTTAATTTCTATTGAAAGATCGGTATATTTAGTAATTTTATCTGAATGTGTCGCGGAGAGATTATGTGTGTTAGGTATTCCTACATCTATTAGGTAAACTATTTTATGCTTTTTATCGTGTAAAGTTATGTCCGGCCTATTATGATGGACTGTTCTGTCAGTAATTATAGTCCTATCCCAATAAAGTTTATAATCTTTTGAATCTATTACAGCCTGAGGTTTGTATTTGTAATATGGCAAGGTTTCAGTGATTAAATTTAATTTTTTTGCTAAATATTGGTGAATGATGCAGGCAACTTGATCGTGTCGATGTTTGTAATCTGTCTGTGTTATGGATTTACAAGCTCCGGTAATATGCTGTATAGTTTCGCTAGCACAATGGCAATGTCTGCAGAGATCTATTTGCGTATCATGTATTATATGTTTTTTATAATTCCTGGTCTCAATAATTTGGTCTTGTATAGCTAGCATGAACCCTTCCGTTTCAGGAAATAGTTCACCTATACTCAACCAGGCGTTCGACGCTGTCTTGTCGACGGTGGGGCTGAGTAAGTCACGCCTATGCCTTCCGTGAAGGGATTTTGCCAACCAAGCCTCCAGCTTTTGTTGTGGTTGTACTATGGTTTCATTTAGCTGTGTTGAATGATTGCTTAAGTTAAGAGGTGTTAATTTATTGTCTAACTCTGTAATTAATCTATGAAGTGATGCCTGTTGCGCTCGAGTATGAAAAAATGATCTAAGTAAATGTATTTGTTTATTATGAAGATTTTTAATATCTATTATTCCTCTTCCTCCTTCATACTTAGGAAGAGTAAGCCTTTGCACGCAAGATCGTGGATGATGTTTTCTGTACCTAGTCATAAAGGTATTTACAATGCGTTGCTGTTTTTGTAAGTCCGTTTGTGACCATCTAATTATACCAAAAGAGTACGTTAGTATCGGTATTACAAATGTGTTTATTGCTTTTGTGGTGTTATATGCGTTTAAATTTGTGTTTAAAACTTTTTGCAATCTGGCTTTAAATTTGTTATTAATATCTATTTTTATCTGTTTATGATGAATTCGTTTCGACTGTTGATATCCTAAATATTTATAACCGTTTATGTCATCTATGGGGTCTATATATTCTCCAGAATTTAATTGATAATTATTCTTTTCTATGTGTCCCTTTCGAATAGATTGAAGTTTACATTTATCTATGCCAAATCTCATCTGAATGTCAGTGGAAAACATTTGTGTCATGTCCGCTAGTTTATTTAAATTACTAAGGCTAGATGCGTAAAGTTTAATGTCATCCATATACATTAGGTGCGAGATGGTATGTTGAACATTATTTAGGTTAATTTTGTATCCTTTTTCGCTATTGCTTAATATTAGAGATAATGGATTTAAGGCAAGGCAAAACCAGAGAGGACTAAACGAATCACCTTGAAATATACCTCGTCTTATGTGTATTGGTTCTGTTTCTACTGCTTTTCCAAGATTAGTAATTTTTAATCGTGTAGCCCACCTTTCCATGGTTATTTTTAAGAAATCTATGATATATGGATGTATTTTATGAATTTTTAAAACATAAATGAGCCAGGTGTGTGGTATGGAATCGAATGCTTTCTGATAATCAATGTACATAGTGTATATATCTGTTTTATTTTTAAGTGCATATTGAGATATAACAGAATCTATTACTAGCTGTTCTTTACATCCTTGACTTAAACGACGGCAGCCTTTTTGCTGTTCTGTTAGTAACCTGTTGCTATCAATATGCTTATAAACAAGATCTGTAATACAGGAAGATATAATTTTGAAAATTGTTTGTAGACATGTTATTGGGCGATATTTAGCGGGATCCTTCTTATCTGTTAAATCTTTAGGTAGCATGTATGTTATACCTTGTGTCACAAATGACGGTAATGTGGTTGGTGATTTTATAAAATTATTTATATGAAAAAGTAAATGCTTATGTACACAAGTTAGTTTTTTGTACCAAAAATTATGTATATTATCAGTTCCTGTAGCTTTCCAGTTGTGTGTTTTTAAAATAACGGATTCTAATAATTCTATACTAACAGTTTCAAATTGCATTTCAGTTGTTTGTTTATCTAAATATTGTTTTTGTTTTTCAATCCACTCTGCTTGATTATGCTCAACCGGGGTAGACCATATGGACGACCAAAATGCATGCAATTCTTCATTTGAAGGTAAATCAACAGTATTATTCTCTATGTTGTTATTAGGAGTCCTAGTCAAGTTGCGGTAGAATAATTTTTCATTTCTATTTAACATTTTATTTTGTAATTTTCTTAATGTTGTTTGTTTATATCGCCGTAAACGATTCGCTAATGCTGCTAGTTTCTGTTTCAATGTATCTAAGAAATCTATTAGTGTTGAATTTTCTGCCTCGTGCTGTGCGTGTATTTTATGATTTTGTTTAATTTTATTAATATGATTTTGCAATGTCTGACTTCTATTTCCTTGAATGTAATCAGTAAGTCTACCTATTTTAATTCTTAGTTCTTCTATTCTATCCTGTAATCGTTTTTGCCATTTCGGAATTCTTTGTGTTGCAATAGTTCTATTTTGATTATGTGAAATTTTGGACCCATTCAGTATGGCAGCTGTCATTGCTGCGCAATATATGAGAGTGTGAAGTATTTGAAACTCACATTCAGATGTGAGATACTTAGGTAGTACTACTAAATTAATATAATCAATTGTGGCTATAAATTTTTTATTGCTTTTCTGTTTAGGTATATATGGTCTTTGTATTGGACAGGTGTCAGAAAAATCTATATATATTTTAGAAAATGTAGAACTAATATTTGCTTTTTCTTCCTCGGTTAGCTGATATTTTATGTAACGTTGTTGTGCCACATCGTTTGTTACCATATTTTGTGTACTAGTTATTTGAAAAGCTGAAGGGGATGAAATTCGTTCAGTTTCATTTGTGTTTTCAAGTGTTGGATAAAAAGTAGGCTGACTATTGCTATTATCATCAGTTAATAATGGCGATATTGATTTGGATATATTATCCATTAAGTTTTCATCACTAATTGATTCCATTACTTCAGATCTTAATTCAGCAAGTCTCTCTGGCTTTATTAATTTATTATGAATTATAACTCGACGTTGGTCAGCTATTCGTTGGACTGAAACATTAGCTAAAGATGGAAATTGCTGTGTGACTTCTTTATGCAGCTGTGTTCTGTATCCGGTTATATTTTTTTCTAAGTTTGTTATCCTATAATAGTTTCTCATTATTGATTCATTAATGTCATCACTCCACTTTCTTCGTTCTATAGCTACTTCTTGACTATCTACTGCTTGTAAATTATTATGATTTTTTAACATTAGTTTAACTTCATCTTTAATTTCTTTTATTTTATAAACACTAAGTAATTCTTTTCTCATAATTGCCCTACGTTGATCTCCAATTCTTTGCTTTGACACTTTCATATCGGGAAACTGTTCAATAAATTTTGCATGTAATGGTGTAAGGTAAGTTCTAAGATTAACTGTTTCTAATGAGGTGACAATGAAATATGTACGCACAATGAATATATTCATTTCTATGGACCATTTTTTTCGCGTACGGGGTCCCGCCGTAACGGGTGCAGGAATATCAGCCTTTTCGACCATCTGCACAACATTATCGACAGGATGAAAAGATGAAACGGATGATGATGATGACGGTGACGGTTGATATAATGGAGACGATGGTGATGATGGATATGGTGAAATTGTTGATGGTGTATGAGGTGAATGCTCGGCTGTAGTATGTTTTTCGACTGAAGTCCGCCTGATCAACTCCTCGTCGCCGATGGTTCGCATTCTGAGACACCCAGCATCGGCTCCAGGTGCGCCCCGGCGACCCCCGGGCAGCGGCCGTAAATTATATACTCGTTTTTCCATTTTTCATACAAAAGGGTTGGGAATTGTTAGTTTGGGAAAGGCTGGCCTAGTTGGTATTGGCATGTTTATGCGTTGTAACTAAAAAGTAAAAGGCTAGATGTCGATGCCTTTTTAGAAGTATCTCTTTCCCGTAAGCCCCACCACCACGACAAGGTCAATTCCCGTGGGGGGTTATTATTATTATTATTATATTGTACTTAATCTTAGTCATCCGGGCAAACGAACTACTAGGAAACTTATTAGCTACATGTATTTTTGGCCATGTTTAAATAAAGACGTGAGCACATGGGCGAAGTCCTGTAGATCGCTTTCAGCACGTACATATCGATATAGGTCCATTACCACCCAGTCCAGACGGAAACAGATATTGCGTTATGATGATCGATAGATTCACGATATGGGTGGAAGCCATTTCTACAAAAGATATCAGCAGATACTGTTGTAAAGGTATTTTACGAAATATGAATAAATGGTATATTGGGTAACGCGTTTTGGTTTGCCAGATACACTGACCAGTGACTAACTGAGGCAATGTGAAAGTAATCTGTTTAAGCAACTTATGTCCTTACTAGGTATAGACAGATCACGGACTACTCACCGCTGGCACACTGAGGTCAGGCAACACGCGTCAACACATTTGTAAGTACGGCTGAGCTCATGGTACATCCATCTGGCTACTAAAACAGCTCAGAACGTTACTACTGATATTGACGGGTATGTATATAATTTAAGACGAACTATTAGTTCCTTTAAGCCTGTTAAGCGTGAAAACCGCGGCTCGGAATGTTTTCGGGCATAAACGCATTTATGACTGTAACTACGTTTTTGTGCGGAGCGATTCGGTGCGTAATACGTTCAATCACTACTAAAGTTAATGCCTCAGACCTGAGAAGAACCGGTGCAAGAAACAAGGCGGGACTTTTGTTTTAATCAATTTTATACAAATACAATATAATTAATTATTTGTGACAATGATAACTTTGAAACAGACTGGAGCGAGCATTTCATTCCCAAGGCGTCCCAAGGTAATTCAAATTATTAATTTGGTAATAACCTTTAACACACAAACGTCTTTTCACATTTGTTTTTAAATCGTGATATAGAAAATTCTCTGATGTTTTCTGGGATCCTATTGAAAAAGCGTACACACTGTCTTATAAATGCATTACGGATTCAATGCATTAAAGTTACGGGTGCACTAAGTTTGGTAAAATCATGAAAGTTTTTCTTTACATACATAACATTTTTAAAAATATATTGAGATGCAACAATCAATTTATTGATTTCTTTAAACTTTTGCCTAAGTTATAGATTGCCCAAATAGCTCGCTATAATATATCAATTGATAGAGTAAAGCCAGCATACTTGTTTAGAGATAGTGAGCGTCTGAGTGAGCATGGAAGTGGATTCCGCAACGCAACAAATATACAGCCAGCCAGCAGCGAGCGCATTGGCCATAGAAACACTAGTACTTTACTAGTCATTGTACAATAAATCACTCAATCTCGTGTTGCCAGGGGCCAGGTCTATGTGCGTATCTAGAGACATTTTCTTAGGGCCTTCTTGGGACCTTAACTTTGGATAAATTATGCGTGTGTTAGGTTTTGTAAAAAAGAGGGTTGTTGATAAATAAATAATGGTATAAAATCGACCAGTGTTAGGTCTTGTATAAAAAGGAGGGTAGGTAATAAATAGATAATTTATAAAAGCTGTACATATCGTATTGGGGGACACTCTTTCCCGGGACAGCATCGAGGCTAGATTAAGTACTACTGGTGATGGAATAAAGTGGAGGAGTTTATAAGATAAAAGTGAGTGTTATTTTATTGTTTTATTATATATCAGAAGTGGGTATGTAACTCTGTAAAAATATTTTCATATATTTTTTTCTATACTTTGAGTTTTACTTGCATTTTATACTAGCTGCAAATATAATCGTGATTCGTGAAACATTTGGTCAGGGCCACTCTCTGACAATGTGACATGTAGAATGATTATATTTTGATATAATTTTAATAAAGGAGAAAACAATTTGCGAAGTAATTTCAAAGTAACTTAGCCTGTGAGACGCGTGGTTAGGGCTACTCTCTGACCGTGTAACGCAGGTTAAGCAAATATTGTTTTGTAAATATCGCGTAAATTTTTATATGCACAATTTTGTTGGAATACCTGCTGATATATTATTAATCTAAAATATTAAAATACTAATGATTTGTATAAATCTATTTTAATGTACCCTCGATTAGAAATCATATCGATTTGCAAATTTTATGATTTTAATCAATGAATTTATCATGGCGATATTTATTTTTTGGGTAATCTACCCAACATTAAAGCATTTCAGAACTAATAATCAATATGTTACTGATACATTTGTTATTATGTTTTTATGTTCACAACGACGAAACGGTAATGGAGTGTGACGACCGTGGGTGGCAGCGCGGCAGCCCATTGCGAGATGCAACAAGATCGGTGTTTGATGTCACCGGAACGCCCGAGAGCTGTCGCGGCCGGATGCTGTGGCGGTCGGATGCTGTTGCGGCCGGTTGCTGTGGCGGCCGGAGGCTGTAGCGGCAGGGAGCCGTCGCGGCCGGGTGCCGTCGCGGCCGGATGCTGTGGCGGCTAGATGCCGTTGCGGCCGGTTGCTGTGGCGGCCAGAGGCTGTAGTGGCAAGGAGCCGTTGCGGCCGGGTGCCGTCGCGGCCGGGTGCCGTCGCGGCCGGGTGCCGTCATGGCAGGGAGCTGTTGCGGCTGGTCTGCAGCACTGAGGGCAGACGCAGTTGGTGCTGCAATGGACACTAGCTGACTTTGTATTGGTGGTGCTGAATATGAAAGTATAACATTCACTTCTAAAAATATTTTACAAATGTTGAATTTTTCGCTAGTAAGCTTAGCAACTACACTATCTAGTAACCAAAAATATTGTATCAAAACGGTTTGTGAATGTTGAATTTGACATACATTTCTATCTGAATATAATTCTGAACCTGACCAATTATTACAATATCTTATGACTTGTAAAGACGAAACAAAATTTTTTTTTTTTTTTATGAACAGTTCATCGTCCTATTTTCAACATTCATAGTTTTTAAAGCTTACGATTAAATTTCAAAAAACATTGATAATTCAAGCTTGCTACAAAATAATACATTCTGTTTAAACTATAAGCAGAAGAGTTATTCGTTTCTCAAATATCAGAACTCGCTCATTTAATGCAAACTTTGTAATATAATAGGTTAAACAACTGGAAATAAACCTTCCAACACAAATAAATACCTGGGTGAATATTTGAAGTTAGACATATTTGGGATTCGTAAAATAAATTCAAATATTGTTTCCAATTACAAAATTTTTGGGCTTAATATGATGTTTATAGAAGCCACTATTGAAAGAAATCAAACGCACACTATTTGGACTACTCTATAGGTTTAAATCTGAAGCTGAAAATTTTCGTCAAACGGTGATGAGATATATACGGTAATTAGCATTAAAAAATGGTAATTATACAAATGGTAATTAGGCTTTGGTATATTTTTTTTTACATTAAACGTTCTTTATAAAAAGTATTAATTTCGGAATGTGATTAATGAAAAGAGAATCCTATGACGCGTATCACATCTTATAAAAATGTTTAACAAAAATAATAGACTTACCACGGCAATCTCAAACGGTAAGGAGATTTTTATTTGACAAACACGATTATTGGATGGTTAAGGTGGGCTAGACTTGGCACCAATACACTCTTAGACGTGTCTCCCGCACTAGTAAAGACGCCCTGGTGTACACTTCCGTCTAGAACTTACTCTTTCAATAGTAATACATTTCGCGGCAAAATATCCCCGCGACAGTGTGAACAAATGGTAGGGAGTGTAACGTGCTGGGACAATTTTTGAAGTTATTACAAATTATCTAAAAGTGTTCTTTAATGTGTATGGTTTTGTCAATTGATAAAAAAATATAATGTATTACATAAATTACTGCTTTAAAATACATTCTTCAGAGTATATTTATAACTTTTCGAACATAAGCCGCTAAAATCCGGAAATTGGGACACGACTGGTGATGAGATTTTAGAAACGTTTTCAAACATAACTTAGCTATTTTTAACAATAGGATTATATTACTTAAATCAGTACATAGTGTTGTAACAGTTTTGTTAATTAATTTAAAAATACATGACATTTTATCTTAGTAGTTATTTGGAGAAGGCCGCGTAATATGCACATATTCAAATAATCACCCACCTATATCAAAAACTATTATATATATTAAATTCTAGCATTTAATCTAAATTCATTAATAACTCGCTTGTAAAAATTTTGTAAATTTCAGTAGTGTAGAAATTTTATTTAAGGGGGATTCTGTATTAAATACAAAACTCATTAATTATTGACAGAGTCGACGAGACGAAGTATATGAGAGTGCTAAAGAACCTTAGTTAATAGTTAGTAGTGGTAGTATTTTAACTAATTTACTAAGTTTTATGACACTAATAACGAATTGTGTCTTTACATTTTGTTCATTTACTTTACGAGTAGTGAAGATCGTGTAATAGACAAATCTGGACATCAAATAAGTGTAGTCGGGGGTGTATACTAAATTCAAAATAACATTGTCAATATTACTAAATTTCCGCACATGACATTTGTTCTATGAGAGAATATATTAATAGATCGGGGTCTTGTAGTTCAATATGGAAAATTGCTGGTGCATAAATTTAAGCAATTGGTGAATCTTTTAAGTAAATTGGTGCAGTATTTTCAGAGAAAAATGTGGAAAAAATATCGACAGACAGACGGACAGACAGACAGAAATTAAAAAAAAATATATATTTTTGCTTTCTATTATTCTTTTTAGGTTATTCCCTCTATCTATTTCGGTCAAAATTATTAAGTTTTCTAATTAAGTATTATTAAATTTACAGACAAAATATTTTTACTGTTTTATTTTATAAATTATATAAGAGATTGAAGCTGTACTAGAAGTAATAAATGTATGAAGACATGGTCACGTTTCATAAACATTTAATGTTAATATTTATTTATTTATTTATTTAATGGGAAGCCAACATAATATGTATAGTGTATTTTATCTTTCGTACATTGCTTAGTATAGAACATTTTGGGGTACACTGTACACTACACTTAACGATTAACTTAACACATATATTTGTTCCAAAACTTACATTATTCTATGAAAAAATAAAGTAAAAAAAAAAAAAAAAAAAGAGATTTTTATGACAAATTGCATAAAATTTAAAAACTATTAAAAAAATAAATTACGGAGAAAAAAAAGAAAACGGAAAAAATTAAATAGTTAAAAACAAAAACATTAAAAAAATTATAATAATATGTAAGTCTTGTTAAAAACTTTAAGCAATTCACCACTATAGTTATAATATACTAGTAAAATTAATTAAATATGTATAATAATAAAAATAATCAAACACCTAATTTTCAAAAAATACATTTGAGCTTTTCTTTAAATAGCTCTTCCTTACCATTTGTAATGAGATTATATAATTGTAGAATTCTATTTAAAGGTGCATTGAGGCCTAAATTAGTTCTAGGAGTCTTACTTATAAAAGTTGGCTGAAACTGGAAGTCCTTATCGGGTTTCTAAAGATTGCCAATCTTATTTTTTGTACTAAATTTGGGCAATCAATATCTCTATTTATAATTTTATTCAATAAACAAAGATCTAAAACATTTCTTCTTGCAGATAGTGACGATATTTTGTAGTGTTTTAAAAGATTATTGTAATTATAATATAAATTATCCTTATATATAAATTATCCTTAACATGCGTAACATTATTTTTTTTTGTATTCTTTCCGGTCTGTTTTTGTGAGTTTGGTAAAATAGGTTCCATACAACGGAACAGTATTCCAATGTGTTTTGGACATATGAATTGAAGTGTTATTTTTGTGAATGTTTTTTTTTTTTTTATCTTTTTGAGTCGAATAAAATATCTAGATCTTGTATTTCATTCAAGCAAGCTAAATTGTTACTTTCAATTTTATAATTATATTTAATGTTTCGAGTTTTACGACTAAATGTAATGCTATAATATTTTTGGTGATTTAGATTAAGGTTATTGTGTTTACACCACGAACAAGATTATTATGTTTAATATTGAGATAATTGTATTAATTAATTGTTTTAAAAGTTAATATAATGTGAAAATGCATTCGTGAATAAGTTAATAAATAAGTGTCAATATATTTATTTATATAAATAACCATTGTAAAATAAGTTGATGTTGCTGTTATACGTGATTGTGACAATGAGAATTCACATATCACTAAAACATAAGAATAAGTTTTTATTGTAATAATTGTAGTTACAAATGACGATCAAATAAGTTTTGATTGTAACAATTGATAGAGTTGTAAACGATCGAATAAGTTTTGATTGTAACAATTAATGGAGTTGCAAACGATCGAATAAGTTTTGATTGTAACAATTGATGGATTTGCAAACGATCGCATAAGTTTTGATTGTAACAACTGATGGAGTTACAAACGATCGAATAAGTTTTGATTGCAACAAGTCATGGAGTTACAAACGATCGAATAAGTTTTGATTGCAACCATTGATGGAGTTACAAACGATCGAATAAGTTTTGATTGCAACTATTGATGGAGTTACAAACGATCGTAATAAGTTTTATTTGTAAAATTGATGGGTTCACAATCGTATGGATTTGTGCCTAAAATGTTGAGAATGGATGAGGTCATTATTGTAACATTTATAAATGATAATTGATTCAAAGTTTTAAACTTTATTTGTAAACACGTGTTTATTTGTAAACACATTAATACATGTGTATTAAATAGTTATAAATAATTATTGTAAATCTAGCCTCCATGCCGAGTGTTAGGTTTAACTACGTGCATGAGGACATGCACGAAGTCAGGATGGTCGAGTGTTAGGTTTTGTAAAAAAGAGGGTTGTTGATAAATAAATAATGGTATAAAATCGACCAGTGTTAGGTCTTGTATAAAAAGGAGGGTAGGTAATAAATAGATAATTTATAAAAGCTGTACATATCGTATTGGGGGACACTCTTTCCCGGGACAGCATCGAGGCTAGATTAAGTACTACTGGTGATGGAATAAAGTGGAGGAGTTTATAAGATAAAAGTGAGTGTTATTTTATTGTTTTATTATACGTGTAAATATTTTTTTGTCATTGCGATTTTATTCTTGAGGTGCTCCCCGAAAAAGACCTTTAGGTACTTCCATGATGAAGTACTCGACGGGAATGCATGGTGTAAATAAAACAAAAAGGTACACATCAAACGATTTATTCTACATAATATAAACAAAAAGTAGAGTACGTACAAATTTATTTTTAAGAACATTTTCAAATCCATTCATTATAAACGAGAATATTTTCCTGTTATTACCTTATATTTATTACTACACAATATATTCTAAATTCATAAGTAAAATATATTTAAGAAATATTTTTAATGTGAGTCATTGAAATAGTTTTTAATTGTCAAAGTACAAAATAATTTAGGGTAATCCAACGTGAAGCGATCTAATGTTCGATTTGTGATCTAATTTGTAAACAAAATTATTTATATGTAGCATGGCACGACTGCCTCGCTCGGAGGTCGGAGGTTGGAGGCCCGGGGCACCTAGCGAGCGGGAATTACGCATAGTTTATGTATTTCAAATGCACATAGATCGACAACGACATCACTTTGTTTCCACGCTTCTCTTTCGAACTGAGAATCCGTTTTAGACGCAGTGCCTACTGCCTACTACGGCAGGAACACGATACAAACGGAATCAATAGTTTATGCGCCTGCCTGTGGGCGAGTGCGGTGCGGAGTGAGGTCGGTGACTTATAGTCTTAGGTACATTACAAGTCAACACTTCATTCAGTCTTCTCGTTACACTCAGCTCATACGAAACACGACAAGGCGCAGCCGTTACAGCCGCCACTTGTCATATACATACATCTAATAGAAGCTTCTTCTCTAACATATATGTATACATATTCACTTACAATTCCTAATGAATCCCGTCAGTCACGTTCGGCAAAGATATGTGCTCGGGACAGAAAAGAGGGTAAGTCGCAAAGAGGCCGATACCGCGGTGCGACATGTACACAGTCACAGTACACAGTCCAGTCTAGTGATATGTACAACGAACCCATTGTTTTGATTGCAAGTGGTGAGGCTGCCATTGCACGCGGTGTGCGCGCTCTTTTGCAGTGATAACATGTCTATTTTGTATGGCTATGAATAAGGAATAGCCGCAACCGCGCACGACAGCCCTTGAGTTGGCGACATGATGACCTGTTGAGCGGTTGACAAGCTTTGCAACGAGTGCGACACAACAACGAACACGAAAAGATTAAACTAAGTACTAGGTACGTGTATATCAACAACAACATTTAAATTCTTACCATACATTAAAAATTTACATAATTTTGAAATTTATAAGATCATACGAGAGGAACGAAAAGTCCGTTGCTACAGTTAGTTGCTGTTCGATAGTGGTAGCGGTGACACGGTACCACTACCGAACCAGAACTCACATCGGCAAGAATATAATAAAATAAGATATTATATAGATTATAGGCAGGCACTCTGTTTGTGTTCAGTATCAGGAAAAAAGGTGAAAGCACAAACTTATATTTTATTATCATTATTAAAATATATTTTGAGCTCTTTTGAGATGCTGTAGAGACGTTTTGCCAGGTGGCAGAACCCGATGGCCATGCTAAGTTTAAACACAACGTAACAAACAGGAAATATATTGTAAATATAAATATTTGTTCGGGAGGCCAGTCGTGGCGCAGGGGCCCAAGTATGAGACTATAAATACGACTAATTGTGGATTCGACCCCACTCGAGGAAATGAAATATTTATTTAAATTTATATTTTCTTTTTAGCGGCGCTGCGTGGCGTTGAGTTCTACCACTCGACACTCAATGCCTCCAGAATCCGGCGGAAAGTGGGAAACGGAGTGTCTTACCGGTAGGTTCTCTCTGCCGACTCTGCTGTGTGCGGGATACAGCGTGAAGCGGATTTTTTTTAATAAACATTCGATCCTAGAGTTGTTCTTCAATTGAAATAACATTTAAATGATGTTAGATATGATAGGTTCGGTGGGCGTGTAGGGCTAACGAAAGACCACGACGTACGTGGTCGCGGGTAAGTACTGCAGCAAGTGCAGCAAGTGCACTACTGAATCTACTATATTATCTAAGTAGAAGTACTATTACATCATAACTATTACAATACGAGGGTCCCATTGAATGAAGATATAAACTTCTACATTATAACTTAATTCTCGGTACGTCATCGAGTGCGCGCCGAGCGCTGCGGCTGCACTTTTGTTAGGCCAGCAAGTTCATTTGTAGGCCCTAGCTCATAGGAAAAATTGTACTAATGCAGCATCGACAGATGTGATAAAGATGTTGACTTCATTTAAATTGCTTTACTTTTGCTTTTTGATAAAAGTTCCTTTTAAATGACGTATGTAACACTGATGTCACTTGCTTACAATTTATTGTTTAACTGTAAGCAAGTGACATCAGTGTTACATATATTATATACTAGTGGTTACACTATTTTAATTACACTTAAAAGAAAAATTTTACTTAACCATTTAATTTTTACTAAATCATATTAGAAAAAAAATGTCTAATAGAGTCAACATCTTTTTTTATAAATATCCAAAAAAACGTAGATAAATAACAATTTATTAAATTTTAATTCTTATAATTTTCCTTAGGAAGTTAATGGGTCGACTAGGAGGCCGCGGTCGGTGCTGCTCTCACTTGATAGAGCAGGCGAAGCGCGCGCGTAGCCTCCGCAGCGGCGACGCCTCCGCCTCGCCCTGCAAGCACACGCCACCGTCACCTTCACCGTCACGTCACGTCACGTCACGTCACGTCACGCGCCGCGCCCTACGTACCTGCGTGTCCGCGCGGGGCGCCGGGTTGCCGTTGTCGTCGCGCTCGGAGCGCTCGCCGCCGCCCTCCCAGCGCCACGACGAGCTTGCGCACGCGCGCGCGCACTCGTCGTACTCGCTGTCGGAGCGGTCGGAGCGCGCGGGCGGCGGCGGGGAGGGGGGCGGCGACGCGGACGAGTCCAGCTCCAGCGACGAGCACACCGACCCCGACCGCGACGAGCCCTGCTCCATGCCGACCTCGCCCGCCTCCTCCGCGTCCTCTGTCCGCTCCTTGGACTCGCTCCCCTGCAACGTGACGCAGGTATTTACGTTTGGGCACTTGGAATGTTTAATAATAGAGTACACACGAGTTGGACACGACGGACCTTTCGGAAGTGTGCGTGGAATAGCGCTCCTCGCTTAGAGCTGGTGTCGTCGCTGGAGCTGGTCTCGTCGTGCGCGTGCGCGTGCAGCTTGTGGCGCAGCAGCGGGTAGAAACCCTGCGCCGTGGCGTTGTGTGGTTCGTACTGCAGGATCAGTTGACAGTACTTCAGCGCCTCCGCGTACTGATGCCTCATTATCGCCGACAGGAACTGACAACCAACATGCATCTTTTATATTATCAATCTATCTACACTGATCTTACATAGAAATAGTAATATGAAATAAATAGAAATAATAATATAAAAAAGCCTTTCATTTTTTGCTTCCTCATAGTTTTAGTACATGTGTAATGAAAGTAATAATATAATGTTTTTGCGTAAGTAGTTTATGTAATAGTTAGTTACACCGACGGACAGACCCGGCCAGCACTAGTAATTGGCTGCGCATGAATGTAGACTTTTTTTTTTTTATGGAAAAGACACGGCAAACGAGCGTGCGGGTCACCTGATGGTAAGTGATTATCGCCGCCCACGGCCCCGTGCAACCCCAGAGGAGCGTTGCCGGCCTTTAAGATGGGTTGGGCGCCGGGGCCCGGCATTACCTGATGCGAAACGCAGTGGCATAAAGCCACTACTTCACGCCGGTTTTAAATGCCGGGGGTGGTAATGATCCGGTCGAGTCTGCCCATGCGTGTTGCCATTGCTGGCGACGTGACTCTACCACACGTACTTTAGTCGCCTCTTACGACACCACCAATACTAGGATGATCCTATTCTAGGCCGGGATCACACGGCAAAAAACGCGCGGCCGCGGCCCCGCGCTCACGTGTGAGGAGACAGCAGGGTGGTTTTAGCCAGTAAGAGTCCAGCACGCTCTTCCGTATTTCCCCAGGCGGAGACAGTCCACGAGGACTCATTCCCCCCGTAAAAAAAAAACATGGAAGGAGATTCGAGTTCATAACTTTTGTTTTGATATCTGTCGACATATTACTTTTCAAAATGTCTCTCAGTTGTTCGTTCCAAGTGTTGTAACCGAACACCGCACCGCGGCGTAGCCTTTGACACTCCCGGCGCTAATATTGTAAGACCGTGCATATTCGGAGCGCGTACTGTCCGGTAGCATTCATTAGCATACTCATTATAGCATAGCAAGCAATAAAGCAACTTTTAATTGAAATATTATTTTTATTATCATCTCGCTAATCTTCAGCTAAGTAGTGTAGGCCACGTCCCCTACACAGTAGTATAGTATTTATTTCATGTCAATTGTACCCTTCTAATTTTTCGATTTTTTCGTGTGGGGAGCCACTTTTTGTTATCATTGGTCTCTGTCAGCTGTCATTCGTCAATATCTTAGTTTTGATTAGATTCATCTAAAGTCCCATCATGACACTGGCTCGGTGTAGAGACTACCATGCGCTGGAACAGGCAGACAGAAGCACTAACAAAGTCTGCACTGTCTGCAAATCTAAGGTGGCTTAAGTAGATATCTCTTTTGTAGAGTCCTGATCTGCTCCAGTCAAACTTACTGTTTTACTTACATGTTTTTATTGATTGATTTAAACAGTATTAGCAAGAGAGGATCTTCCTGTTTTACTCCTCTACTTATAGGGAAGGGCGGATCAATGGACTCTAGTTTGATCCTTCTTGTAATGTGTTCCGTGTTACTCCGGATAGTTTTTATATATACCTCTTCTACCTCTTGCACTTGTAGGCTTTCCTATAATTGTATACTTTAGTGTGCTACCGAGTCAAAAACTTTTTGGTATTCGATAAAAGTTATATATAGAGTTCTCTGCTGTTTTAGATATTTTTCTATGATTAATGCTAATGTGTGTATGTAGTCAACTGTTGAAAAACCCTTCCTAAAGCCCGCTTGTTCTACTGGTTGTCTTTTGTACGATGCGTATTCTAATACTTGGGCTAGATAGTTATACTTGAGGCAGTAGTTAATGTTCTCGGGATCTCCTTTTTATATAACATATTTGCTTCTGACCACTGAATGGGAGATTCTGAGTTCTGGAGTATTAAGTTGAACAATTTAAATAGTGTAAGTAAGTGAGCTGAATTGTGTGAGCGATTTTTAGTGTCTTGTTTGTAATGTTGTCGGTGCCTGGGCTTTTTTCTAGTTTGAGTTTATTTATTGTTTCTATTACTCCAGTTTCTTTTATCTCTTTAAAGTTCTTGAATTTGTTTTCGTTGTTTATATTGTTATGTAATTTATTAGACTATTATCGTTGTATACATTTGTATAAAACTCCGTAGCATTGTTAATAATATATTTTCTTTTGTATAATGTTTTATGCCGGTTTTTTAATTTTTTATCCACAATTATTCCTTTAAAGTTTTTTGCTTACTTTGCATGACTTTTTCGTACTACCGCGGATCAGTATGGTGTCATTTTGCCGTTTCAATTTGGCTAATGCCCAAATTAAATTACAGTTGCCTATGAGAATGTTGTTTATGTGCCGTTGTACCTTTTAAGCTGTCTCGTATATTTTGTTAACTTCGCCTCCTTTGCATCTGAGGTCGGGAAGTATACTTGTATTGTGGATATTTCGTGGTCTTCAATGTCTAGATTGAGTATAGCTATACGCTCTGATATACCAATAAAGTTCTGAAGAATCTATGTTGTTTTTAATCGACTTGCTTAATATGAAGCCTAACCCAATATGGTCCGCTGTCTGCCCTCTGTAGCAGAGTATATAGCTCTCGTATTCTTCTATTTCACATCTGAGCCTTCCCAACCCGTCCCTTGGATTCAAAATATATATCGATTTTTATATTGTTCAAAGCTATTTTTTAGTTCTAAGAGACGTTCGTACATTAATCTTGCAATGAATTAAAATAAAATATAGATTATCAAAGATTTACCTCATAGCGATCAACCAATAACCAGCAGTGTATCTACAACTGTACAAGCTACGAGTCGAACGTGTGACTGACCTCCGCCAGGAACTCGCTGGGTGCGGAGGAGGCGTCGTTCCCGTCGGAGCAGTCGGGGCTGGTGGAGTACTTGCCGGTGGCCATGGCGCGCAGGCGCAGGGCGGCGTGCGAGGCCGTGTCGAGGGCGCCGCGCGGGGGGGCGGGCCAGAAGGCGCGGGGCCGCGCGGGAGGCGGAGGCGGCGGGGGCGGCGCGCGCTTATACAGACGAGGGTTCGGAGCCGTGTGAGTAAATTTACGCCGACGACTCGTTTTTGCTGTCTGCCGTTTTTTCTCACGTTCTTCTTTTTGTCCAGGATATCTATGTAATAGAATATAAAATGATCAAACGTTCCTACATATATACGTATAAACAAATATACCCAATTTTAAGATATTGTACTCTCGTGTGTTCTTGTTACTCACAGACGACTGTTAGGCTTGTAGAGGCGCGGCAGTCGCGAGGTGCCGGCGAGGGCAAGGGCGAGGGCGGGGCGGCGGCGGCGGGGGGGAGCGCCGAGGTCGATTACGTCAATATCCGCCTCCTCCTCCTCTCCTGCTCTGTAATAACAATGCGAGAAATTACTTTATGCAATTTTTTTACTTATCGTTATATATTATTACAATAATAATATATAACGCATATTATTATAAGCATAGAATGTTTATTTATTTATATTTTCTTCGATCAAGTTGAATACTGGATGTTGATTATAAGTGGACAGTTGATCATTTTTTTTTTTTACAAATTTATTTTATTAAAAGAAGTTCGAACAACACATCGATTATACTAAAAGTAAATATTGTTTGCTTAGCGTGGTACCCACTAGACTTATTTTGAAACACAGTTCCACTAAGAAGACCAGAGAAGCGAAGCGAGAAGCAATAGAACAACAACCGACCGCGTTGTTCGTGTTAGGTCAGGTAGGTACGTATATAGTGACGCAGCTGCTCGAGTAGTGCTATCACTTCAGCTACTCCATCGCCGTCGCCACTCAGACTGCGCTATAAGTAGGTGTCTGTCTCAAGCTTACCAAATACTGTTCTGTACAAGTTGTGTTGTTATAACTATTTATTACGTTTCTCAACGCTGAAATTGCAATGTCTATAGACAAATATGGGGCAATCGGCTTTTCTATTAGAGAGTAATTGTAGGTAATCATTTGTTATCAATTGAAGACAAGAATTTAAGTAGATATATTTATGTAGGTACCTATCAACGATTCCGTTGATTATAAGTGACTAATTAGATTTACTATATTTATTTATTTATTCAGATTCACCAGTGGTAATTACATCAATTTTAAATATTTTTTTTTCTTTATTCTATATTTCTTATCACTAAATGCATTACCTTTTAAGGTGAATACCGCATGCAATATTGGAGATTAATCTCTTTGGCTTTACTGAATGTAACTGGCTGGTTTTAACACCATTAAACGAGACATGTTGAAGATGCAATAAATAAATAAAAAACTAGTTCCCGCCATTTTTCAATTGTTTTTCAATCAAATAAAATGAACGTATGTGACGAAAAAATTCGGTACATTTTAAACTTTTATTACAAAAAAAGTAAAAATGCGACGAACGCGGCGAATAAAACTCGTGCGGTTTTCGGACCTAATGCGGTATCAATTGGAGTAGCAAAATATGGTTCAAGCATTTCAAGTCTGGAAATTTTACTGTGAAAGATGAGGTTTGCTCTGGACACAGATAAAATCAGTGCCATCTCTTAGAAAGTGAACAAAGATTGACATATTAGTAGCTACGACATTGTTGAAGAACTGCATATTGATAATAAAACAGTTATACGTCATTTACGATAGTCTAGGTACAAGAAAAAACTTGACGTTTGGGTACATGATATCACCGAGAGAAACCTAATACAACGTGTTTCCATTTGCGATTCTCTGTTGAAACGAAACGTGATGAAAAATGAGTGACTTACGATAAGAATATGCGAAAACGATCATGATCGAAGCCTGAACAACAAGTGGGATTGGAAAGGGTCCAATATGAGTTTTACCGGAGGCAAAAGGCCACCGGTAAAACTATCGATTCTGTCAGCAACTGACGATGGTTGAGATTAAAAAAACTATTGAGCAAAACCGGCCGTAGCTGGTGAATAGGAAGGGCATGGTGTTCCACCATGACTACGCCAGACCGCACTCGTCTATAGCCACGCAGCAAAAATTATGAGAGCTTGGCTGAGATGTGTTGATGCTTTTGTTTAGCCCTTACCTTGCTCCATCAGATTTCCACCTGTTTCGGTATTTGCAGAACACTTTAGTAAGCATAAAACTAATTTAAAAAAAAACACCGTAAACACTACCTGTCTAATTTTTTTAATCAAAAATCTCAAAATTTCTACAGAATGGGAGCATGGGAAGTACCCATAAGATGGCAACAAGTTATCCATCAAAACGGCACATACATATTATAAATATCTTTTCCTTTGTTCATATGAACAATACGAAAATAATTTTCCCCGACCTTATATACAACAGTTCAAACTAAATAACCCACCACACCCAGTCGCAGCCTCGCTGGCTTTATGTTCTCATGTGTTTGCAACGCATTTAAAGTAATTTCTCATAGTAACTGGAAAGTTACATTATACAGGATGAAGCGTCACCGCTCCTTTTACGGGAACAGCATATATGGTCAAATATTTTAAACTCCACTCCACCAACAAAAAAACACTTTTTCATTTTTGGGTTTTTTTTATTGAATTAGGCTTTTATAGAGTAGTTAAAACTGTGGTTCATATAGTGGTGCTGATACTAGAGTATTAGATGTATAGTTTATTTAAGCGTTTTAGGAAGATTTGGTCGATTATATACACTGTTATACACTTAATAAACTGTCTTAATAATTTTAAAAGATTTTATTTGATTTTAAAATTGTCGTATTTAATATATTTTCTTTAAATTATTTCATATTTCTCTACGTTATCATGGTAAACGCGGTTTTTCCTACGTATGTCCATATCTCGCCTATACCTCCCGGAAATTTCGGGATAAAAATACATGTTGCTTCTCTAACGGGCAATAAGTTTAGCTTTTTCAAAGATTGGCCATTGCAAAGAGACAGACAAATATTTTTTTTTAAAATTATTTATTTGTATTTTAGTATTATATTAATAACTAATTATATGCACTTAAAAACACGGCTATTTTAAAATCACCGATAGACAGAATATATATGAAAAGATTTGTCCACTATTGAAATTGTCCACTATAGTGAAAATACATTTTATGAAGTTCTTTAATTTTGCTGGTCGTGTTCCTATATTGGTTGGGTTGTTATAGTTTGTTGTTATACTTTATATTCGTATAGATGTAAGATTGAGATAGAGAAGAGACTAGTTATTTTTTTATTAAACCAAAAGAGTTAAATAGTATAGTCGTAAGGTGTTTTTTTTAATTGTTAGGATATAACCATAAATGCAAAGAGGCGATTCGTCACTGCTCAAAGTGTGCAGGTTTTCACAGGGGTGAATGCTCGCGAGGATCGATGCCGCCTCACGCCTGGCACTGCGCCTCAATGGGACAGTAGATAGAACGAGAACTGATTTGTTACTCAACTACTGTCTAATTTAAGTTTAAATTTGTTTTACTTTAGTATTGATGCCCTATAAATGCCTAAATCTTTTTCGTAACTGATATCCTTGAGTTCATTTGAGGTTTAAATAGTGATAGTAGCTCACAATAAACGACAATCGTTTTCAAGGGACCTTTGTAGGTTCGTTGAACGCGATTATCGTTTCTTAAATTTAATAATTTAAATTTAATATTCTTATTTATTTAAAAAAAAATTTGTCAAGTTTTGGCGCGAACAAATAATTTCAATATTAAAAATCTTACACTAAATCTTGGCGTCGATTGTTTCGAGGGGCACCAATGACTACAAAATCTTTCTTGGAAACTGTAGAGGCGATCCCCGAGCGTTGCCTGTAAAGGATCGAAATCGGTTGTAAGTCAGTAGAAAATCAGGGTGGCAGATAAAATTGGTAAGACAAATCAAATAATTTATAGAAGAATCTTATTGAGGCCAGTCGTGGCGCAGCGGCACGAAGTGTGACTGCAAAACCGACTGGTTCAGGGTTCGATCCCCGCTCGAAGAGATGAAATATTTACTTAAATTTATATTTCCATTTCTTCGCTCTGGTGCCGAGGCAAAGCGCGGCGTTAAGTTCTACCATTCAACACGGAATGCCTCTAGAATTCGGCAGAAAGTGGGGAAAGGAGTGTCTAAAACACTAGGTTCCCTCTGCCTACCCTGCTGTGTGCGGGATACAGCGTGAAGCTGAATCTTATTTGGTCAGAGGAAAAAGTGCGTGATTATAAACGCGATAGGTCGTGGGTGCGATTATTTTCATTTCCTTGTTCAAGTCATGAGGCAAAGAGGCTTGCTAGGCGCGGACTATAACCCGTATGAAGCTAAAAAAATATTTGTTCAAAAATAGTTGTGTGTTGTTAGTTACCCACGTTATTGGTTCTTAACTTAATGTTCAGAGGCCAGTCGTGGCGCAGGGGCACAAAGTGTGACTGTAAATGCGACTGGTTTTGGATTCGATTCCCACTGACGGAGATGAAATATTTACTTAAATTTCCATTTCTTCACACCCCTAAATGTCACAACTTAACCGATTTCGTATTTGCAAAGATAATAGTAATACTTTTAAAGAAAACGTTAACTACGTAGTATAATAATGAGTATATAAAGACTGCTGCTCCCTACTAAAAGGTATTTCTTGTAGTATTATTAGCATTGTAATTAGGTGTAGTACTCGCAGCCACTGGCCTGCTCGTAGAGTGCTACGAGCAGATTTGATGGCTACGAGATGACACTTACCTACCTGCTTGAAAAAATATATTAAAGGGGAAAATCTGTCAAGTTCCTGTGTTATGCCAATATGAATTATAAAGATCAGCCGTATAACTTATTTTTCCACACTCTACATTATAAAAGTTGGGAAAGGTAGGTAGGTTGGGAAAGGTACGGTCGTGGGAAAGCTGGCTTGCAAACAATTTAGCGTACCCATTAGATATTTACTGCGGGCGCCGCCTGCTCCTACACATGTACTATACGAATTATATTAGTACATACGTAATTAGACATCCTGTCTTTCATTTTGCTTATAATTTCTTTAAAATATAAATATATTTTTTTCAATGTTACGTTCTCAATCAATATGAAATAATACAAATTTATAAGCAATTAAACATAATAGTATCTATTTCTACAACCGAAATACTATAAGGTACTATAGGTACAATTTAAAATATTCACAAAATAAGTCAAAATATTAACACTCAAATTTTTTATATAATATTATATTAAATCTACACGTCATAGAAACTGAATGAAATGGACAACTAAAATCTTACCTTTTTATTCCCTTATGAATGAAATGCGCGTAAAAATATGTTGCACTTGTAACGTAACCAAAACAAAAGCACACTGAACATATCGATTGTGCGAGCAACAGTTAGCGCCGTCGTGCTGCTGACGTCGAAGGCGCCGCGTTGCACGTACCCAGCTCTACATGTCCCCTACAATTGAGTAAATAGACCACATCCAGGGGTCTTACTTGCCGTACCCTTCCTAGTACACCACGGTACGGTACTACACCACGACCGTACGTTACCGTACTCCGTCTCAACTTTGCCCGGCAAGTCCCTCCTCGCAATGCACTCGATTACTTTTTAGATACACTTGCGCATGCCTATCATTCACCCTTTTTATTGGTTTATGATAATAACGGAACGGAACAGTGTACGTTATACGAGAAAATAAGTGTAAAATAACTTACGATTTTATTCCAGGTCTAGATATTGTGACAACCATATTTTAGAAGTTATTATTTTTACAATAAACAAGAATTTTTATCTTAATACATAAAAAAACATCCGTACACTGTGTAAAAAAATATACGGATATTGACATTTTAAAATGTTGAAAACAAGAAAATTTCAAATTTTTGATTGGTCAAAGGAGGATAAATTGGTTTTCCTAAAATTAAATAATTTTAATTTAATTTAATAACACTTCATTGCACATAAGACTTTACAAGTTTTCATTCTAATTATCTAGGTTTCATTTATCATAATATGCGCAATGGGGACTTATCACTGCAGTGATTTCTTATAAGCAACCACTAAGATATAATAAACCATTATTAGGACACTTATGTAGGTGCAAAAAATTTACATTATTATTCATATTTGCAATTATCATACATTCTTAACTTCTATATTTACGATAAAAGTTTAACATGTACTTATAATTATGTAATTAAATATATATTGTAATATGTAAAATTGTTAAATATATATATAGATATAAACACTCGCTTAACCTTAGATCTAAGTAAAATTTTGTAAAATAATGTAAAGATAAAAATATAATTTGCTTATTATAGATATTGATTGTATGTAAACGACAATGTAATTAATATATATGATAAGGATATTAGATATAATAATAAATTTAAAAAGTGTACGGACCAAGTGTCTGTAGTGTTAAGAAATTAAATAAATAATAATAACTTCTATATTTTGAGTAAGATTCAATAGTTATTTTCGAATATTCTAAGATATTCAATATTTAAGAACTTAAGAATTCACCTAAAGTATTCAATTAAATGTAAGCTTATGTGTTTTAGAATTAAGAAGTGTTGCTTAAAGAAATGGATCTGAAACTTCATATTATATTTTTTAATCAACTTATACATTTTTAAGGTCCGTGTCATTGTGTCACGTGTATGTGTGTAGCGTGCCGCAGTTGAGATCGACGTGCCGCGTGCGTAATACAAATCACAGATAATTAATAACTAATAGTAAGTTCACACAAGCTGTCACCGTCATATGTCAAGTGTGGACATTAGACACAACAAAAAGTCACAAACAAAGTCAAGTTAGTCAAGTCATTTACAGAAATGGCTGAATTGATAGAAATACCGCTTAAAAAATCCTCAGATGTGGATATTATAAAACCTCTGAAAAATTTGATTCAAGCCACATACAGTGACAGCAATGAAGATTTCAATGATGCTATCAACGAACTCAGTCGACTCAGGAGTAACGCTATTTGGAAAGTATACGAGAAGTCGTCATTAGATGCTCTTTACAGGTATTACCAATGAATGAGTCACATCGTAGATTGAACTATTTTATTATTGACATTAATTTAGAAATTATGCGTAACTATAATGAAATATAGTACTCAATATAAAACCCAGATTTTTTTGTTATTTTGACGTTTTACATCGTATATATTTTGCAGTTATTATGATCAACTTGTATCCTTGGAGAGCAAGATACCGCCACAGGAGGTGCAGATACCTTTTAAATGGAAAGATGCGTTTGACCGAGGATCGTTTTTTAGCGGCCGAATGAGTCTTAGTATGCTATTTTCAATTTATGAATAAAATATTAATTTATTAACTATCATAAAACAATCTCAAATGATGACAAATACCAAGAAATAATTATATTGACCTAAAAATATTTTTATTGCCCTGTATTAATCCAGGTCTTAGCTTTAACTTTATTTCCACATCAAAAATAGATTGAAATGACAACTTATTGTGTAAATTATAAATATATCTAATCTATATATCTAATGTAAATATATTATATAACAATATTTTTACAGCTATTAGTTCTCTGGCATATGAGAGGGTGTGTATTCTATTCAACATGGCAGCATTGCAAGGTAATGTGGCTGCTCAACAACCCCTAGACACTGAAGACTCCCTCAAGCTTGCAGCTAAGCTCTTGCAGGTTCTTTTTTTGTTATTTTGATTTCATGTTTATGTAAATAGATGAAGAGTCTATTCCCAGACACTAAAAAAACACCTTTTAAGAATTTCCCTTGTTCTACTTTACACGGATATGGACCTGGCCTTACAAACAAAAGTTATTTCTTCAGTACAACTGTTGCTTTATATGATTTAAATCGAAACATCTATATATAAAGAAACAAAAGTGACTGACACACACACAAAGACTAGAATATAGCACAAACTGAAAATTAAAATCCACCCCTTTAGAAGTAAAATGAGTGTAATTCATAAGGGATATTTTGCTATTAAGGATACATACATACATGAATGTGATTTGAAACTTTATATTCTTATAAAAAAAGAATATATATTTTTTATATTGTAGGTTATTTATAACTAAAATTTTCTTCTGCAAATTGAAAACTGCATGGGTAAAGCTGAGAGCAGACATTTTGTATTACATTAGTTTGTTAATGCTGAATTTATTTAACCCATGTAAACTATTATCATTTAAAAGAATTACAAATGACCCATCTTACCTTTATACATAATAGACAGGATCCCAGGGCCCCCAGACCTACCTGCCTACTGGCTTCTGATGCTCTATTGAGATCAGTTTTATCTTCAGGAAGCTGACTTTGATGCCATATCCATCTGAGTTGCTTCTTTCCAGGACAATCACTTTAATGTACAGTGGGTAGTAGATTAGTTTAATGTTCAGGGGTTATAGACCTCTATGATATTTGTACTTATAGTCAAGAGCACTGGGGTATGTTCGGGGAGCCGTCATAGCAAGACTCTGGTTTCAAATATAGTTTAGAAACACCTTTGGTAATGAAGAAGTCTATTAGTTCTGTTAGTCTACTTTTCGGAGTTTGTAGATCCCTGAGACGACAGAGTGTGTAATTTCTTATTGATGACACTCAGCTTTAGTCGTCTACCTCGGGAACTTGTTAGTCATTAACCTCAAGACATATTTTTGGCGTTCCAATCACCTCCTGCGATGAAAACGTGTCCAAGGGTACTAAAGAAGACCGAGTATGTGGATTGAGTAATCGTGTGCTTAGGAGAGCAGTACACTGCAGTGACAATGATTGATCCTGTGTAATCTCGTACAGCAATTGTGATTGCTTGGATATGGTCAGTCTCATAATGTGATAGTGTTAAATGCTTTTTCTTATTACAGCTGTGCATGCATGATTTGTGCCATCAGGATGACATGTGACGTGTGATGTTGGCGTGTGGCATTGGCGATCCGAGAATTGCACTAATGATGTAGACTTACAGTGAGTCTCGGTCAAAAGTATTATATCTAGTTTGTGTTGGGCAATGAGCAGTTACACTTCATGTTTCTTGGAGGCCAAGCCAGATGTTCCAGGTTGCTATTCTTAATAAGGTTGCCATTCTTAATCATTTTGCCAATATCCATTTGTTGAAGAATGATGTCGAACTTCTCAGTTTGTTTTAGGATTTGTTCTAGTGTTAGACTTGTTTGCCTTGGGATGTTGATATTCCAAGGGTCACTTTGAGAGGGACCATTTGTTGCGGTTTGTTTTAAACGATCTGCATACGATATTGGAAGTTGTTGTCTTTTGGGTTCTGTGTTTTCCTTGCTTTGCCATTCTGCGGGATTTGTTAAGTAGTATTTCTTTATATATTTCGCATCCCTATAATTTACAGGGTGAGGTCCATTGCGCTTTGCACATTTTGAGCATTCTGGTGTTTTATGATTAAATGTAATATGATTAAAATATTTAAAAATTTTATATCTGTTTTATGATTTGCAGCAATCAGCAGGAATTTTCGCTTACTTGAAGGAAAATGTTCTGATGGCAGTTCACCAGGAGACTACCCCCGACTTGACTCCTGAAACTCTGAATGCTCTGTCACAGCTTATGCTGGCGCAGGCACAGGAGGTCATCGTGTACAAGTGCATAAGAGGTTTGTTTTAAAAGTCTTTAATTTATGAATTGGACATAACAGGTTAATTTTGATAGTATCATTAAAAATAATGATAAAATAAACTCAAGTATCATCTTTCGTCATTATGCGCGCAGATGAGATGAAGGAGAGCATGGTGGCGAAGGTGTGCTCGCAGTGCGAGGAGCTGTACACGGACGCGGCGCGCTCCATGCAGAAGGACGCGCTGCGCCAGCTGTGGGAGCGCGACTGGGGGCCCGCCGTGCAGGTCAAGCAGGCCGTGTTCCGCGGCCTCGCGCACTACTACCAGGCGCAGGTGTGCCGCCAGGCCAAGGCCGTGGGCGAGGAGATCGCGCGCCTGCAGCTGGCCGCCGACGCGCTGCGCGGCCTGCGCGACGCCGGGCCGCTGGGCGACGTGCCCGCGCGCGCCGAGCGCCAGCTGGCGGCCGCGCGCCGCGACAACGACTTCATCTACCACGAGCGCGTGCCCGACGCGCGCGCGCTGGAGCCCGTGCCGCGCGCGCGCGTGGCCGCCGCGCTGCCGCCGCCCGCGCGCTGGGGCGCCGCGCCCGGCCTCTTCGAGCGCCTCGTGCCGCTGGCCGTGCACCAGGCGCTGCAGGCCAGCGCGGCGCGGCGCGGCGACCTGGTGGCGGCGGAGGTGGCGCGCCTGCGCGACGCCACGCAGCTGCTCAACAGCGTGCTGGCCTCGCTCAACCTGCCCGCGTGCGTGGAGGAGGGCACCGGCGCGGGCGGCCTGCCGGACTCCATCCGCGAGAAGGCGGCGGCGGTGCGCGCGGGCGGCGGGCTGCCGGCGCTGCGGCGGCTGGCGGCGGAGCTGCCGGAGCTGCTGCAGCGCAACCGCGACATCCTCACGGAGGCGGAGCGGCTGCTGCGCGAGGAGGCGGAGGCGGACGCGGCGCTGCGCGCGCAGTTCGAGGCGCGCTGGTCGCGCACGCCCTCAGAGCAGCTCACGGAGGCTTTCCGCGCCAACGCCGCCAAGTACTCGCAGATCATTGACAATGCGGTGCGCGCCGACGCCATCGTGCAGCAGAAGTTCCAACAGCATGAGCAAGTAAATAAATAATAAATAATTAAGCCCTTTATTTCGCAACCACATATTTACATTTCGATTGACGTTATTCTTATATTAATCTTAGTATGAAATATTTGATATAATGTTAGTGTTATAGTACTGTTAGGTATCTAATTCTTGGATGTGAACCCCTGTTTTGGGTGAAGGCCTCCTCCATCCTCTCGGCAAAAAATAGAGAGGAATGGTCCTCTCTATTTTTTGCTGCAGTCGTCCAATTTATTCCCGCAATTTCTATTATGTCATCAGCCCACCATCTTGTTGGCTTGTCTACCTTTCTCTTTCCTATAGAACCTTTGCATTTTGTAGCTTGTATGGTCCAGCGTCGATCAGAGTAGTGTGATATATGACCTGCCCATTGCCACTTAAGCCTCAGGGCTTAAGATGACGCGTCCGTTAGTTTAGTCCTACTCCTAATACATTCATTTCCAATCCTACTTTATTATGAGCAGGTAATCATTGTTTATTTCAAAAGTAATTGTGGACTCTAGTATCGTGGCGATGGTAATGAGACAAGACTCTCAATATTTATCTTATTTATTATATATTTAATTTTGTTATTTATACGCTACAAAACAATAGTGGAAAATAATAACACAATTGTATTTGTAGCGAATAAATGTAGGACGCTGATATTGCGTGTTTACAAATGTTTTTTTCAAATAATATTAATAATTCTGTATGTAATAACAATTACCAAAATATATATATTAATAATGTACATCCAGCCCTCTATATATGCCTGAATAATTTGATACTCATTTCGAGATTTTAATGAATTAATTTGTAAGTCTTGTAGATTCTTATTCACTGCAAAAAAATTCGCTTCACACAATAGTGACATTGAGCGTTTATACCTTACCCATCTACCATAAACTTGAATTTAAATCCTCTTTATATAAATTGATGCCTAAATAAATGTTTACAATCAAGTAATGTGTAACATTTATAGACAATATGAGACACGTCCAAGCGACGAGGGCGCGGGTTCAAATTCCGCTACGTAAAATTTTTTATACGTTTTCTAAATAACTAATGAATAAATTGTTGTCATTTGCAGAACATCGAGTTGCTGAGTCGTAGCGACGGCGAAATAGACGCGGGCGTGCCCACCGCGCCCGACGCCGAGCGCCCCGACGCCGGCGGCGACGCGGCCGCGCAGCTGCGCGCGCTCGTGGCCGACGTGGACGCGCTCAAGGCCGAGCGCGACGCGCTCGAGGACGAGCTCAAAAGCGCCACCGTGGACCTGCGCGAGCGCTTCCTGACTGCGCTCGCCGCCGACGGCGCCGTGGACGAGCCCGCGCTGTCCGCCGCCGCGCTGGGCGCCGCGCTGGCGCCCCTGCAGCGCCGCGCCGCCGCGTCGCTGGCGCGCCAGGAGGCGCTGGCGGAGGCGCTGCGGCGCGCGCACGGCGCCTTCACGGCGGCGCGCGGCGGCGCTTCGGGCCGCGACGAGGCGCTCGGCCGCCTGTGCGCCGCCTACGACGCCTACCAGGACCTCACCGGCAACCTGCGGGAGGGCGTCAAGTTCTACAACGACCTCACGCAGCTGCTCGTCGCCTTCCAAAACAAGGTTTCGGACTTCTGCTTCGCGCGCAAGACCGAGAAGGACGAGCTGCTGAAGGACCTCACGCAGGAGGCGTCGCGTGCGCCCCCGCGCCCCGCGCCCGCGCCGCCCCAGCACCACGTCGCCGCCGCCAGCGAGGTGTCTCATACGTTCATATCTTTATTGAATAACCTTACAAAATACTTCAATATTTATTGTATTCATTCCTTTTGCTAGCCCACTGTGGTCTCGAAAAAGGACCCCCCGCCGCGTCCGCCGCCGCCGACCCCCTCCGCCGCCCCCGCGCCCCCCGCCGCGCTGCCCTACCCCTCGCAACCACAAGGTATTTTCCATGTTGAATAACCATTTCATACAAAACTTATTCAAATTAAAAAAATATTATGAAGAAAACAAATGATATAGCAGATGTATAAACATCGTAACAACTGTTTCTTTTATATTTCCAGGGATGCCACTACCCTACGGCGCCCCGGCGGCGCCCTACGCGGTGTACGCGCCGGCGCCCATGCCCGCGCTGTACAACCCCTACGCCACGCTGCCCTACCCGCACCACGCCCGCGCGCCGCACGTGCCCTACCAGCCCTACCAGTACGCGCCGCCGCCCGCCGGCTACCCGCAGCCGCCCCCCGCCGGGTACAGCCCTTACCACCAGCCGCCGCAGTAGAGCACCACCAGCACCACCACCACACTAAATACCGCCGCTCACCACTAAATGAATATTGCTATTACCTAAGCACGGTGCGATATAAGACAAGGTCTTCGATCAACTATCCACTGGATTATAGGATAGGTTGCATTGCAAGACAGTAATTTCTTGAGCCGTGTACTAGAAATACACAAAATAACTACACACAGACTCATGGCAAAAATCAACCTTATTACAGCTAGTTAAAGCTTACTTTCGACAACGATAACATAAAATCTTAAGTAAATATTGCTTTTACAAATCCCAAGAAAAAAGTTACAAGACTTAACATCACATTATCTAGGACACCCCTGGTTGACATGTATGAGCAGTTCTGTCAGTGTCGGTGCCGTCAAACACACCAGGAGTTGCTGTAGTGTAGGTGCGGTAGCGTAGTGTGTGTGTGTGTGTACATATTACTTGTATCATTTAAACTTGTTTATTGTATTTGTTTGTAGCTAAATATAAAGGTACTAACTAGGAGCGCAAAGGCGTTGGGAGATTAGACAAGGATGTTGGTTATCAAGGAATTTACTAACTGTTGTAGCGATAAGGTTAAAAAATATTGGGAAATTAACTATTTTGTTAAGTTTATATCAGAGAGAATATGTATAATGAGGATATATGTATACAACATACCGTACAGTCAATGAACCCACCATTATTATTCTTCTTCATTGTCTAATCAAGAACTAGGTGGAGAAACTTAGCAGTAATATTGATCCAAAAATACAATGGCAGAGGCTGGTGCATGCATGTTCATAACGTAAATAATTTCTATAGTATTTAAATTATAAAAATGAATTATAATCTCCAAATTATGCTAATTTTAATGAATAAAGTAATTATAATTATTTTTCATATAAAGACTTTTATTACCAATAAATTTGTTATTCACAAATTTACGCCTTTATTTCGGCTCTTTTATTATAATATCTTTATCACTCTGATACGTGGCAGTTATATGTAGATGGGACTACCCGAGTATGATAGATACCACAACCATCTGATGGTGAAAGAATGTGGAAGACGAGTTAGTTAAACAGTACAATTTGGACTTGTTAAATTCATGTTAATATATCATGTTCATTTCTCCTAGAAAGGAGACCCTGGTGATGTGAATTGGAGGTAGCTAACCTTGAACGCCTACAGTGATGATAGTGAAGCTTAAAGCTTCACTTCAGCAGGGTAGCAGGTAGGTAGGTAAATTGCATAACACCATACTGTGCATTATTTAACATACAATTACGACTCAAATTGAATGACAAAGAAACAGGTCTATAGTTGTTAGAATCACTGTTTTCTCCCCTTAAACAATGGTACTTCATTGTTTCCCAAAGGTTGGGGAAAATGCCTTTATCAGCGCAAATAATTACATATCATAGCCAACTGAGGAGCAATAATTATGTGATATAATGGAGCTCAGTAACTATAGATATACACCATTAGTCACCAGTTCTTTTCACACTAAGACTTGAAGGATTCAATCAATAATGTCTTCTGGTGTCACACAAACGTAAAGCTATTGTTATATTAAATATAAAATAATTCTCAAACTATTTTTATTGACTTAAATGTTGACTGGAGAATACATTATACATACATGATTAAACAATAGATATGTGACACAATGAGATACCTGTGGGCTATGAGTTGTCTGTACTATAATAAAACAATACATAAAGCATACTATTATCTATAATGCCACCATTAACCAATATGCAAATTTAAAAATCAGAACAAGAACAATTTACTGATACATATATACTTTATACAAATACTAGAAAAAATATGAGTTTGTGGTTTTCCTTAAACAGCTCATGTAATGTGCAATAGATCATCATGAGTAATGTGTATTGTCTTGCAATCAAACTATCAAATCATTGTTAAAGATTACAGCAGACAGTGTCTTATGTGATTGACGAACAACAACGCTATATACTATTTAAAACGTTCTGTAAGAAACAACTCTCAACAAATCAATAAAACTACAAATAATGCACAAGTGCTTTATTTGTTTCGCAAATTAAGGGTATGCATTTATTGTAGTATTCATAGAAAATGATTTCATAGGTTTGGACTAGTCCCAGCTCAGATGCGGCTCTCTTATTATGTTATCATATTTTCACCCATAAAGCTTGCTACATAAGGGTGTTTGTTAAACTAAGAATGAAAGTAAAAGAAAATAGGATAATAAAAAATTGTTAAATGATATCACATACCACTATTTATTAAATAAAATTTACTAATGTACATAATGATGATAACTTGAATGCAGTAATCTTAGAACTTGGGTGCGGGTGACTCCTCCTTTGAGTAATCCCTGATGGGTGAGTAGAACTGTAAATAGAATTGTTTATCATTTTTCAATACATTATTTCACATATTTTAATAAATTTAGGCAATTATTCATTTATTGTACTTTATTACAAATATACTACACAAAAGCTCTAAAAGTTTTATTATCAATATGATATAAATTTATAATATAGCATAAATAAATTTATAATATTAACCTTGTACTGCTTGTTTCTGTACTCCTCCCAGGGCTCGGGGTTGGTGCGTTTGTTCCAAGAGACGTCGGGGGAGCGCAGCGCGAGGCGGGCCAGGTAGAACACCGACCCGGCGCATCCTAGACCAACGCACACGTACAACGGGATCAACTGTAGATCATAATATATCATGCAAATGATCATAATCCGTATTTCAGCTACACCTAGAGTTTATGAATTAATCCAAAAATAGGAACACAAGCCCCTTGAACCAAGGAAACCGATACTACGAATATGTAAACATATTATATTTATACAATTTGTAGAATTCTCTTAACCATGATTAGTGTACAAGAGATTGTGATTGTACATGACAAATAGTATTTTGTAATTGTTTTTATTACTACAGTAAATAAACTGAAGCACTACGTATATAAAAAATAACGTCATGTCCCCAAGAAGAAGATTGCAGGTTAATTATGTAAGCCAAGACGTAGTAATAAAAACAATGTATATAAAACATACACACCGCTTTGTGCTTCTTTAAGCTGGAAAAACTGAGGCCCTGCATTATAGTTTTTTCTGCTGTCTTTATTACCAAGTAATCTCTCACAGCCACCGCTTAACAATATTCTCGATCTGCAATCGTCTGAAAGTATTACGAGGACAGGAAAATTTTATCAATATGTAGATTTACATAGACAATACAATACACAGATATATATTAATCTTACTACAACACAAAATTTATGTCAAATCATTACTTAGAATAAACAGTAAATGATATCAATAAATACGTAATTTAATTTTTTTTCTAAAATAACATTTTATTATTAATGAAGTTATTAATTTTTAATAGTCACTAATAATTAAAACAATATTCTTCTGATTGCTACCTATAGTCTATGCACTGCAACAGTCGACTGTCGTGTCGCCTGTCAGTGTCACTGTAAATGTAAAAACTGGGTCTGTGTCTGTGACAAGCTGTTAGCTGATCGACTGATAAAAATTGTTAAATAAATAACCTATTTTAATGGTTTGGTGCTACGTTACGGGAGTGCAACACAAAATAGGAAGGAATTTACAGAAAAAAATGAGCTTTTTATTGTGAGTCGATAAGACGACAATGTGTTTATTTGATATCTGTTAATCTATTAATAACTAATCGTCTTCCGTTCTATGGTGTCTTGTTTATACTGTTAAGCCAAAATAAATGTATCAATATCATTATATTCTTAGTAATTGAATGACACTAGAAGTAGATTTTAATAAAGAATTAATTTCACTGTATAATTTTATTCAATGATCGATTATTATACCATAATCGAAATAATAATCTTGTTCCTGGATAGTCATGTAGATGAATGTAAATAAAAGCTAAAAACATCGTTACTAACGATATCATTTATATTTTAGTGGCAGTCGATCTAATAGAACTTTTAAACCAAAGAAAAACATTCCTGAAGGGACTCATCAATATGATCTTATGCGTCACGCCGCCGCTACTCTTGGCTCAGGGAACCTCCGGCTTGCAGTGATGTTGCCTGAAGGCGAAGATTTGAATGAATGGGTTGCTGTCAATAGTTAGTATATTGAAGCACTTCAAATTTATCACTAACCATTATGAGTCAGTCAATAAATTGACAGCCACAGGAAGTGACTGATATCTGTTTTTAGAATGCATTGAAACTAACACAATATTTGATTTTTGTCTCAACAACACTGGAATAGTTATGGACATTATAGATTCATTGTGTGTTGGTAATGCAGGATATTGAGTCATAGGGACCTGATCATTAGCAAGGATGCAGACCTTATTGAGATACAATACTTAAACAATTATAAATTTGGGAATAGCTTCTAATTTATATTAGGCCTTTACATACAGATATCTAATCAGGTGACCTAAACACTTATTTTCCTTGTCTTTTTATCTTGCCTAGAGAAAGAGAATGAGGAGTGGTAATTGTTACCTTTTTTTATTTATTTTTAGAGAACTTTAGATATTTTGTACATTAGGTATTTTGAACTGCTAAACATGCAAATGTCGCACACTCAGGCCTGATATTACACCATTTCAGGTCATTCATTCTTCCTATTTACATTAAGACTTTTTCATTTCTTAATATGGTACATTGGGACTTAAATGTTATCAAGGATGTTTGATATTAATACAATATTGTATTTATATTTAATGTAACATTCTATTTCATATATTGTAATAAATGAATTACAAATATATAGATTTGTGAAGTAACAAATATTAAATAGCACATTTTGCTTAACATATTTCTGTACTTTTAAAGGAGTGAGGTAAAAATATGAAATACATACATAAAAATGTCAGAAAAACAAATATATAATAAATGTTTATATGTTAATAAACTTTCCAGCGGTGGATTTCTTCAACCAGATCAACATGCTCTATGGCACTATCACAGAATTCTGCACAGAGGAGTCCTGCGCAGTGATGTCTGCGGGGCCCAAGTATGAGTACCACTGGGCTGATGGACACACGGTCAAGAAGCCCATCAAATGCTCTGCTCCCAAATACATTGACTACCTCATGACCTGGGCCCAGGATCAGCTCGATGATGAGACTCTTTTCCCATCTAAAATAGGTAATAAAGTAAAGAACATAATAATATACATGGATCAAATTTTTATTTTAACTGTTACTAAGTTTAAATGTTTAAATAATGCAGTGTGGCCAGGAAAAACTGGGATTATGTAACATTTTAAGTAAAACAGCAAGATTGGGATTTAGGATAGAAAAAACAATGAAGATAAATTTTATTCTTTATCCATTTATTTTCAATAAAGCATTTTCTGTTAGATAGTAAATTTTTTTTTTATGGAAAATGTTTTGTATTTAAATGGCTTGGTTTAACATATGTAAGGCAGTAAAATCTTCAGAATTGTTATATGTATTTCTATGAAATTATTAGTCAAATCAAAATCTTAAAGTAATAAAAATAAATTCACACTATGTGGAATAATCCCTGAAAAGCAGGACTATGCCTGTCCTGATCGGGGCTGTCATTTTTGAGCTAATAACCAAGACGTCCCGCAAAAATCGGGACTGGTGGCAACGCTGAAATAATCAAACTAAAATAATTAATAAATATTTCTTAAGTACACTTAAGTAAATATTCGTCTACTTCAAGCGGACAAAGCCGCGCGGGGGCCGCTAGTACTTATAACAAAATCGTAACTGATTGGTGCCTCTACATCGAAGATATATATTAAAAAAATAATAATATATAAAACACCTATTACTTTGAGCATTTACTATTGTAAACAGTCACTTTCTAAAAGAGTTTATACTTAGTGAACTGGAGAAACCTTTAGTTTTAAATGTTTTAAAAAAATTAAGTAAATCAGCTTAACTGTATTCTGCACACAGCAGGGTAAGCAAAGGGAACATAGTGCTAAGACACTCTGTTCCCCGTTTTAATGTTTTCTTGTATGATATTGCTTGTATAATAATTAAAATCAAAATCGGAATTTATATTTTCTTTTAAAAACAACAACTTTTGCGGCTTACATCTAATAAATTCCCAAAAGTATATTATTATTTACCTATATCTATTTTTTAAATTTTATTATGGAAAAAGACAAGGCAAATGGATGGGTCATCTTGTGGTAAGTGATCACCGCCGCCCACGACTCCTGTAACACCAGGTGCGTTGCCGGCCTTTGAAGTGGAGATAGACTCGTTTTTTGAAGGTACCCAGGTCGTATCAACCTGTACTGCCGTAGGTAGACCATCCCACGATTGCGTAACGCGTGGAAAGAAGTTCCTACGAAACCGCACAGTAGTAGACTGCTACGTATCCGGATGGTGTAGAGGGTATTTCAGTTTGTGATGCAGTGTGCGCGTGATATAATAGGTCAAACAGTTCTCCAGAACACTCCCCATGATAAATGCGGTAGAGTCTTGAAGCTAAAATGTCAAGCGTTCTTACAGTCCATTGGGTCCCCAAAGATTCGAACGGCTCTCTTCTGTATGCGATTAAATGGGCCAAGCCAAGGGTCTCATATGAAAACAGTAGTTTATATGAGGCTGAACGTCCCTGAGAGTCCGTAAGCCCTAGGAGGGCTTACGGACACAAGTTTATTTTGGCACTGGTCAGCGTTTTCCAGAAAAAGATTTGCGCGGCCGAAGTTAACAGCTTCACTGTATGACTAACATGTCATTAATGTACAGAAGAAACAGCAACACACAGGGGGAAACAGGCGGCTTTGGGGGACGCCCGCGTTCATGGGCAAGTATTTTGAGCTAAAACCGTCGATAGCAACCTTGATGGTGCGCCTAATGAGAAAGCGTTCCATGGTCATCCATAGTCGAGTTCGAGGCAGAGAGAGCGCTTGGGAGATCGGCTTTCTCTTTCGCTGTATGAACTAAGACGTCATTTCCTGTGCGCAATGCCGTAAAAAAGTATTTTCGTAGCTAACGATATCATTTATATTGTGAGTGAAGTGTAAGTGAAGGCTAGCTAAAGTTACAAAATGCCGCCTTTAAGAGCGACCAAAACTGGTCATTTTCGGATGAGTAGCTGTCAAGCTTCAAATAAAAATGATTTTTGCCATATACTCGGAACTTGCTCTGACAATTTGACACTTACTAGGTACTGAGTACTAGGTAAAATGGCAAGTTGCCAAATCAAGGCTCGGTTATACTTCCTCTTTTAGGCTTTCACATTCGGATCTTTAGTAACCAGTACTTTGGCCCAGATTTGATATGCATCGCGTTTGCTAAAGGCAGCAAGTTTGCAAGACGTGTCAAATCAAGGCTGTAACTTGTCACCGATTGGCACTACAGTGCTAGGAATATAAAGTACCCATGCCGGCAACAACAGCGGTTCAGGTACTGGGATAATCGTATGAGAAGCAAACAGGCGTCAGGGATAAGATGAGTAAAATGTACTAGCCATTCGCCATAGGAAGGTCGAATACAGCCCTACTCGCGTATCACGATCCCCGCGGAGGAGATCTGTGAGAGCATATTTACTATAATCGACGAAATGTGGTGCATGAGCTGATCCGTTTCTGCATTACCACTGTGAAACACGAACGCCCGAGTCAACGCGGAGCCAGATAGTAGACAGGCCAACCTTCAAAAGTGGCCAGACGACAGAAACTTAAGTGTTCACTTACGAACATAGATACCCCCCGGCATGAGGTAAAAAATTATGTTCTATTTTGTAGCCGGGGTATCGAAGATAGGCTGTGTCGATCAGTCGGGCAATCTGAGTCTCCATCAGAAGTAACTAGGCCGGCCGTGCCGTTTCAGGATGGTGGTGGACGGCATTCAGGTTGGAATGGACTACCTCTGGTGTTACAAAAGATTAGTAGGGGTTGGGAACCCTGTATTACCTAACCTCCGGACCAGCTGAACCGATTATAATGGGATTGACACTGAAATATAAAGAAGGCTGTGGAGCAAAAAAAAAAAATTTTTTACGTTTTTTTATAAACACAGAAATTACGCAGGTAAAGCAGTGCACGCGTATTTACTATATCTACCTAAATATATAAAATAACTAAACATTTTTCTATAAAATCTGCTATCAGTTTTGCTATTTGCGATATTAAATATTCCCAAAAGAATTTAGTTACGATTTATTTAATGCATAACAGTTAAATTACCAATACTTTTTTTTTATTTTTATTTTATTACACTTAAATTAATATTCGTATAGTTCAAGCGGACAAAGCCGCGCGAGGCCGCTAGTAATTAATAAAGTTACTACTTAATATCCGAGAAAAAACAACACAAGAAACTCAGCAAGGCATGTTCTTTTTCGAAATACTACTGTTGTCAGTACTACATAATTCTCTCGGTTTGTGTTTGTGTGTGCAGGTGTGCCGTTCCCCAAGAACTTCCTGTCGATGGCGAAGACGATCTTGAAGCGTCTGTTCCGCGTGTACGCGCACATCTACCACCAGCACTTCCCTGAGGTGGTGCAGCTGGGCGAGGAGGCGCACCTCAACACCTCGTTCAAACACTTCATATTCTTTGTTCAGGTATAAGTACTACTGTAGTATTGACTATTGATTTACATTTTTAAAACTAATAAGTCAGGGCAAAAGTATTTTCGTATTTTGAATGTATTACTATCTAGCAATGAAACCTCTTTTGCTGTACTGAATGTACTGGCTGGTTTTAATACCATTAAATGTGACACAGTCTGAAGATGCTGATGTCATACACTTATATATTTCTTTCAAAGCTAGAGAAACGCATAGCTCCGTTAACTATCTTACATGAAATCCAAATAAAACAAAGTTTTTAATTCTCGGTTCCTACAAACCAATAAAAAAAATCTCATGCAGATCACCAAGTAAGCAAGTAAGAATCCAAAATGAAATAATTTAACGTGTGAACGAAGCTCGGAATCTGGGTGTGCTAATTGATGAAAGCCTTTGATTTGAACAACATGTTATCAATATGGTTCGCAAATGTTTTTGTAGATTGAAGGTTCTATATCGCATTAGACCATATCTAAGACCTGATTTATCAGTCCATCTGTGTGAATCTTTAGTGCTGTCCAAATTAAATTACGCGGATGTTATGATAGGGCCTAGGCTTTTGGCTAGAACCAAAAACCTCATACAAAGAGTACAAAACGCGTGTGCTCGTTATTGTCTCAACACCGTATCTCAATAATGCCAGTGTGTTGAAAATGGATTTCCCCAGACAGTTACACTTTGCTACCTTGCTGTTTGGTGTTGTGAACTATCGTACTCCTAAATATCTATACGATAAATTCTGCTGGCTGGTCACATGAATAAAGCAGCTATGATACTAGAGGTTCACCACACTCGACGCTGGTGCCAGTGCACCACTCACCAGCTTTCCGGAGAAGTTACAAATATATATCTTCTCAATATTCGAATGATCTTCCTCCGCCGTTGCGCGGATTGAAGTCCATTACCAATTTATTAAATATACAATAAACTTTTAACTGTATTTTTATCAATTTACTAGCGATCCGCTCGCGGCTTAAACCACAGAATTATTTACGGCCGGAAGGACCCTGGAAACTAATAATAGGACACTCCGTTCCTCGTTAGGACGCTTTCATTGTCCATTTTCCGCCCAATTCTAAAGGCATAGCGTGTTGCGTCTCAGCGCTGCGGTTTGCCTCGTTTGTTGTTACCAATGCGAGAAAATGAAAAAAGTAAATATTGATTCCACCGAGAGGGACTCGAACTTATAACCGTCGAGTCTACAGTCGCACGGTTGTGCGATATGGAAATTAGTTATAGTGGGAATGGACATGTCTTATGAACCTTTCTTTTCTTCTCTTCTCTCCTCTAGTAGCGGAGATAAGAGTTCCGCTTCTCTTCTCTCCGTTTCTCTACTCTTCTCTCCGCTTCTCTCCGTTTCCTTCAGCTTAGCTCCTCTTCTTTTCGCTTCTTTTGCCTTCACTCCGGTTCTCTCCGCTTCACTCCGCATCTACACGTTTCTCTCCGTCTTCTCCGTTTCTCGCCGCTACATCTCTCTTCTCTCCGCTACACTCCCCTTTCTCCCCGCTTCTCTCAGTTTCTCCCCGCTTCTATCAGTTTCTCTCCTCTTCTCTTACCTTTTCTCACCTTCTCTTCTGTCTCCTTCTCTCCGTTTCTCTCAGCGTCGCTTCTCTTCTCTCTAAAAGAAAAGAAACTCTTATAGAATTTCTTTTAAAAGAAAAGAAACTTATAGAATTTCTCTAAAAAACTCTACAAGAGTTTCTTTTCTTTTTTCTTTTAGGATAATTTTGTTATATGTCCGTTCTTCAAAAGCAAAATTTTGTTTGCTTTTGACGAACGGACATATAAAAAACAGTGTAACATAGTTTGAATTTGAAATTCGTCGCGTAATCCTAACCTATGGTCGCATAGTCCCACCTCCCATAAGAGAGATGCAACTGTCAATATATTAACTTAACTTCACGCTTTATCCCTAGCGGGGTAGTCAGAGAGAACGGAGCGCCAAACGCTACGGTCAATATATTAATTTCTTTAAACTTTTGCCTTAAGGAGTCTTTATCACCTAAGTTATAGTTATAGCTATATAGTTATAGTTACAATAAAATCCTAACTCATCGGTGTTTGTTGGTGTTGAAGATATATGTTATTACAGACATTTAACAGTGTAATAGAACTTGGTCAGTTTGTCTGCTTATCTGTATTTCAGAAAGAGCTTAACGTTTCGTTTTATTTTAATCGGTTCATGCTAAATTAAAACCAAATCCACGCTGTATCTTAGTATTAAGATACATTATATATATATATATATATATATATATATATATATATATATATATATATATATATATATATATATATATATATATAATGTATCTTAATACTAAGATACAGCGTGGATTTGGTTTTAATTATATATATATATATATATATATATATATATATATATATATATATATATATATATATATATATATATATATATATATATATATATATATATATATATATATATATATTATATATATACATCATTAAGAAAGTGGACAAAGATTGACTTATTAGTAGCTACGACATTGTTGAAGAACTAGATGTTGATCACAAAAAATATTTTTACGTCATTTACGATAGTCTGGGTAGAAGAAAAAACTTGACATTTGGGAACCACATGATCTCACTGAGAAAAACCTAATGCAACGTGTTTTAATTTGCGATTCTTTGTTGAAACGTAACAATTCCGAACTATTTCTTAAACAGTTGATTACGGCTGATGAAAAATGGATAACTTACGATAAGAATTTGCGATAAAACTTACGATAAGAATTTGCAGTCGAAGCATGGACAAGCCCCACAGACCATGGCAAAGCCCGGCCTGACTCGGAACAAAGTGCTGGTATGTGTATGGTGGGATTGGAAAAGAATCGTCCACTATGAGCTTTTGACACCGGGTAAAACTATCAATTCTGACCTCTACTATCAGCAACTGATGAGTTTAAAAAAACTATTGAGAAAAACCGGCCGGAGCTGGTGAATAGGAAGGGCGTTGGTGTTCCACCATGACAACCGCACTCCTTTATAGCCACGAAGCTAATATTGAGAGCTTGGCTGGGATATGTTGATGCATCCTCCGTATAGTCCTTATTGCATTGTCATAAAGCTAATTTCAAAGAACACTGAACACTACCTGTACAAAACGTCTACAGGAATGGGACCAAGTCATCGATTAAAACGGCACATACCATTGTTGTCTTCTGTATCGGGTGTTTTTAGAGATAACTAACTGCTCCAGCCCATTGTGGTAAATTACCTCACAAGAAATATCTATCGCCTTTTATACAATGTTGGTTAAAATATGGCAGTCCATTAAAGAACAATGTTGATAATTAAAAAAATTACAGTCATCGATGTGAAAATTAGTCATACAATCATCGATGAATAAATCAAGTTAACATATATTATAAATAATAAAGACCAGTCGTGGCGCAGGGGCACAAAGTGTGACTGTAAAACCGACTGGTTATGGGTTCGGTCCCCACTCGAGGAGAAGAAATATTTTCTTAAATTTATATTTCCATTCAACTCAACACGCAATGCCTGAAAATTCGGCAGAAAGTGGTGAACGGCGTGTCTTAATAATAGGTACCCCCCTCTACCTTACATTTACTCAAGAGGAGAAAAAATCTTTAATCCATGGATATAGGGTAAATATAGGTTCAAAAGTGTTGACTATCCGTGAAACCCAAGGCCTGTCAAATGCAACGGTTATAAGTCGAACACAAAGTCGACGAAATTACAACTACATGACAGCGTGTTACACGCAATTATAGCAATCACGCGTCACACAGACAGACGTTCGATAAATTATTGTGGATTATAATGTAAAGTTGGTTGTAAAAGATAGAAACGAAGCGGTCACGTCCTCCATCACGGCGGTAATGCCATCCACGTCCCAATTTTTTTTTTATGGAAAAGACACGGCAATCGAGCGTGCCTGTCGTGCGTGCCAGCGTGGTCACCTGATGGTAAGTGACTACCGCCGCCCACGACCCCGTGCAACCCCAGAGGAGCGTTGCCGGCCTTTAAGATGGGTTGGGCGCCGGGGCCCGGCATTACCTGATGCGAAACGCAGTGGCATAAAGCCACTACTTCACGCCGGTTTTAAATACCGGGGGTGGTAATGATCCGGTCGAGTCTGCCCATGCGTGTTGCCATTGCGGGCGACGTGACTCTACCACACGTACTTTAGTCGCCTCTTACGACACCACCAGTACCAGGATGATCCTATTCTAGGCCGGGATCACACGGCACATAATAATTTCCATAATCATAAGAAATATTTGTATTGTAATCGGTAATGAACATTTATCTCTTTGTAATCAATGATGAAAATTTATTTATAATTAATGTTTATTTTTATGCATGTAGATATGGATTATAGTGTTAGATTTAAGTCAGCAAGTGGCAACTGAAGTCAATAACTGGACGGTCTTAAGCAGATATTGTATAAATATAGAAATATATGAATATATTACATACGTATGTTATTACATACGTCTAGTTCTAGGTAATATCTAAAGAAAAAAATATTAAAAGAAATGTAAAAATAACAAAAGATATGGACCAATAAGCCTGTAATGTAAGTAAGAATCAATAATAAAAAAAAACACTAGGCTCCCTCTGCCTACCCTGCTGTGTGCGTAAAGCTAATAAATAAATAAAAAATATAGCTAAGAAAAAAACTTCCTTTGTGTGAACAATACGAAATATTTTTGCCCCGACTTATATATCAATATAAAAATTCAAAATATAGACATACACACAGACTTACGACATAACATCATCTCAATAAAATGCAACCTTATAAAAATGTGTTCGGTGTCCTCCATCACACGGCACGTCATCAGTATAATTGTAAAAATTAAGCCACATCAGTCGCAGAGGGTTCAGTTCTTTGATATAAAATAGAACATAGAAGTCATGGAGTCGCTTTGTTGACAATATATTGACAAGTGTAGTAAATGTACTAAAAATAGTCTTTTATTTTTACTAAATTTACTAAAATCGTCAACAAGATTATGAAAAACAAAATTTATTGTTTAAAAAAATATTGAAATAAAAAGTAATAAGAAATTGAGTCAGTCATTATCTACTTCTAGTATCTATCTTTTTCCGAGTAAAAGAAAATGCTAATAGTAGCTTATTTTATGACAGGAATTCAACCTGATTGAGCGACGGGAACTAGCGCCGCTGCAGGAACTCATCGAGAAGCTCACCGCCAAGGAGGCGCGATGAACGATGACTCCACTCACCTCCCCACACCTCCCCACGCGCATGACGTAGAAGAAACACATAGAATAGATTGTTTGTAAATGTTGTAACATTGTTTCGATGTCAACTATTGTACTTAAATTTAACGTATTTCCGTATTGGCCATACACGCTGACAGCCGCTGACCCGTTCTTACTAATGTACTAATTACTGTTTTAAGGTTTACGAGAATTAAATTGTGATATGAGCTACTTGGAGACTGGTCGGGAATACTCAGGCGGGGTGCGGGGCGGGGCGGGGTGGGGGTGTGGGGGGGGGCAGTGGGGAGAGCGGAAAGTGCAGAGGCTTCTACAATAAATATTATTGCATTATCTTCTGTGGTTGAGTTAAAAAATAAATTAAAATATTTGGTTAAAATGAAAATTAGTTATTGTACGAGTCAGTGTAGGGCAAGTCGGGGAGGACCCGCGCCGCGCCCGCCCTCGGAAGCGTTAGGTGTGATACGAAAGTGAGTCTTTGTCACGTGTCACGATATCTACATATATATTATATTAGATAATAAGTTATTGAAATATATTTTTGCAATCGAACGATTGTGCCACGTGCGACTGACGTAATGATTTTTTTATTTATAAATAATATGTAACATGAATTATACGAATTATAAAGCACAAAAGAGACTTTGTTTTATATTAATAGTTGTAGGCGCACTTATACCTTTTTTTAGCTTCACACTGTATCCTGTTTTCGCCGAAGTCAGGAGGCATTGCGTGTTGAGTGGCAGAAGTCGGCGGGAGCGAAGAAATACGAAATATTTAATGAATTAACATATTAAGTGGAATCGAATCCACAGCCCGTCGCGTTAAAGTCACTCCCTTATGCCACTGCGCGGCAACGCCTTTAAATAAAACATGTAAATATACAATTAATTTCAAAATGGTGGGCAATACAAAATAGGACAATATCATAATGTCCGATACAATTGCAAATGAATCCATAAATAAGTAAACTTTTTGACTGTGATTGTATTAATAGAATATTTAATACTAACAATCCTTTAAGCGAATGTGTTATGTTTTAGAGCTAAGGAGACTAGGGAATTAGTATATTTATTTATTTATTTAAACTTTATTTTAACAATACAACTAACAATTGCAAATTAGTTAAAAATACCATTATTAGTTAAAAATACCAAATGGCAGGAGTTGATTGGCTGGGTCGATCAGATGAAATCAGTGTATCGATCAGCGCAGTCTATGAAAATCCGAGGCTTGCAGTACTCTACTTAGGCTTAGTACGTACTACAGCGTTTAACAGAACTAATGTACAATTATCCTTCAATAATTAAAAAAAAAGCTTATCAGCGGCATTCCGATTTGGTGATAGTACTCTTCTTTACAACCTTGATGAATCCTCTACGACGACTGTCAAAAAGTTTTAGCGACTAGTGACGAAAGAGGCGTTATAGTACCTAACCGTATGCTGTGACTTTTCTGTTACCGGATATGCCTGGATATGCTTACTGCCATGATTTTTCCAAGAAAAATCTTTAAAGCTCATACGCTACATACTGCACCCGCTGGCACACTTGGTTTATCTTCACTACGATCAAATCCAAGGAAAATTCTTATTCTTGACAAAAGTTACTTAAGTTACTTAAGGCAAAAGTTTGAAGCAATATATTTTTGAAAATGTTATGTATGTTAAGAAAAACAAAATTGGTGATGTTTATAATATTAACACTAGAAATGGGCATAATCTTGGTGCACCTGTAACTCGGTTGCATCGAATCCGTAATACTTTCATGGGGCAATGTGTAAAAAAATTGTGACAAGACGTTTGTGTGTTAAAGGTTATTACCAAATTAATGATTATATAAATGATAACACGCCTTGGGAATGAAATGCTCGCTCCAGTCTGTTTCAAAGTATCATTGGCAAAAACGTTAAAATATGATTTTTTATAATTGATTTAAAAAAAATAAGTCCCGCCTCGTTTCTTGCGCCGGTTCTTCTCAGGTCTGAGCCATTAACTTTAGTGAGCGGGTGGTAAACTATTTGACGTTCAAAAAATGAAGCATGTGACTTCTTATTTTGAATAAAATTATTTGAATTTGACATCAATTTGGGCTTTAAATATGGCAAAGTATTCTAGTGTAACCATGTCCAGATCAGAACCCCTAAACACCTCCTCCTCTCTCGGCCTCTTCTGGTAAAATCTCTTTGGTTTTAATTGTATTGGGATTTTATAGAGTAGTTAAACTGTGCATTCATTTAAAGTAGTGAAGACAAAAACATTCCGTGTAGCGCTCGGTGTTACACGCGAAAAACTATTTAAAACGATAATGTGTCGGTCTGACAGGCGGCCGCGCGGCAGAGCGCCGCAAACGTTGGACAAATAAGTTGTAGGTTAGGTTACATTAAGTTAGGTTTGCTTAAATTATTGTTTTTTCTTATATCGATGACAACAGTCTATAATCTATATGAATTGAATTACAATGATTACATTAAATTTTATTTCTTAACTCTTCAAATGCAGCCCTAACTTTATCATATCTTTGATTTGTATATGTACATTATATTTACGAAGATTTCTTGTTTTTTTTTACTATTATTTTTTTTTAAACGAGGAGCAAAAATAAATATGCTGTATTAAATTCAATACGCTCATTTAATTATGAAGAAATTTAAAAAGAAATACATCGTTAATGACATTTTTTTTGTGCTAAATCACGTGAGAGTCGTACAAATATATATTAGAAGGGCGGCGCTCAGGTGCTGGACACGGGCGGCGGCGGCGGCGGCGGCGCCAGGAAGGCGGCGGGCGGCGCGGCCCACGGCGGCCCGAAGGCGCCGCGCCAGCCCAGCAGGGCGGGCGGCGGCGGCGGCAGGTGCGCGTCGCCCTGCAGCGGCGGCGGCGGCGGCGGGAAGGGCGGCGCGCTGCCGGCGCCGCCGCAGGACGAGCACACGATGCTGCCGGTGACGTTGGGCTTGTCGGGGCACAGCCACGTCTTGTGGTCGGCGGCGGAGCAGTTGGCGCAGCGCGGCGCGTCGCTCTCGCGCAGCGTGCCGTTGAGCTGCGCCAGCTCGCGCAGCTGCATGCGGCGCAGGTCGTTCTGCCCCTCGGGCACCTCCACGCCCTGGCGGATCACCTCCTTGATCTTCTCGACGGCCTTCTTGACGCAGTCGGCGTTGGTGGCGGTGATGTAGGCGTGCAGGGGCTCGTCCTCGCCAGGCAGGGGCTGGCCGTCCTTGCGGCCCACCTTGCCCTCCTTCACGGACCCCTTGCCGCGGATTATTATCTTGGCGCCGGTCTCTTTCTCCATGGCTGTACACAACAACAGTACGTTAGCGCGAGCGCGCGGGGCTATGTGTGGTCCGAGGCGGACGGTCGGGCGGTGCGGTACCTTTAAGCGTGTTCCCGCGCGGGCCGATGAGCAGGCCCACGAAGTTGATGTCGGGGTGCTCCTCCTGCGGGATCATGACCTTGTCGTGCACGCGCACCACGGGCGGCTTGTAGTCGGGCGGCGGCTTGAACTCGGGGTTGATCTGGTGCATGCGCTGCACGAGGCGGTGGCGCTCCTCCTCCAGCTTGCGGCGCGTGCGGTACTCGCGCGTGTTCAGGCGCTTGCCGTCCGTGGAGTAGATGGGCTCCGGCGACGGGGACCTGCAACCGCGCGCGCCTGAGACGGGTGTCCGCCTCGCCATGGAACACCCGACTCAGAATTTTTTTCATTTAAAAATAATACAAGTGAAAAAAAATGCTCCACTATTGATAACTAAACTACGTAGCTCCTAATCTATAACGGCCTGAGAAAAAAAAATTGATTATTGTGGAATATTAAACCTGAAACTTGAATGCATTAGAACACTGAAAAAATGATTATTAAAAGTAATATATTAATGGAGCTGCGTCGCTGAAAAGAGTTGCATTAATGTGATTAATGTAACGCGAGCGAGGACTCCGCAGACTCGGGCTCCGTCGGACTCAGTTAATACTCAATTATTTTTTACTCATTACAACCGTCAGTCAGCGTTTATGAGAAATAAAGGAAACCGTCCTGCGAATCAAAAACGGGGCATTATGTACGGTAAGTCTTCACATGGAGCGGTCCGTCCTAGCTTGGAGCGTGACTAGATAATGTTTGGAGAAAACCTTGCGAGGCGCCACAGCGCGGCCTGCGGCGGGGCGGCGCGCCAGGGCTGCGCGGGCGGCGCGGGGCCGAGGACAACAAGGGGAGGCGCACCTTTCCTCCACGTTGGCGGGGATGCCGAGGTCGCCGGAGCGCAGCTTGCGGCTCACCTCCTCGATCTGCAGCTGCACTGCAAGGCAAGGGGTTAGCGCCGGGCGGCCGCACGTTAGACTCGCACTCACAGTCCCGTCGGCGCCGGGAATCGAACCCGGCCCGCCGAGCCCAGCCGGCGTCGACGGCCGACAAGGGAGCGATCAAACTTATACTAGCGTACTCGATTCGTTTATATTATGAAAAATATTTTATATTTTTTATGACAGAAATTTATTAAAAAAATTAAATAAAGTATATAAAAAATTACTGCGAAATACAAAAAAAAGACAATCAGTGGGCCTGCTCTGCAAGGGACAAATGCATTAGTTATCATTAACATGAATCAGGATTAGTAAGCCGTCCTGCAAGAGGCGGGCGGCGGTACTCACGCAGGTACTGCTCCTCCTGTTCGCGCGTGAGCGTGGAGGGCAGCACGGTGGGCAGGCCGGGGATGAAGGTCTTGTCGTGCTCGGAGCCCATCCAGCGCGTGCGGCGGCGGCGCGCGCGGCGCTCGGCGGCCGTCTCGCCGGGCGGGCCCTGGCCGTCGTCGGCGTCGTCGTCGGGGTGGTGGTCGTGGTCGTGGTGGTCGTGGTGGTCGCGGTAGCGCGACTCGGTGCGCGCCTGCAGCAGCTCCAGCTTCTGCTGCACGGAGGTGGGCGGCGGGATGGCGGTGGCGGCGGACAGCGCGGCCGCCGCCGCCGCCGCGGGCTGCACGGGCGCCGCCATGCGCCGCTGCGCCACGAACGTCTGTCCGCCATTTGTCACGATCATTACACATACCACACAAACTAAGTAAACAGCTAAACATTTTAAAGAGACAATAAAAAGATATATTCAAAATAAATGTAAATAAACCCAAACTAATAAAGCTGCATATTAATAGTAGCCCGAGCCGGATCACTTTATTTTCCAGCAGATCCAAATTCCACTTTCCACACCTTCACTAAGACTTCTCTCCACTAGTGTAATTTTTTGTTGAACAAATATTCTAGAAGATATTTTAAAAGCACTTACAGGTGACATACAACAACTCACTGGTGTAGGTAGAATCTAATTATCGGAAAATGCTCAAAACTTAAACTTATCTAACATTATGTAACTATGTATTACCTAAGAATATATTAAACAACTTCTATACTAGTGCTTACCATGTGGTTGATATATTTCTATAAAATATTATGAACAATGGTAAATGACATTCACAACAAATGACATTACATATAACACACACATCACATAGTGCATAGTTACCTGTCTCTCTTCAGCATTGTGCTGGAAATAATGACAACATTATGTGCTAAGCAATCTTAAACAAGGAGTCTGTTCTATTGTCTCTTTACATTACCTGTGCAACTGCGGCTGCAGCTAGTATGGCAGCTTGCGTGGCAGGGTTGATACTGGTAGGGGTGGCCACTTGTCGTGCTGTGGCTTTAGTTGTAGTTCCCACCATTTGGTCCAACAATGCAATTGTACCATCCCTGTTGACAAAAATACAATAATAATAATTATTTGCACTCAATAAAAAAACTCAAATTTTTACAAAGATGAACAAAAATAATTTATCTAATAAAGCATAATAGGCAGTTGAAGAAATTAACCCTTCACATGAATAATTTGTAAGGTTCCATATCCTAAAAAGAGAATAATGGAATCCACAAAATATGGTCACTTTGTTTTCCCTCTGTTAAAACTATTTATTTTGATATTATATAGTGGAATCAATATAATATTCAGGTCTATGATATGCAAGCCACTGGCGGCATAACTTGAGATATTTTTTTCTCACTACAATTTGCAAAAGACTCCACATTTCATTCCCAGAGATATAAGGCAGAAAGAATAATGAGTTATAGTCAACATATCCTTCTGTTAACACACATTCAGTAACAGGTTTTAGTTTATTAAGTTTTATATTAATCAAATTTTTAAAATAAATTAATCTATGGTTAAAATGTAAATAAAGTATTTTCATTATAACAAAAGGCTCCCAAACTTGACTAGCTTCTAAGTCAATACAAACTAAAGATCTTACATCTTTATACAATATTTTTCCTGCATTTTGTATTAAATTTGCAGAAGATTGCCAGTTGACCTACAATTATAAAATTTGACATAAAGTTAGGACTAATAAATTGGATACAAATAGAGAAAACAAAACAAAAACGGAAAATTTGTTTCTCCTGGAAAAAAAATATTACAAATTTATATTAGTAGTTTACATTCAAATTAAGTGTATATCTTGCACCCTTCAGAGGAGCTCAGTCATGTGCCTCGCCCACCCTCGGTCAACTGCACTAGTAATGGGAGGGTGCTTAAGATAGGAGATTTTTTTTTTTTTATGGAAAAGACACGGCAAACGAGCGTGCGGGTCACCTGATGGTAATTTTGACTTTACCTGTCCTTGGATTTCCTACCACGACTTCGGCTGCGACTACGTGAACGACTTCGTCTTTTCTCTTTGTGGCGATCACGACTTCGGCTACGTTCTCTGTCTTTATCCCTAAAAAAATAAATAAAGTCCTTATAAGTCTACGGAGTCGTATAGGATGGAAGTTATATTAATTTACATAGTAACCGTAATACCTCTTAGACCTGTGCCTGTCACGATCACGGTCTCGGTCGCGGTCCCGATCACGATCTCGGTCCCTGTCTCTATCTCGGTTGCGATCTCTGTCTCGATCGCGATCCCGATCTCTATCCCGTTCGCGGTCGCGTTCACGATCTCGATCCCTGTCTTTATCTCGTTCCCGGTCACGATCGCGTCCCTTATCCCTTTCCTTGTGGCGATCACGGTCACGGGAACGAGAACGACTCCTATCACGATGTCGAGAACTCATTTTTTTAACTGACAATTGATACTTATTTAGCTAAGATGTCACTTATAATGATAACTAACTTTCAATTATTCATATATAGATAGACTTTAATGGTTTTTGTTACAATAAATCTAATAATTAATAAACACGCAGCCAACAAAGATATAAGTTGACACATTAATCACAGATTATAAAAAGTAGACTATAATTCATAAGTAACAAACATATTTAACAGATTACAAATTATGCTTTAATATAGCGAATCCACCAAACAATTAATGAAATGAAAAATAAAATTTTCAACGAGCTTTGATACAATATAAAATTAATAAAGGAGTATTTTTAATTGGCACAATAAATATATATATAATGTAAATTAAATTCTAATAATCCTATTCATTTCATCCTAATCTAATATTCATCCTAATCTAATATTCATTTCAGTGGCGGTCCCATCACCGGGGCGACGTAGTTGAACGAGGTGTAAAAAGATTTTTATATTTCTCATTTTTTTTTTTCATGTACAAATTATTAAGTTTAAAATAAAATACGAAATATCAAAAATGCGTAATAGTTCTCCGAAACGAACAAATTTTAATTTCCTTATGTTTACTCATTAATAGTAAATTATTTCAAAAGATGAATATAATTATATAATATATATATATATATATATTATATAATTATATTCTCTATCATTTAACTAAATAATAGACTACTTGTCTAGACAAGTTTAATGATTGTTTACAAAAATATATTTTAAGAAAAAATGTGGAAAAATTGAATATTTTACGTGATTTTTAGTGTATTCTTAGCTAATTTCTGTTCAAAAATATTAGAAAGTAATGTATATTTTTTTATACTACTTTTAATTAAACAAGTCTATACTTAAAGTTTTTAATAATAAAACGCGCTTATAATTTAGATGTAACCACAAAAACATTGTTCGCAAAAAAAGATTACAAAATAATGTCATTGATCGCTCGATCCTCGAAACTTTTGATTTTGGGTTATAATAATGTATTCTCCGGCTTTATTCTCCAATGGTGCATCGGAATCCAACAGAAACTTTAGCAACGCAGAGCCAGAGATGAGTCTCGTTCTCGTTATTTTGGCTCATCAAGCGTTATTGATATTTTTATTAACTACTTCAAGACAAGACATTTTGAACAAAACAATCATGTTTTATATAAATACATCATTGATAACGACGTTATTGCCAGCAAAATGCTAAAAGAAGGCAAAGATGCTGGTTGTAGACAATGATTTTAAATTAAAAACGGCAATGACAATTAGGGAGAATAATGATTATTCGCTTTTAGAGCAGATGAATGGATCTGATCTGAGACTGTATATATACTCACGGATAGTTCGTGGTATGATTTTTTTTGTTTAAACCAGTTATGACCAAAAATTTACCTAGTATCTAAATTTAATCCCTGAAATTTTCTCGGATTCTATCCTTTTTGAATCTTCATCTTATATAAAAAATATATTCTTTTGTTGAAGTTAGTACATAGTAGATAATCATCAAGCCACAAATGATCACTTCCTGCGTTCCACAATTTAAATAAAAATCACACACACACACACATATACATATATATATATGTATGTATGTATGTATGTATGTCTCTAACGTATATAACTTCCACGGCATTGTTTCAGTGTAAAGGAAACGTTTAAATATTATTACTATTTATTCCAAGTAAAACACATAATTCGCTGAAAGTTATATTTCAATAAACTCTGTTGCTCTGCGTCCTCTGCTCATTTTTTTATTGTTCTCACGCAACTATATTTCATTGAAAGTAGCAAAAAACATAAGTTTGATTACGAATATTTTTTGAAAAAAAAATTGGCTAATAACATCACAATAAATCAGCACGTAAAATAATAAATTTTTTGAATGTTAATTTAGTAAAACATTTATTTTTTTGAATGTTTTCTAATATTTTTTTTATGGAAATTACAAGGCAAACGAGCGTTCGGGTCACCTGATGGTAAGTGATTACCACCGCCCACGACCTCGTGCAACACCAGAGGAGTTAGTTAGTATTCCTGGCCTTTCCTAAGCATGGAATAACACTTTTAAAATATCTAATAAATAGCATTGATAATTTTAAGTAAATATCTTTGGGTATTGAAAATTTGTAAAAATCTCCCTAGACAGAAGCTAGCAACAAAAATAAATTGTAACAACCATATAAAAATTTCGACGTAGCCCGGTGAGAAGGTATGGTTTAGTTGGTCAGGGCGCTTGGAGTTCCAAGAGGCGCGGGTTTAAATCCTGCGACATTATATTTTTTATATGTTTTCTAAAAAGTGTCATGAGCTAGTCGTCACCTGCCATAGTAATAAGTATTAGTCCCACGCATAAAATATAAGTGGCTGTAAAAAACTACGAAACTAGTACTACATACAAACTAAATATACATTAATAAGATTTTAAAAAAGTAATTTTTATTAAAATAATGTAAACTACCCCATACAGGCTGCACTTATTCTTGTACTTATTTGTTTATTCTCATAAAAGCATTTTATTAACATTCCAGACAATTATGAATTACCTACGGTACTTCGTTTGATATTAATTTACTATATGTAAGTTCAGCTAATCATGAATCCGAAATAACTATCATTAATATAAGGTACTTTAAATTTATATTTTTTCTGTTAACTTATATTGCAGTGTCCGCGAGGTCTATGTTGAGCTTTTTATTTGCACATGTTAAATAGTTTTCCCCATAATGGACTACATCAATCTCATGTTATATACCTTTTAACCCCTCGGGGCCACGGATTTATTTACAAAGCTTTGGTGGCCAAAATTCGACAAATCTCAATTTAACGCAGTATTAAGATTGGCATATACCAGACACAATGAAACCGCTGGTGGAAGGAAATCGATGGTTAATAGGCATCTCAACGTCAACATTTTTCCAAGTTTAAATTTAAAGTTTTTATCCTATTTACAGATTCAAGGTCACATCAATTTCTTTGTAAACAAACGTGTCACCCAGCCCAACCGATAGCCGCAAGACTAGGATCGAATCCCGAAAGGCGAGCCCTTGCCACCGACGAAATCACCATCCTCTTAACCAGTAAAAATGTACGTGGCTGTTTGAAAAGATGTCGTCAGCGGCACTAGCAATTTCTCTGGGACAGAGTATTCTCTCCTAACTATCCATATAGAGCTGCTAACGGCGACAGCAGAGCTAACATTAACCTCAATCTCGAAAAAAAATCAAGCCTGTCCCAACCTCATAAACATAAGCGCCGAAAGGCGTGGGCGAAGTGGGCGGCCGCCTACGGCCTCGCGTTCCGAGGGGACTCGCGCCCTGGAGGTGTATCACTTAAAAGGCATGTACGCTCATAAAACTTTATGAGTACTGCAAAGACATGAGAATACTGAAACAACATAATATTGTATTTATATATTATAAAAATACTAAGGATCGTGATCGAGGACCCTAAGCTAATGTATTTATTTAATCAAATAACTGCCATCTTGTCAATAAAACTTTTCTGTTTCCTACTCGACAGCTTTACGTAAACTTGAAAAATTATACCATTAACTCAAAATTAAATTGAAGTGCGATAATTTTCAAATGTCATGTTGGAAATAGCTTTTTCACTTATACAATATCAATAAAGCATCTTGAGGAAGTTTAATGAAGAACTAGCATATTCGGCAGACATTTTAACCTTATTTAGAGACAGAAACAGTTTTGACTAAAGATAAATTACAATCCCGGGGCTCTGTGGAAACAATAGCCTAGAGACTAATTCTGGGAACTCACAATCTGATTATACTATTTATATATAAAAAACAGACGTGCCCCGTAGTTGAGGTCAGCATAAAGAAATAAAGTAATCAACAAACAATAAAGTGTAAAAAACTAGGCTCGGTTAAAAATCTGTGCAAAGGTTTTATTCAATTTTTGAACAACTTCCTGATGCTCTCAGGAATCTCGTGATGAACATGTATTAATAAAAGTACATCATTTTTGACAACGTTTTGTCATCCATCCCTATTATCCATATTTTCCTTTAGCCCAGAAACAAAAAATGTGTAATTTTGGGGGAACTAACTCTTCTTCTTCCTTTTTTCTTGCTCAACCTACTCCACTTGGCACGGTCTTTAACATCCTAGGTGGTTACACATTGTCTCACGACATCTAACCCTATTTCCTAAGCCAGCGCGTTACATAGCCATTCCACTTCAGGCTTCCTCAGCGACTCCAAGACTACCTCGAATTAATGTGTAGCGTATGCGGTCAGACCACTTTACTCCACATATCCACCGCAGCATGGTCTGAAGCTTAGCGTGCCGAGATAGAGCTGGCCAGCATTCACTGCCGTATGAAAGAAGATGATACTCTTGTATAACAGCCCTTAAGATTGGGCGGAATTCTACGATCGCAGACCACTCCATCAGCGCTTAGGCATGGCATACATCATCAGCCATGGAGGCTGGTCTTGGATTTGAGCCGAGACAATATCGAGCACTATATTGAATAAGAGCCAAGGCCTGGTGAACTCTTAATGAAATCTGGAAAAGTTTAATGTCGCCTATATCTACATGCCACAAGTTTAATGCCCAACAGACCTTCTGCAGATCTAAAAAGGCCACATGTAGAACTCTCCTTTTTTCCTTATATGCTTCCATCAATATTCTGAGGGTAAAAATGGCGTCCATAAGGGTGAAATCCATAAGGAGACACAGAGACAGTTCACTCTCGGCGGAACCTGAAGACGACCATGCGCTTGAAGAGCTTCATAAGCTTAATGTCTATATAACTACCACAATCTTAAGCATTGCTGCTTCCTATTCAGGTCTTAGGAAGTCATCTTTCTAGTGTTTAAGATAATGTCTTATGGTTAAAAGGGTCACTAAGCAGGCTCATTCTTACTGACCTCTTTATACGTAAGATACCAAGAGAGCCCAACGATTTCCACGCTTCCATCAGACTATCGTCAGGTCCCATTGCTTTTCTTCACATAACTTTACGGTGTAAGTCTTAGCATTAAATAACAATAAGGAACGCCATCGGCGCAGTATATCTGTCTCTTAATAATAAGTCACAATAATGCATTTCGTGACAAAAAATATTTTAAAATTGTCCCATCATGAAAGTATTTATGAAGATAAATTTCGGCTAATATGTAATTTGGACGTATAGATTTCGAGAAAAATAATTTACGACTATTTACGGCCGCAAACGCCTACGTTCGACTCGCGAGGGCGCGCCTTTAGTTAAGTCTTCTGAACTTATGGGCATTGTTCACCGTCGACCACGACTCGTTGACGGTACTGTACAATAGCATTAAACAGTAATAGTGGCCCAGTGGAAGCAGATCATCCACTCCAAGTGTATTCCTGCTGATGACGACATGCAGTCATTTAATACCGATTCAACTACTCTGTAAACTATGGATACTTCTTTGGAAATCTTTTAATGCAATTTTGCTTAAAGAAATATTTTGCTGGATTTATATTAAATTGGTTAAATTAACATTTAATTTACATATGTATTAAGTTCACTTACTTGTCTTTTTAAAAACCATCAAGGAACAACCAGTTCCACCTGCTTCTGCTACACGTTTTCTACAAGGCTATTTATTTTGTTGTTCTCTTTTTAGTTAAATCTACATGTAAGCCATCCTTTACTATTTGTTTATTAAAACAAATAAGTTGTTAGTCATTAAAGGGAGTGTTGGTATGCTACTTAACGTTAAGGAAATTATAAAAGGAAAGAGTCTGTTTTCATCACCATAATATGTATTTTGATATTCATAACCAGTAAAGCTTCATTCGGGACTTAGTAAATCAACATCAGAATAAACAAGTATCAATGTCTTCTCAATATATTTTAAAGATCAAAATACATTTCTTACAACAATAGCTCACTGTTAACAATTCAATCATACCAAATTACAATTTAGAACAATTATATAATATAATAGCATTCTCTATTACAATTTGTCACTTAAAAAAAATACAAAATGCTGCAAATTATACTAAATATTGCTTATAGCTAAAACAATTGCAAATAGTCAAATATGTAAAATTAAATCACTGCAGCAGTGGATCTGAACCATGTGTGTTCAGGCCACGCCCCACTGGCAGTGAACTAACTTTAGCAGTGGCTGAAATAAATTGTACACAAGTCTAATAAAATAAACATGTCCCGTAACAAAACGAGAAAATTAACTTAATCCTAATTCAATTATATTTAAATCTCCTTATACTAAAAAATATTACTAGTCTTAACAACTATAAGTTTAGTCCGGATCAATATGTCAGAAGTCACTCCACTGTCCACATCACTACCTGTAGAAAACTATGTTTACTGCCTGGCCGATGAATTTACAATGCTGATAGTGTCCGGTTCAAATGCAGTTAGAATGTTGAATTGAAGCAAGACTCTGGGCAAACAGACAACATACTAAATATAAATACAAATAGTTGTGCTATTACACATTTTACAAAACTAAAAGATAGGTTTTATTTCATTATTAGATATTAATTGAAAATAGTATAGGAAGAGGAAAATGCTGCCTCAGACTGCAAGTTCCACTAGAGGAAGGAGTTATTTTTGTTTCATTCTGGTAAAACAAAACAAAATACCTTGTTAAGTTTCCTTACTCCACACGCAATGTTTCGAAAATTGTACAGTGCATGGGAAATGGATAAGTAAATTTAAAAATAACAACATCATAAACATAATGTTTACCTTATTAAACAGGTGCCCCCGGTCCTCCTTTTTTACCGATGAGTGATTTGTGAATATGTGGGATGACACCACCTCCTGCAATAGTGGCTTTGATCAAGCTGTCCAGCTCCTCGTCTCCTCTGATAGCTAGTTGTAAATGTCTGGGAGTGATACGTTTTACTTTAAGATCTTTGGATGCATTGCCCGCTAACTCTAAAACCTAAAAATGTATAAATGATTTTAGTTTGTTTTGAATAAAAAACTTTAATGTATAATAATAAATAACTTATATGTAATTTGCCGCCAAATTACATATAAGTTATAATTATTTATTGTGATCAGGTAATTTACAAAATAATAGTATATAATTTCACCCTATCATTTTCATTTGTTGTGAAAAAGAATGCTCAACCGCTTAATCGTATAATATACGAAAATAATCATTAATAATTTCCCGCCAAAATTATTATTACCATAACTAGGCATAAACGAATTTGAAAATATTTTGCAAATGATTCAAGAGTCATTCAAGAGCCACAATAGTGTTTGAAAATTTATTTTGTTACCAACTAATTTCTAGAAAACGCTAGCATTTTTCCATAGTAATTATACTAGCTAGCCGCCATATTGACAAGGCGTCACTTACCTCGGCTGTAAGATATTCGAGAATAGCTGCAGAATAAACGGCGGCCGTGGCGCCGACACGGCCGTGACTCGTAGTCCTATTTTTGAGATGTCTATGAATTCTACCCACAGGGAACTGAAATTTGAATACAAATAATCTCGGTCATTGATTATTAGCCCATACAAAGGTAGCCGCCGCCATACTAGAGGTCATGCGTATTATTCAATTTTAGGAAATAATGTTCTATTGTTATTTCATGATAATTTCGACTTTCTAAATTCGTAAAATAAATTAAGAAACGGAATCAACATACCTGCAAGCCCGCTCGAGCCGATCGTGAGACAGCTTTCGCCTTGGCTTTGCCAGAATCTTTGCCCGCTTTACCACCAGCCTAAAAATTGCAAAAAATCCCATTAATTTTAATCGTACGAAGCTGAAACTTCGCCAGGATACATGTCACATCACTCTTCACCAAAATCCACAATAAAATTATCACATCACTCAATATTTTTCACAAAATCTTGCAAAACTCACCATTTTGAAACGTGTAACACACTATCACTACAAGAGAACAACCAACAGGAAAGGCGCCAAGCCAAATCAACGGGACAAAGATGGCAGCGCCGCGCCACTTGGTACTGTGGCAGGTTGGCCAACCGCACAAAACCGGAAGTGGCGCAAAAATAAACAACACTCCCTAGTGAATGCGACCAATGACATGTGTAGAAAATGGCGGGCGGCGCAGTGCTGCCAAGCCATGCTGCGGCTACTTTGGCAAGTATATTACTTTTTCGTTAACGTTTAGTATTTAATGTGTGCATTTTGGCTTCTATGATTTATAGCCTGTATATTGTTTTGGGTAGGACTAGGAAAATTAATAAATGTTGTTATTTATAAAAAATATATAATTTTGTCACGTTTTAATCATTGTATAACCATTTTTTTTATATTATCTATTTAATATATAATAAGATTCGACTACAAATGCAATATAATAATTGTAAGTATTTTTGTTAAGAAACTTGAGTAGTTTTAATTCCATTAAAATCTAATCAGCTTATAAACTGATGACTAAAAGTCTATAGCAAAAATCAATTTGGGAGGCCAAAACATATATTACTTATCTTCGTAGAGTGAATAATGAATATGATGACATTCTAGGAATAATTTAGAAATAAATGTAATTTATTAATTGATTATTTTCATTTGAATAAATATTAGGTAAGTATTTTAAACAAGTAAGCGTTCGCTTATTTAGACAATTTACCAATGGACCATTAAGACGAGGTAGATAAAATATCATGATTTTTATTGCACTGTATAATTCAACAATGCAATAAAAATCATGATATTTTATCTACTTAATTCAATAAATAATTTATATATTTTAATAGTTAAGTTTATAGCATATGTATATGTTAGGAATTATTTGAAACAACGTGAATAAGTTTTATTTCATTTTTTTACAGCATAGTTTTTTGTTTAGAGATATTATGTTTTCTACTCCAAAACCCGTTGTCTTGGGACGGCTGCTGAAATCTGGATGTACTCTACTTAATGACTTGACGACCAAAGCATCGAACCCACATCCATTGCTTTTAAAGTTGTTGTTTTATTGCTCCACTATCGAAATAATTACTGACTCACGATAAAATTATATTTAGGTTTAGGATATCAAATAGGAATTCTCCAAAATATTCATAGACATTAATGGATAGGAAATTCAAAGACGTTTGCAATTATTTATATTATATTTCATTTATATTTTTTGGTAGCTAATCACAGATTTCCATATTTTATAAACCTTTTGTGTAATTATTAAGCACTATTGATATTGTAGATAGTAGACTCACTCTAAAGTTTTACTATCATATTCAAGCGTAAATAACAAGATCGATTATTAGATCGTAAAGTATTTATTAACTAGTGTCAACGATAGATACATAATACAAGTAAAGTTAGAATGAACATCGTCATTGTCGTTGATAACAATTATGAATAAGATTATTAAAAATAATATTTAATATTAAGTAATTTTGGTGAAGAGAAGATAAAGACAGTACGTCTAAGCGGCGTCGTCCGCCAGCTGGTCGCAGCGGTCCTCCAGCTCGTACTCGTCCAGCTGCAGGCACTTGCCCCACTCGGCCAGCGTGACGCGGTGGTCGTCGTCGGCGTCGCAGCGGTCCAGGAAGGGCGCGATGCAGTGCTCCAGCGCCATGAGCGGCGCGCGGATGGGGAACAGCTCGTGGCGCGACACGGAGCGGTCGTTGTCGTGCGCGTCCAGGTCGCACCACTTCCAGATGGCGGCGTTGGTCCAGCGCCGCGTGAGGTTGGACTCGGCCTCGCGCTCCATGCGCAGGTAGTGCGGCGACAGCTCGCGGCGCTCCGCCATGTCGCGCATGATGTTGAAGAGCCAGTCGCGCATGCGCCGCGGGAAGTCCGACATCTCGCTGTCGGAGCAGGCCGGCATCTCGCGGCACGCGCCGTAGTACTCGATCTGCACGTGGTGGTACTCGGGCCCGCGGCACAGCTCGCTGCCGTCCAGGCACAGGCAGCGCTGGCGGTACACCTCGCAGTCCGAGGACCAGGTCTCGTTGCGGTGCGTGCAGACCTTGCGGCGCGAGTCGGTCTCGTAGGGGCACTCCTTGATGCAGTTGCAGACCGCGTCGCCGTGCTCGTCGATCTCGCACACGCGGCCCGCGCTGCAGTGCACCTTCAGGCACGGGTCGTCCAGGAACACTTCGTTGCCGCTCTCCTCGTCTACTTCGTTCATCAGTTCGTTGACGCGAGCCCGTTCCGCTTCCTACAATGACACATGTGATCACTCATAATAGTACGTGTAGGCATATAATGTAAATAGTGGTACTTAAGTAAGCCACGTTACCTGGAAGCGTTTCTCGTCGAGGCGCTCCGCCATGCCGAGCTCGATGTGCTCGGCCTCGGCGGGGGGGAAGAGGCGCGCGGCCGCCAGCATGGCCGGCTCCGTCGTCGTGGTGGTGCGCAGGCGGCGGTGACGACGCCGCTTCTGATATATCACAGACAAAACGATAAATAATACAAAAACTACAGCATATTCATACTTAACTTCTATTTACAAGAATTTTCCAGAGGGCGAGGGAGGAGAGGCAGGATATTTTATAGATAAGCGCGAGTAGCGCTGACTGGCCACACGCGACCGACAAGGCCAGCGACCAGTGTGACGCAAATTTGCTTAAAGCGTTGATGATAATGAAAGTCATCACTGGGATACTTGAATTTGGGAATGTGACTAAATCTATACAATAATTTAAATTAGAAGGGTTCGAAATACTACCGTGACTGCTTCAGTGGAGCAAGTTGCTGCGACCAATAAGGCCAGCAGCAGGAAGTAACTCCTCATCGTGTATTATTTCTGGAAAGAAAAACATAAAAATTATAATGTTTTCATTATAATAACAAACTTAATTTTAGTGCTAAAAATATACACGATAACACAAAATCCAGCCAGCTGTGTACAATGTGTATTGTACATCGGAATGTGTAACTTATAATTATGTTATAATTAAAATAAAAAAATACAAAGACAAATAGTATCAAAAATTCTCCGGAAAATTCGATACTATTAAGCTGGATGAGAATATATAAATATGAACGATGGCTTTTTTTACACACTGTACCTACAATTGTACATATTTATGAATTTATCAGATGAGTAAATATTGTAAACTACAAATTTTTATTTAGTGTACAAGCCTAGTGTGGGTGGCACTCCCGGGTACCAGGTGGGGCCGTATGAGGTGTTTGCCCGCACATTTCACACTTAGACAGTAGGTGTGTGGGTGTGTGTGTGTGTGGGTACATAACAACAATGCATTAGATACTGCTATACAGTATCAACTAAATAGCTATATATTGTACCTATATTAAAAAGTGAATAACACACGGATTTATTAACATAAAGGAACTTTTAATTACTTTAGCATTTAATTTTTTTTTGCCGTGTGATCACGGCCTAGAATAGGATCATCATGGTACTGGTGGAGTCGTAAGAGGCGACTAAAGTACGTGTGGTAGAGTCATGTCGCCAGCAATGGCAGCACGCATGGGCAGACTCGAGCGGATCATTACCACCCCCGGCATTTAAAACCGGCGTGAAGTAGTGGCTTTATGCCACTGCGTTTCGCATCAGGTAATGCCGGGCCCCGGCGCCCAACCCATCTTAAAGGCCGGCAACGCACCTGCAGCTCCTCTGGGGTTGCACGGGGTCGTGGGCGGCGGTAATCACTTACCATCAGGTGACCCGCACGCTCGTTTGCCGTGTCTTTTCCATAAAAAAATAAAAATAAACGGTAATTTAAAAGTTACAACAAACGAATCTGAGTTATAAGCCCAAGTTTAAATTCTAAAACGTAACTTAATTCGGTAACGTTCTTAAAATATTATAATTCTAATCCTGCGGGGTTATGATGAAAATAAACGCGAATAAAATGTGAATTCATCATTGTAGAACTAAACCGGTAAAAAGTGACCCTCATTTAGCTTTAACACCAATATTATAATTTTTGTGCATTTTATACATATTCCACATGTAATAAACAAGGAATGGCAGGTCCCAGTAATTGCGAATAGACGAGATTATTGTGGACACCGGACACCGCACCGCTGCGGACACCGCCGACACCGCCGGCCGAGAAACACATTACCTCGCGATGACTTCATTTGTGTCTGTTTAAAATATAACAGCGTCAGAAGCTCACAACTCAGTATGAACAATACACCGAGTAGGCGAGTAGACACAGCGGGGTCACACGGAGTGCGGTCGTAACTTACTATCAAAGTCGCAACTAAATTGCGATGACTATTATTTTGATTAAAATCACATTCGATTGCGTCATCTGCGCTGATCGAGATGATTCAGGTCGCTCTCCAATGGGCCCGGGAGCAGGGGAAGCAGGGGGAGTAGGGGGAGCAGGGGAGCAGGGCGGGCGTAGAGGAGTAACTTATAAATGATGCTTGCAATATGTCTATTTCACTGTGTCAATTATATTATAATTTATAGAAGAAATATATTAAATTAAAATAGAAAAAGATCAAGTTAGGTAAATGGCCCAAAGTTCGTGCTAGTACGTTATTTCGTTAGTTTTGGTTCTGGCAAAAAAAAATAAGCAATTTAATTATTATTTGCGTAAGACTAGCGTAAGAATTTCTTAAGGTCGTAGAAAGATAAAGGTAAGTTATTGTGTCCCCTAGTTCATGTTACTACCGAATTAGAGAGATCCTAGGTACTTTTTCATAAATTTAGATTTATATTATAATAATTGAGATAATTTAAATTTAAAGCTTAAAAACACTTAATGTATTTATTAAGGTTTCTGGTGATCGAATCGAATCGTTACTACTCATTTAGAAAACGTATAAAAATTTGAACGTAGGGGGACTCGAACGTCCTGGAAACCTACCAGGCGCTATGACCACTAAGCCATACGTTCTTATGAAGCTCCGTCGAAATTTTTATACGTTTTCTAAAAAGTATTTTTCTTTCCTAAGTGTGGAATAACACTTTAAAAATGTTCAAAATTCCTATATTACTATTTTAATGGTAACCTGAATTGATAATTTTAAGCTAAATTCGTATAGGTACTACCAATGCAACTTTATCTTTTAACTAACTTTTATTATTTATGTTTTTGTATTTTTACGAATATATATAATGGTAGTTACTGATTACTTTACAGAATGCAAAAAATACTAAACAAACAGAAGTGCGGAAGTTACCAAGATCAGTAACACGAAACAAGATTCTCTACATTTCACTATTTTCCTTAAGTTCATGACACATAAATCTACGTAAGTTCAACATTGACTCCTCTGTATTAATTAATATTTGTTACCTTAGTCTTGTTATTAATCTTAGTCAAGATCTTTTTATTTTTTCAAGAATATACTAAATATAAAATGCCCTACAAAAGCTAAGGCAGCTGCACGAATCTTCTACAGAATACATACATCGGATTTGTGATAATGAAATTTTCATTTTATTAAAGTTATTATTTAGTAAGGTTTTATGTTCTTGAAGTAATTATTTTTTAAATTATTATCATTAAAATTTATTACGTAAGTTCGTAATAATATTTTCTAATTAATCAAAGAGATAACAATACGAACATGAATTAAATTAACGATGAATTAATCAGAGATAACAAAACTTCGAAACTGAGACCTTTTTTTTTAAATATATATATAAAAGCTATAATAATATATGTACTTGTAATATACTCGTATGTAGTTTTGAAAAGTGAGCTTTCATATTTTGTAAATTATAAAAGTTTTAATGTCGTTAAACTGATGAGATGATGAGTTTTTTTATTACAAATTAACCTTATTCGTTAAAATTTTATCTCGATAAAGGAGCCACACATTCACGAACTTAGAAGCAGACCTAATTTTTATCACGAATTAGAGTTCGAACAAGAGGTCCACAAATAAATTAATATAAAATTACTTAAGTTCAATAATTCATAAATTAAATTATTACTAATATTTAAAATAGTTTAAAGTTATAAGAGCCTTGAGATGCCGAAAACGGGTGAATAAAATCACATTATATCCCGTACATAGCAAAATAGGCAGAGGGAACCTGGGTACCAATGGTAGGACACACCCGTAGCGAGTACAGTGGCACCTTGCACGCGCCGAGACTGGCCTCGTGCAGGAAATATTAGAAAAGAAAACATTAATGCAATGATAGTGAAGCGTTAATGACATTTATTCGAGTGAAATGACGAATAGCATAGTTAAAATATTATTTTTAAAATAAAAAAATATAAGAACATAAAAATATTATCTATTTTATTACAGCTAGCGTCGTGACCCATTTACCTATTTCAGCCTATAAGAGACGCGAAATAAAGAATCTATCATAATTGAACACAGCGACGACGAGATCACTTCGCCGTATATTTGTTTCTATTGACCTAAATATGCCACAAAGGCTTTTATACAGCGCTCAAATAAATCACTCTTATTACCCGTAAGTCATTTAGCGTGTAAGCCTAAACGCAACGTATTGGGTACGCGTCCGTGCGCGTCCGCCAGCACGCCGACCTTTGATATTAAACATAACTTCCGTTTTCCGGCTTTATACACGGTTGCTACTTCAAAAGCTTTCTGTTGCCAGCTTTACAAGTAGGTACGACACACGAATCTGTATAATTATACTATATATTGCATAATATAATAATGCATGTGAGGTCAGTTTTGGCGCAGGGGCAAAAAATGTGATTGTATCGACTGTTTGTGGGTTCGATCCCCACTCGAGGAAATGAAATAATTATTTGCATTTATGTTTTCATATCTTCGCTCTCGTGTTGAGGCAAAGCGCGGCATTGAGTTCCTCCACTCAACACGCCATACTTCCACAACTTGGCGGACACTGCTGTTTGCGGGATACAGGGTGAATTTGATTTTATATAAAAATATAAGCGTGAGTCTAAAATTCTTTTACATATATATGTATATATGTTTTTATATAAATATAAATACAATATCTACTTAAATGATGTACAATATCTACTTAAATGAGGTACATACATGTGATTCGTTATCATTCGACTGATTGTGAGTTGACCGCATTTAAATAAACCAAAACATTATATTTGAGCAAAAAAAAAACTGATAAATAAATACAGAGCATGGACGTTTCTTCTCTAGAGATAACCTACGACCGGCAGCCACGTCCTCGAATGTGTGTCGGCGCGCTGCTGACGAGCTGAGCTTTTACGACTTCGGGAAAATATACGCTTTTAGCACGCGCTACGAAGTGCGGGACATTGGCACGTTATATTTCAATATGTGAACGAGTTTCATGCCGAACTAGACCGGCTAACTCAGTCATAAACTGGCTTGTAATATATATTTTAAGATATTAAGACGGTCAAAAGTATAAAAGTAGTGGGTCATTCAGAGCCAGAGCCTGAGGAGGCGTTTAGCGGTTATTCGCGCGGACGGAAGCGCGGCTATCGCAGCGTCCGCCGATAGCCGCGACCCCGGCCCGGCCCCGTTGCGCGTAAAGTCATCAGATAAAAATATTAAATGTTACTTTTATTATATTTAATGATTTCAACGAATTGCAAAAAAATATCTTACTTCAACAAAGAAGAAGAAATCATCTAATAGGATATTGTGATTTGTGATACATTACCTATTATGTATGTGGATAGATATAATATGCATTTTCTATTTTTATGATACGAGACAAATATGCATCTAGAACTGTCAACTGTATTGTTCTTTGTACTGTAGTAAATATTTATTTATGAAATAATTAAAGAAATTATTAAATTAGAAAATAACGGGTTAAATGCGAGTCGAACTCGCCCAACGAGGCTTCCGTACTAATTTTATTATTGTAGTTCAGCGGAAAGTATGTATATACCATTTATAATAAAATTAAAGAAAAAAAACAACAAGCTGAACAACTAAAAAGTAAAAAATAAATGAACTCTAATAAGAAATATAATAACTTACATTTTGATAGCGAAAGGAAAAGAAGGTGCTGAATGTTCTTAATCATACCGTCACAATGTAACACGGTTTCATTATTTGCATCGTGTCCATGTCCAGCGTATTATGTCAGTAGCTCCAACATCAGATCAGCTCTATGTGATAATAATATCGCATTGTCATCCGATTTGTACCTGCATGCATGCAAAATTTCAGCTCCATCGGAATCCGGGAAGCGGATCAAACGTAATTTGCAAGATTTGACGACAGACAGACAACGGGACACGTGAAAGTAAATAAAAATTTACAAACGTTAAGTTTGCTCATCTCACAATTTTGTTTCTATGAGATTCCCAAAGGTTCATTATAATTATACCGCTGTACCTAATGTATTTATTCATTGAGAATATCAATATCTTTGATATTCTCAATTTCAACAAGTAGTAGACAGTAGGATACGAAGTTTAAAACTTATTTTTGTATTCACACAAGAAACGTCTTCAGGTACACATACACACAAATTGGACGTAAACATTGAACGCTGACTCGAACATTTCGCGAGTTGTTTTGTAACCAGTATCATAATACTGCATTCTGCGAACGAATTATTACATGACAATATTTAATGAGGACGATTCATTTCATTTTTATTTTCTCGATCCCGTAAGACAAATTGCGGAAAACCTTACGACATTCTGCACAACGAAATAAACAAAAAGTGGAGTGTTTTTGTTTTATTTTTACCTTATAATGCCAGTAAAAATTAAAAAAACATGTCAAGTGCGAGTCGGATTCCCCACCGAAAATTTTGTATCAACTTCAAGATTCTAGGTTAATAAGGACAACTTATAAATGTTAACATACTTAAGTTTGCGGACGTATGCACTTATTTTGTATGATATGAATTACAGATATAAGTTTGCGGTATTATTTAAATTTGCATTTTTCCGATTTCGACGATAATAGATCTTATCTTATGACTGCATTGACTTAAAAGTTTATTTTTTTCTGACCGCAGACCTAAATATTTGATAAAATATAGTTTGTATCCTCAACGCGAACCGTAGATGGTCTCGACAGACGGAGAACAAAGTGATGTTATAGGGGTTCTATTTTTCTTTTGAGATACGGACCCATAAATAATAGTCAAAAAAATTAAACTATTTTAACCGGATTAATCGCGTATATTTTGTATTTTATACATTTTTGGGGAACCCGACGTTTCGAACACTTTACAGTAGTCCGTGGTCACGGGTAGTCTACCCGCGATTAATCCGGTTAAAATAGTTTCATTTACAATGTGTAATAATCGTGAAAATCAAAGAACTTATTAATAGTCAAATAAGTTTCATTTATGTGAAAATATTGCAAAAACTAAAGAATTGACATACAAAATATCTTATTTATTTTTTAAACATTTTTAAAGTGTTAATCCACACTTAAGAAAGAACGCGCGCCTCCCGGAAACCGACCAGGTCGGTTTCCAGGAGGCGCGGGTTCGAGTCCCGCTACGTTCAAATTTTTATACGTTTTCTAAATAAGTAAATATCTTAGTTAATGATCTTAAATTATACATCACATACCTACATAATTATTTAATTGTTAGTTAACAATTAATCTTTTTTTACGATACACACTTAAAGTTACATTTTATAACTAAAATGTTCTGCCAAAGTTCCAGAGACTTTTGTTGTAGACTTAGCGATAAACCGGTTTTCAAGAACGCAATAGTCCTCTTCTTATCGCGTCTCCTCGCACAATATTCTCTTAGGATTTACTTACAACTAAGTAAAAAATCTCATTCTTTTAACAATCAGCTTAAATATAAGAAGTTCGTTTATATCGTAGCAGAAATTAACGGTACATGTTCCAGATTACCAATCTTTTATTTGTACCAACGTATGTTTGTATTACAGGACCTCGTCATGTTTATTTCAATTTTATACAAATAAAATTTAGACGACAAGTATTAATAGAACTCACCCCGACGGGATAGTCGTTAAGTCAGAGCTGCCTCCAGAGCGAGCGCGCGCCGCCGACTGCGCCGGCGCGGCCGCGGCGCGCCGAGCCGCCGAGCCGCCGAGCCGCGACGTTTGACCTGTGCGATTGTTTTCTTTCTTACATCGCAACTATTTTGTACTAATTTTTCTATTAAAATCTTAGTAAAAAAAAGATAATGAATGAGTTATTGCATGGAATAGGAATAGATTACCTTTTCTTATTTAACGAGTACGTCGACATCTACCACTGATCACTCAGTGCTATCGAATACGTACAGCTACGAAAGATATTATCATACATATATCATCTTTTATTTCTGCTATTTGTCAAAAATATATATTTTATTTCTCATAGTAAATAACAGTAGCACAATTAAAATATGATATCATTTTCTGGAATTAAAAGCTTGCGACTTAAATTAAATGATGAATCATGAATAAAAAAATTGTTCGTTGTGTTATGTAGGTATTTATATTTGTATTTACATTTGTTGACTTGCGGTTTCATTAAATCGGACCGGTCTGTGAACAGATGAAGTGTCCATCTCAGCTATCGTGGTGTAATAAAAATTTTACATAATTATTACAATTTATAATTTATAAAATGAAATTATTAATATCTTCTAACACAAGCATAAACGATATCGATGATCAAGTAAGATGTATCAATCAAATAAAATATATGTCTTTCTTAAAGTTGACACGTACCTACTTAGTTAGCTTTAGTTAAAAGTAGCATTTACAGATTTTTAATGAAATTACCGTTACTTTATAATTTGTATAGACAATATATTTTGTTTACGTAAATTCGATTGTCATACAAGATTCGTAAACATAAAGGGTCGCCGTCAGTTATATAAGGGGAAAGTAAATAAAACACACGGCGTTGTTACAAAAAGTACGTCTCTATTACAGAGGGCGCACCGACGACGCTAAGTTTAGACCCGCATCGACACAACAACCAACTAACGAACTGTAAGGAACTATAAAACATTCAATTGTTTTGTTTCATGTTATTGACAATTTCAGAGTCTAAACTCGCTTGCAGGCTGCGTCATTCATCGTGTTTAGTATAAAAGACAAGTTATAATGTTTACACAAGAGCTCGTCGCCCGAATGAGGACGCCACAGAGGCCGACTGCGTCCTCGTTCCGGCGACAGCTTCGTGAATATTTAGCATATGGCTAGTTTTGACTATGATATAACCTTAAATTAAATCAGTACAATAAATACAGAAACAAATCGAGGAGGTTAGGAGCTACAGGATTTGTAAGTTAGTGGTGCGTTGGGGGCTGGCAGTGACGGCGGGCGACTGTGGGCGCGCGCCGATAGTCGTAGTATATGTGTGGATAACTATAAATACTCCAAATGCGTCCAATATTGCTCCCAATGTTTATTTGTTGAGAATCAAAATACTATTTATTACTAGAAATATTTCTAATACACAAATATATTAATAAAATCGACCAAAAATGCTCACAAAAACTCATATGAACATAATTATTAGGAAAAAATTCGCAATGGTGGTTAAAACGTCACATATTAATGTTCCCTGTGCATGTGATCCCGCGTCCTCTACACGAACAGCAAGCTCGTCACTGCCAGCGGACAACTCGGGCGCTGTGGCCACAATCATGTCACATAAAAATTTTACAATTCACCACTGTAGTATTATTCAATTCTAAATTTAAACATAATAGATACGACAAAAAATATAAGGTATTATAAATTTATTTGCATTCTATATGATAAAAAAGTTCATCATAATGTATTTATTAATTTGGAAAAAAATATCACTAAGAACCATAGACTCAATTAAATGTGAACGAAGCACTCACTCACCTGTTAACAAAAATATCTTTCAAGTAATATAAAAAATAACATTACAGTATAAGTTTAAAATGATATTAGTACGCAATATTATATTAGTGACATATTTATATATAGTTAGTGTCGAGACACTTCTGATGTAAGGAGGGGCGCGGCGACGTGACGAACAGGAGTCATTTTTAAATTGTGTTATATATTTGTTTTTTACAGCCTAAATTCAAATGGGGTCAGCTTTCTTTTACATAAGAGTAATGATTTGTTTACACCACAATTGCTATAAACAATTTATAGTATCACCAACACGTATAGTTTCTATTTGAACGTACTCTACAAATACAATAATTAATAAGTATTGGTTAACTCAAAATAATGACATTTTTATATGACGTAAGTAAGCAGACCAATTTGTTCAAATATTATTTTGTGTAATGTGATATTAAATGCATACCTATTTATGGTAAAATTATAGTAGCCCGTTCAAATAAGTCAATATTGCCGACTTATTTGCGTCACGTAAAAATACATTACAAATGTTATCATTCATAGATTTAAATGATAAAGATTTATTATATTTCTAGGTTTGGGAATAATTATAGATTGAATATGGTCATCGCCTGCATCAATGTTACGTAATATCTACCAGAGACACGACCGACTTATGAATGCTTTGGAGCATCCAATATAACGACGACATGGAGTCCAAACAATGACATCAAGAGATTTTATAATCTATAAGAAGATATATGACAAATGTCAATTGCGAAAGTATCTAAGTACAGGACAAGGCGCAGCCAACATATAATGTATCTTAACGTTTTTAAATCAAAATACTTTAGTAGAATAGAAAATTTAGGTTGACTTAAACAAAGTATAAGTCCAATTTTAATTTTAAGAGGGTGGCATTACAACCTTACACATTTACATAGAAATTTTAAATGACATATATCAACGAAGTTGAATGTAGTTACACAGTAGGTAAACAGTATCAGATACGAACTACAGTGTACAACTTAAATATACAAAAAGCTGAAGGCGCCTGCACTGCAAGTGTCTATGTTGCATAATAAGACTTCGCTTCCGCTGACGCACTCTGACGAGGACAGGCCGGCTTCAGCACTAGTCCTTATATCTCACACATTTACAAAATGGCAACGGGCACTCGGATGCACTGACGACGATAATTACTATATTATAAGTGACGCATAACACTTTTATGCTTTGAAAGAAAATTACAGAAAATAGGAATATCTAAACAAATTAAAGGCTGTACACGGTGCGCGAGCGCATCCGGGCGCCCGCTGCGCTTGCGACGCGTCACGAGCGCTAGCTATAGACAAAAATTAAATTTTTAACCGCTTAATATAAACTTATATAATAATTACAGGAGTCCAACGGGACGAGGGCGGCGACCGGCGGTCGGCCTCCGCGGACAAGTCATCTTTTACTTTTCTCTGTTGAGTTTTGAAAAAAAATACCCTAAAAACCTAACCTAGAGTTGAGCCCACCGACGACGGCGAGGCGCCGCGGCGGGCGACCGCTGGTCGACCACGACGACATACAAGTACATACTAGAATTTTCGTGAGGAAAGAGGAAGGGCGAGAGGAGCACCTTACATAAAATTAATTCACTATCTAACTACTTAACGAAAAGAAGCGATATGCGAAGCGTGATCAGTTCCGCGTGGCGGGGGCGGCTCAGGGTAGGGTGCCTAGTGGCGGTAGGGCGGCGTGGGGTAGGGCGCCTAGCGGCGGTAGGGCAGAGCGGGGTAGGGCGCCTAACGGCGGTAGGGCGGAGCGGGGTAGGGCGCCTAGCGGCGGTAGGGCTGGCGCGGCTGGAAGGCGGCGCGGTGGCCGGAGGGCGGGCGGCGGCGCGGCGGCTCCCGCGCGCGCGTCTTCTTCTCTTCCACGTTCAGCTTCACGCCGGCACCCTCGCCGCCCTCCATCGGGAAGAACAGAGGCTGCAGAATACAAACAACCAGACGGTATAGCAACTATGTTTGCAAATGTCTATTTATATTTAGATAATATTTTAAAACGTATAAAATGGAATAATTAGGGTGGAGGATACCGACCGCAGCGCTGAGGCAGTCGGCCGCCGCCTTGGGCGTCTCGTAGGTGATGAACCCGTAGTTGGGGTGGCGCGGCGCGCCGGGCGCGGCCGGCTTGCTGTGCACGCGCAGCTCGGCCACGGGCCCGAAGCGCGCGAACAGCGCGCGCAGCTCGTCCTCGGTGGCGCAGTGCGGCAGGTTGCCCAGGAACAGCTGCTGCGCGTCCGAGTAGCGGCGCTCCGGCCGCGGCTCGCGCGCGTCGGCGGGCGGGGCGGGCGCGCGCGGGGGCCGCGCGGGCGCGGGAGCGGGCGCGGGCGCGGCGGCGGGCGCGGGCGCGGGGGCGGTCGCGGGCGCCGCGGGCGGGGGGCCGCGCGGCGCGCCGGCACCCGACTTCAGCAAGTTGGCGTAAGTCTTGGGCTCCGGAGGAGCGGGGGTTGCTGTTGAAATAACTTAACATCAGGTAAACCATTACTTTGTCTGTATGTCTACAAACGCATAGACAAACAGATGTAACGCTAATCTCAGAACCGCACAACGGATTAAAATGCAGTTTTTATGATTGGATTCTGGCGTTTTCTGGATGGAAGTTTTCTTCAACATTTAATGTTTGTTTTATTACATCGTTTTATAAATTAAAAAAGTTATATTCTTTTAAAGTACGTCATTTGACAAAATTGCTATTAGCTAAAAGAATTATTTAATACCACTATTTTATTGAATTGGTAAAATTTTTTCGATGGTTTGTTATGTAATATTGCTTCTAAAATTATCATTTGCTTGTGTCAAACCTACGCCAAGTGTCTGGCAATGGATAACATCATTTCTAATATTATTCTCAAGAAAATATAAAAAAATGAGCTTCAGAATTGAACGAAAGTTCGGTACTAATTTTTGCATCTTATTTACTTAATGCAAAAGTGACCACCGTCCAAACTTCATATTCCCTTATAGTACTTATCGGTGTTGGGTGTGGTGCACAGGAACTTTCAGGTTTTATAACAAAACGAAGGTCTGGCTTGATTTGGCTCCCAAACAATAACTTTGTGTGTTCTATGAATCACAAACATATAAAACTATTAATAAAAAAAGGCACAAACAAGGCTGCGGCGGCGGCGACATCTCGCGCTCGGGCTCCGGCTGCGGCTCGGGCTCGGGCGCCGCCTCTGGCTCGCGCTCGGGGGGCGGCGCCGCGCTGGGGGCGCTCGCGGGCGGCGCTGGCACTGCGCCGGAAATCGCGTTCCCTATATCACCAACCATTATTCATTTTAAATTATTTCTAACCACAACTATATGCAATGGACATAAGTTGGAAAGAATATACAACGAAATGTACCTTTCTCTCTGACTACCCGCTAGGGATAAAGCGTGAAACTAAGTTAAGTTAAATTACATATAGGTATATTATATACATACAGAGACATTATTACAACATACCAGAGCGCAAGATACTATCAGTTCATTAATCCAGGGCAGTGTGCGAGGCAATTAAGAAATCGTTAGCGGCATTTAAAATGTGTAATAATCGTGAAAATCAAAGACATTATGTATTTTTTTTATTTTAAAGTAAAAAGTATTTAGTTGGTTTCAATGAATAGCTCACCCTGCAGCGCGGCGACGAGGTGCCGCGTGGCGTCCTCGTGCCCCGGCGGCGGGTGCCCGTTGAGGTGTGGCACCGGAGCGGCGGCGGGCGCGGGCGCGGGCGCGGGAGCGGCGGGCGGCGACGGCAGCGGCGCGTGCGGTGGCGCGGGCGGCGCGGGGAAGGGCGCGGGCGGGAACGACGGCGCCGGCGGGAAGTACGCGCCCGCTGCCGCCACCTCCTCCTCCTCACCCTCCGACCGCCCGGAGCCCTCGCCCTCCTCGTCAGAAAACACTATGTCCTGTGCGAACAAAATACAAACACTTGAAAAGATATTTTTTATTATTTAAAACTTATAAAGCGTATATAAATTTCAATGTTATTGTTAATATTTTCTCTAAATACTAGTTTTGAAGTACGCAGAATGTTGTATGTAGTGGGATACCTGATAGCGAAATATGTCGTTGTGCACGTAGTACTTCTTGGGCGTCTGCGCGGCGAGCACGAAGGTCTGCGTGAAGCGCCTCATGGGCGCGCCGCCGTTGGACAGCTCGCCCGTGACCTGCACCACCACGCCGTTGCCCAGCGTCGCCTGCGCGTCCACCTGGCTTATCTTGGCATGGCAGTCGCGGAAGTTGAGCTGCTGTATGCGGTTGTGTATCTGCTTCTGCCCCACGACGGGCAGCGTCTCCCTGTTGGGCGCGTCGAGCCCGCCGTGCACGAACGACGAGTAATTGTTGTAGAATCTGACAAATTACATTCATATTTCATTAGAAAATATTGAGTTATGTATAACTTCACACTGTGTCCCGACTCCGTCGTGACGGGAGGGGTTATATACATGTTTGTTACATTTTAAAGCATGAGTAACCCTTGACCAGATTAAAAAGTTACACAAATGTTTTATAAACAGCATTTCTTTGTTTACATTTTGTCAGTGGAGATAGCATGTTATAGATCTTGATCTTATCATATACCAAATATACAAGCTTCGGCTTGCTAGCACTCCGCGACTCAAATCTCGAGTACTGAACTACGTACGCGAGTACGTGACGTCACCCGGTTATGCGAGTGTCGCAGATAACAGAAGAACCGGTCGCACACCAAAACATTACAATGCATTCCGCGTAAATAAACAATTAGAGATATTATTTTACAAATGTGTTTGTCGTGTTTAGTTAAAATTTATATAAGCAATTACTATATGTTCTTAGCTTAAAGCTGTTTAGTATGAAATGCTCGTTAAAATCATTCTACAACTTATTACAGTACAAAAAAGTCGAACGACAACAAAAGGGTAATAGCTAACTTAATGCAGCAGGCTAGGTTTAAAATCTGTAAGATTCTGTGCCCAAGTTACCTGTGGAGATGCGCAGGCGCCTTGTTCAGCAGCGTGTAGTACTGGCGGACAAACTCGCGGCCTACGCTCTGCGGGGACGGGGACGCCTCCATTACCATCGCTGTTGCTAACACTGCGCCGACTGATACACCCCTCCGCTGTACACGCTGCCCTATAAACAGCACCACTACTAGTTACTATTTACTTACCAACTATAGAAATTCTAGTTAAAAGTTAATTTCATTCAAAAAGACTTAATTATGTAAACATAAGGTTACTATTTTCACTTGAGAAGCTAGTATTTGTTAAAACAGCAAATGTTAGTTCTGCACTGGCTACTCTCAGCTTAACTATAATCCACAATATAATACGATTTTTATATAATATGACTTTTTTGTGTAACTTGACAGTCCAATAGTGCTTGTAATGGCTTAGTACAGAGGCTGCTGTAGCAGTCAAAATTACAATGAAATGACATTATATTTAACCTTCATTTCGACTGCCGCTGGGAAAAGTTCATATAAGATAAGCCAACAAGAAGTCAACAGTTGCTCTTTTCAAATATATAAGTTATATATTACACATTTGACTAAATATAATAATATAGTTTATAAAAAAATGATAATAAAATATCAGTTACCTTAACTAAGCATAATAAGCAAGCAATGACATGAGTCCTATTTTTTGCTTACATAATTTGTTTACATAGTTTACTACTAGAAGCACTAGTAGCTCTTGACTTAGAGAAGTTTTAAGAAAAACTAGTGAACTTAATTCATTAAGTATGTTCACTAGTTTTTCTTTCTTATAAATATAACTCACACTGAATATGTTAGCAAGTTGTAGACTAGTGTCAGTAGATCAACTTGCAATGTCTCAAAATCAAGCCAAAAATGGGGAACTAAGTATCTAATTAGTTTACCATTTTTGCCTTGACTTACTTTTACGATTTACAATTAAGGAAATTAAATATTTAATATTTTACATTTTTTGCTCTGATGTTGAAGCAAATGGGGCATTAAATTCTAACACATGACTGCAAAGTTCAGCAGAAAGTGGAGAGTGGTGTGTCTTAACACTAGGCTCCTTCTATCTACCCTGGTGCATAGGGGATACAGCATGAAGTTGAATAACTTTGAGAGGTCAGTTTTGCATCAATATTTCAGGTAAATGTAACAATCAATTATTATTATCCAAATTTGCAACATCAACAAACATTCGTAATTGACTATATTGTCATATATTGGAAAAGAATGTTTAATAAGTATATTTGAAGGTTAAATAATCCTATATATCAGATAATAGTGCACAAAAGAATACTTTACAAAAATCATACATAAATATGTAGAAATATACAACATCATAACGCTGATCTACATGAAAGAGGAGTTGAAAGTTTTGTTATTGTGAATTTCATAATGAATAAATGTCACATGGTTTTATCTTCTTTTAGCATTGGATACAATTAAACCAAGAATTATGTTAATTTCAAAGAGCTACACACGGTACTTCATTAAAATAAACATTGTAGCAAAATACTTTCATACTTTAAATATTGCTACATTTATATATATATAGACAAAAATAGAATAAAAAAATATTTACAAAAGGCGAGCAATTAAATTTAAGAAGAAGAAGGCCTTTATATTTATAAACACTGTATTAAGAACAATATCATATCTAAAACTAACACATGTTAACTAATGTTTTAATTTTTATTATGAAGTTTCCATAAGCTATCAACAAAAAATATATTGAGAACAACAATTTAAATGAAACTATTGCGTTATTGACCATTTAACAAGTTTGTAATAAGAGGGTGAAGTGATACTAGTCATTCTCGTATAGGGCATGGTCTTTAAAAACAAACATTATTTTTACATGTTATTTAAAACAAAAGATGTAATACTTATGCCTCAATATATGGTTTGTTATAAACCACTTTACTTTAGCAATAAATATGTATAAAAAGAAAAACCTATTCTCCGAGCAACGACTAGTTTGTCACAGACGATCATCATCCAGGGGTCCGTCAAACCACGCATGGCGACTATCACTATAAATTAACAAACACATTTCGTCCCCGCTTTTAAAAACACAGTTAATACGACATATTTAACGTAAATATAGTTTACTGTTAAAGAGTTAACGCTATAACATCCATAAAGTAAGTCCGGTTCAACTATCAAAGAAACATTAGGGCTTTAACCTATAGAAAGAAATCCCCTGCCGACGGTCAAAATAAGCAATTTCCAGGACAGTGTAATTTTTTTAAAAAGCGTGAAACTTACCTCAGTAAATTATAGGCATCAAAATGGTGAGGTTTACAACAAATTATCACGAAACTCGCGTAATTTTCACGATAAATAAGGACTGAAAACAGAAAAAGAGCCTACCTCACCGTTCGGTGTCAATTTAGGCGCAGTGTTGCCGCTTTTCCTGAATAATTTTTTAATGTTCTATTTACAATATATAACATTACGGTACAGTACTTAAATAATTACACACAATAATAAACATGGAATTCACATTTTCTTATATTACATGAAAAATAACGTTTAAAATAGTTTAATGCTATATTTTGGAAAAAAAATTCAAAATAAATTGTAAAAAATGCAATCGATGTGCTGATAATGAATTTATACGTTTGATAATTGATCTAAATGTATCTCAATCTTAAATAAAATATTTATTTTGTGATGATAATGCAATTATGTTTTAAATGCCTAGCATTATTTTAATGCTAATAATTTCAAATAAAAAAAAATATAAATAAAAAAAGTAATTGGTTCATATTTAAAATTTGAACTCAAATTTACCATTTAATTAACAAAAACTAATATTGTTTTATATTGCTCAAACATGCGGTACGATATGCTACTTTTGGTATATTTTCTTCAAAGAACGATATTGCGTGTTTCAGAACGTAAGTATGTCTTATTGCGCGGGCTTATTTTCTTAACGTTGGTAAAAGTTATTGATTGTTTGCCAAATACATCGTCCTCTTTCGCTCACCAAGGAAGTGCATCGTTCGTCCTTGTCGACGCCGGTCCATGCCATTGACCTCATAGACTCCGCTCGCTCCCCATTGGCCACTGTTAAAGAAGGGATGAAATTGTACGCAAAAAAGCGCGTCTGTTTGCCATTAGCCAACATGACGGCATAGTTCGCGCCGACTCATCACACGCCCTCTCTCATTCTTCTGCATTTGGCATTCAGCGTTGAAGGTCGTGTTCAGACCTTAGGTTTTAGTTTATTGTTACTTTAAGTCTAAATATAGTAATAATAATAATGGCTAATAACGATAATTTTGCACAAGACGTTACTGAAAATCAAGTGAATGGTAATGCAGAAAACGGTGGAGGCGATGGCCAAGAACATAACAGTGCCGACGCCCCGGGACGCGATGACGACAGGTAAAACCATTTCTATATATTTATCGATAATATAATGAAACATTTCAATATATTTTAATTGATACTTTAAATATTTAATTTTCAATTAGTTTTTTTGCGTTCTAAATTTGTTTTCACAGTAATTACTCGCTTGCCGCAATGGCGGCGTCGGTCCGGCATTTTATCTATATCGGCATTCTAATCTATTTTAATCCATGAGGTTTATTCAAAATTCAATGCTTTTACTCTTGCAGCGGGTTCTTCGCGATTTAAATTAAGTCAGCAATGTCGTAGTTCTCATTTCAGATAAATTGCAGGTTACCAATTGTTAAATTTATTTTGAAGCCGCTCGACGCAAAATGGCGTCACTCGCGCGTCACTCTCGAGTTGACGCCGGCGCGGTCCCGTTATTGATTTTGTTTCGCACGTTTAGTTATTCGTTTAATGGATGTTACGGTCAAGCTCGGGCTCGGACCGCATTAGCTTGCAAGATTTCAAATCGGTGGTAGTGCATTTATGGCGCTGCATACATGTGCGCCGTGCAGTGCGGCCGCGGTCAGTTTGGAGCGCTACTAACGCCCTGTCTCTCTGCAGGTGTGAGCCTGCGCCGCCGCCGCCGCAGCCGCCGGAGGACGTCATGGTATATATCCGCAAGGGCTCACACTAAAGTAAAACAACGACCAAACTGACTAGATTGTCGAGGCCACTTAACTTTGGGCCCTATTCACACTTGCCAATTTCAAATCTTGCGATATCACTGTAACATTCTTGTTTTCATTTCTCGTTGTCTTTGATAATGTAAAATTTTGCAGTTTCATTTTTGTAACTTACAGGTTTCTGAATTTATTTTGCTGCAGTGCTTGGAGTTTGTTTTTAACAAAAAAAAGTAGCTGTAAAGTACTGTAAACAAGTACTGCATAGTGTTAATTTTAAATTAATTGTAATTTAAGTCAGTTTCTTTATCGAGGCAAATGACTTTCATGTGTTTTTCCTATTTTAATTATATTGTTGTGTGCTTACAGAAAACTTTTTGTGGGAGGTTTGAGCTGGGAAACAACAGATAGTAAGTTCATTGTAATTTTTTTTTAAATAACAATATACAAATTTTAATTAATTATTCACTCCTGTATTAGGGATAAAGCTTAACATGGAAAAATTATAATATTGAAATGATGAACATATCAGTTCTGCTTCTGAAGTTATTTGAAGTCAACATACCCACAATACTGAATATTGCCAATAAATATAATTGATTTTTGAAGTTGTGACTCTGTTTTACTATATTTCGTTCTTTTACAGAGGAATTACGTGATCACTTCAGTGCTTATGGAGAAATTGAAAGTATCAATGTTAAGACAGATCCTAACACTGGGCGGTCGCGGGGGTTCGCATTCATTGTTTTTAAGGCACCCGACTCTATTGACAAGGTGATGGCTGCAGGCGACCACACCATCAATAACAAAAAAGTAGACCCAAAGAAAGCCAAGGCGAGACATGGGAAAATATTTGTTGGTGGACTCAGCAGTGAAATTTCCGATGATGAAATAAAAAATTTCTTCAGTAATTTTGGAGCAGTAAGTTTATTTTTTTGTTTATATTTTTTGTTATTTCAAATATTTTTGTTATTTTGTGATGAAAATTCCGGTTTTGGTGAGATGAAATTATCTAGAATCTTTGTGAAGATGACTCCGGGCCACTGATAATTACTTTATAATATTTAATGATTATTTATTTAAAATATATCATGACATAGTATTTTCTTTTTACTTATAGGTCATAGATGTGGAGATGCCCTTCGACAAGACAAAGAACCAAAGGAAAGGCTTCTGTTTCATCACATTTGAGTCTGAGCAAGTTGTCAATGAGCTACTCAAAACTCCCAAACAGACTATCGGCGGAAAGGAGGTGGGTACAGAGCCAGCGCCCTCTTGAATAATATATTTTTTTATGTATATTTAGTTGTGTGTTGTTTTAATGTGTATTGGTATTGTCTCAGGTGGACGTAAAGCGCGCGACGCCGAAGCCCGATGGCCCTGGGGGCATGGGAGGCCGAGGAGGCCGCGGCGGTAGAGGAGCGCGCGGGGGCCGCGGCGGCCGCGGGGGCTACGGTGGGCAGGGCGCGTGGGGCAACCAGGGCTACGGCAGCTACGGCTACGGGCAGGGCGGCTACGGCGGCGGCTACGACGGCTACGGCTACGGCGGATACGGATACGACAGCTACGGGGGCTACGGCGGATACGATTACTCGGGCTACCCGAATTACGGTAAACGCGGCAAGCAGCACTAGCGTGGGGCCCGCTCCGACACACTACCTCGACTGACGTTACCTGAGTAGAGTAGACGTAGAGTAAGGCGGCGGGCTGCGGGCCGCTGCGGCCCGCCGCGCCGCTAGGTTAGCGTAGTGGGCCGCCTCCGTCCTTGAGCGTCGTTAGGTGTATGTCTTAGTGTGTAGAAAATATTTATTTTTCTATTATAACTGCGTATTTACATTGATATTCTATCGAGATAATGTGTAGTGAATGTCGTCGGGGCGCCGTGTCCGTCGATCCCAAGCGGACTGTAATATTTCCGAGAGATCATTATATTTGCATTATTTAGTTTATTCCACTGATTTGCATCACTGTTGCGCGAGTGCCCACGCAGCTAGATCACTCTTTATCATTGTGTCACTAGGTACTGTGTTTGTACATATATGTTACCGCCTTACGTTTTATATAAGTGTTCATTTGTAATACCACTTTTGACATATGTAGCAATGTCGCCCGAGTTTTGTTTGTTTTTGGTATCTTTATTTTACCTATTAACGCTCTCGCCACATGCTACATTTGGGTAATTGGGGTAATATATGGAGAGACATTGTGAAAGTGATAAAGATATGATGAAGCTTTGAATAAAGCACTGTTACCAAAAATCAATGTGTTTCCATATATACCCCGCCCTGACTCCTCCGTCACCCTCCGCCCTCCCCTACCCGCCTCACCCCGCCCTAACACGCATGACGCAACACGACACCCTCACTGTTTATTGTAAATTTTAATTGTTTTGAATATTGAAGTTATTGAAACAGTCTTGCATTTGAGTGATTACAGATAAACTAAGTAATATATTTTTTATTGATGATTCATTTAATTTAGTCTACATTTTAAAGTTAAATATTTTGATAAATTTTATTTATATTTCTAGCTTTCAATAGTAATGATTATATGAAACATTTATAAAAGTATAATTTCAATACTAAATGAATTTGTTCAAGGATTTTAATTAAATATCCTAGTTTATATAATATGAACAACGAACTGAGTCCGCTGCTACCGCAGGCAGCTATAGCGGGAACTATACGCGCCACTAAAGACGGACACGAGCGGCGCGGGTCGTGTTTGGTGGCGCGTCCCGCCGAGCGGGTAATAATGGATGTGTGTTGCGGGCAGACTACGGCGGGTACGGAGGGTACGAGGGCGGCTACGGCGCGCGCGCGGCTCCACGCGGGAAAGGTACCTACCCACTGCCCACTGCCCGCAAGCTCGTACAAACGTTTTGGGATTGAGCACGTGTGCCGCCTCTGTGGCCCACTGACTAGTGCCGAAACGTTTGGTACTTCATGAAATAACTGTCACCATCTATCTAGCTAGCATTTGGTAGTGAGCTAACCACAGCTGTACGCGAGTGTGCCCGTGTCAGCATTGCATTGCATTGCATTTAATAACCCACATTGTATCAATTAACTAGTTCCATCATTTTTCTATTAGCAACTAGTAACCATGTGAGATTACACGCTTAGAAAGTTCCGCGGAGTCGGCAACTTACTTTTATTTACATATTTGTAATTTTATGTTTTCATTATAGCATTATGTAAGTAAAGTGTCATCTCACAGTTGTCTCGCGTAGTTTAGCGCTGTTTAGATAGACGTAGCTCTTGTTGACATCGCACACCGTAACTCGGTGCAATCGTGTATGTAGTCATCCATTGAACGCTACTTGCGTAAAGATACGCTTACACTTAATATTCGCTAAGCATTGATTTGACATTCGGTTAAAATATATTCGTGGTTCGGTTCGGTTAGACTGCACGCGTCAGGCGCGAGGGCAACTCTGATGTATATTCTACAGAAAATTAAATATGAGAATGATCCCTCTGAAACATTATTCAAAATTGCACATGTACTGAACAACTGGTGACCGGCTTGCGGTTTTCCCGTTACGTGTGAGCGTACCGTTACCCGTTGATACTCGCATGACTAACTCGCCGCAGAACCTGTTTTTGCAATCGTTGGTACTTAATCGTGCCCCCGTTTGTGTGTACTTGATTTTATACAACTAACGACGTACTAATGTGACGTATTGATGTATTGTTAGCTATGTGGGTTGTGTAGTAGTGTGAGTGAGGTGGGTACAAGTGCGCGTGTGTTGCAGCAGGCTACCAGGGCGGCAAGCAGCGCGGCGGCGGCGGCGGCGGCCGGGCCAACCAGAGGCACCAGCCCTACTAGGCGCGCACCAGTACCTGCCGATAGTCATCTCAGTCCAATAGTAAGGTGAATATGGAACATACCAGCCGGAACTTAATATGAACCACGCTTGCTTGTTGCTACACGCGCTTCGCGTAGAGCTCGGTAGTTGCGCCAGTTGTGATGTGGCGACTGATGAGGTGACTGACCGGCGTGGTCGCTTGTTGCAGGTTAAGCGATCGGTCGCGCGTCCCCCGCGCCGCCGCCGCGCCGGCGCTCCGCCCTCGGGTGCTCCGCCCCGGCCGCCAGCAGCCGCGCCGGGGACGCGCTATTCCATTCCACATTAATTTAAGAAATCTTTTTAAGAACATTTTAAGGATAAAGTACGCGGCGCGCGACGAGGCCGCCCGGGAGCGGCCCGCAGCGCTCCTTTAATATAATATAGTATGGATTTATAGATTAACTCGAGTATTATTGCTGATTAGATTCAATTTGACATTATAGTATCGAATTCTTACCTTTGAACTGATTCTTATAGTAATAATTATACAGAGCTTAAACATAAAGTGTAGAAACAGCGGCGTCCCGCAGCGTGTGCGCGTGTGTGTGTGCGCGAGTGTGTGTGCGCGTGTGAGCGTGTGTGCGAGTCAGCGGGCCACTCCACTCTGCGATGAAGAGAAGGATCTCATTGCAAACAATCGTTGTAGATTTGTATTCATTTGGAGGCAGATCAAGAAACAAATCAGAATCATGTATTTTATACAGAGTGGCGTCCCTCCGCCGGCCGCCGCCCTCCGCCCTCCGGGGAGCGAGGAGGGGCGGGGCGGGGCGGCGCACGGGTAGTGTAATAAGGATCACATGAACAAACTGCTGATATACATCTGTATGTCCAAATAAAACTGTAAATAAAATGTTGACTTTTTGTGTAACTACATGGGTGTTTGTTTGTGGGGCAACCACCACCACCATTACTACCACCACTACCACTACAATCACAACCGCCAGCGCTCCACTGTCGTCTTGTCACTTAATGTGTAATGATTGTTGTAGTATTTGTGTTGAACGATGATTTGGATACAAACTAAGCCTAAGTACTTTTAACTTAAGTAAACTAAAGATGGTTAAAATAAATATGGTAACAATATAGTCTTGCTCTCTTCCATTCTAAATTGGTATTTTTTATCTGTTTAAATAACTTTCCCTTTTTAGTTATTTCTTATTATTTTTGTTATTGAATTATTTTACACGAAGCCTTATATCCCCTTACCCGAATTATTTTCACATATAACTCAAATAGTACATTGTATTCGTAAAATATTACAAATTCCAAAAGCCTAAGGATTTTTATTTTTATGTATTGTGTTCGTGTTGAGTGTTACTAGACAAAAATAGTTTTGAAGTAATAAAAGTGCAAAAATTTGTTTAATAAGAAAATAGAAATAAAAAATAAATAGAAATAAAAAATAAAAAATAAATAAAAATAAAAAAAATGCTTCATTTAAAATGTAATACACGAGTGACAATTATCCAGAGCAAATGATATTAATTTCAAAAGTTAAGATTTGCTGTTTATACTATAATTTACATTAGATGTGGACAAAATATTTTTAAGTCACGAGTTTTCTTCAATGCTTACACCACCTTCATTTGCTGTAAGTAGGTTTCTACTAATTAATTTTTCGCGCTAGTCAATACCTACTACACACTTGATTTCTAACCCAAATGAATAGGTAGTATAACGTTTCGGTCACAGTCGTCCTGCCTGAAGTTGGGTTTTCTGAACTATTACACATTGTTCGAGTAAGAGGATAATCAGAAGTAAGATAAATCGTAAAATCAAGTCTGCGCAGCTATTTTCACCTAACTTCCTATCAAATGTTTTTAAAAGTTATTGACCTTGGTAGATTTTTAAAATTAAATTAAAATTAAATCAGCTTCACGCTGTATCCCGCACACAGCAGGGTAGGCAGAGGGAACCTGGTGTTAAGGTATTTCGTTCCCCACTTTCTGCCGAATTCTGGAGGCATTGCGTGTTGAGTGGCAGAACTCAACGCCGCGCTTAGCCTCGACACCAGAGCGAAGAAATGGAAATATAAATTTAAGTATATATTTCATCTCCTCGAGTGGGGATCGAACCTACAACCAGTCTGTTTTACAGTCGCCTTTCGTGCCGCTGCGCCACGGCTGGCCTCTAGATTTTTATTACATTTTAAATAATGATAGACGACATTTGGTAGATTTTTATTAGTTTTTATGTGTTCCAGTAGTGGTTTGAACATGGGAATAATAAAACGAGCAGCGTCACATTCTGTTTAGTTTATTCGACTGATCATAACTAACGAAATCTAATACAAATGTTTAAACAGACTGTCATTTGACAGTTCATTTGAACAACTTTTATATGTTAAATTTATAGAATCGTTAAAGTAAATGTATTTGTCTATATATTATTTACAAATCAATGTGTCATTAATTATTAGCTATAATTGAATTGAGAATAACATATTGCTTATAGGTCTTAAAATTAAAAGTTATGCAAAAGGCAATTGAATAATTCTATACAGTGTTGCTAGTGATATTTAACAGTACTAAAATATATAAAGTTAATGAATCTACTCAATTAACAAATTAGTGTCATTACTATTATGTATAATTAAATCTATAATAACATTCTTTTAATGTACTAAAATAAGTATATGACTATAAATAGAAATATTCCATATGGTCTTGCTCGTGCTGTTTAAGAAATGATAGACTTTGCTGTTATACATGTTTTTAATTTGTAAATATAAAGCAAAAAATTTATGAAGCTTTCGTCAGTCGCCCTCGTCAGCAAGGCTGCGCGCCGGCCGTGGCGTGCAGGACGTCCAACGTGTTGCACAGCGCTCGGTAGTTCACCTGGCGAGACAATAACACTATATTTATATGAAAATATAAATATAAATATTATCCTTATCAACTACTCTACACATATACACGTTTATTAAAAACGGATTTACTTATAAATTTAGAGATTTTTTTTTTTTCGATCTTGAGGTTAATGCTGTTAGCCCTATTGGCTTTTACAGCGACACCGGGTGGGCAGGGAAGAGGGTACTCTGTCCCAGAAGAAATGCAAGCACTACGTGGCTACTTGAGAGGAGTCGACGGCTGTAAGGGCACCCCCTGCGGGGCTCGAACTTCGGCTTACAGCCGCCGAGCGGGCTGGGATTTATCTATTCTAAGCAAACCCAGCCGCGACGTGAAGCCGCGACTGGGGGACAAAAATTAGACTAATCTAGGGGAGCTAACCGCTGGACCCGACCGCGCCGAGACGCGGCCGTGCCGTGGAATATACTGGACTTCGTCGTTGATTCCGTCGACGACGGTGTAAGCGTAGAGCGGTGTTTTGTATGCGTAGTGTAAGTTCTACCTACATACTGGGCATTCGCTATCGTAATGGCGTCATCGGGGTCTAAAAGGACGCTACGCGGGCGTCCGAGTTTAGGGAGCGCGTTGGGTGTGTAATCACACGCCGTTTTGACGAGGGGGTTCGCGTGCGAGCCTGCGCGCTCAAAGTAGCGCTTCGTTAAGCGTTTACAGTGCTCGTTGATCGATTCCAGTTCAAAATCTCTATGAAGGTCGACGTTACGTATGTACCAGGGACAACCCGATGCGATACGTAAGAATTTATTTTGGACTTTTTGAAGGGGATCTAGCTTAGTGTGCGCGAACGCTACACAAGCGCATGAAAGAATGAAATTTAGAGATAAATAATAGAGAAAATTATAAGGTGCATGTTATATAATGCTACAACTGATAAACAATGTTGGTGTTGCCCTTAAATACTAGGTTGCACAAGTACCTATGTATGTTTAACTTATTATATAGTAGATGAATAAATATACTAATTTCCTATATTTTACAAGTTATATCTAAATATTAGTGTGAAAGAAATGGGATATAAAGCGAACCTCGTCGTTCCCTAGCTGAGCGCAGCTGAAGCACTTGCAGAGTACGTCCCGCTCGCGCGACGACAGCAGCGCCAGCACGTCGCTGCGGGCCAGCGCGCGCTCCAGTAGCGCGCGAGACACGCGCCCGCTGTTGCTCCGGTCCGCCTCCTGTACGGTGCAATACCGACGTACTGTGTTAGATACCTACTAACGGCTACGACTACACTCCGGTCCGGGGCGCTCTCTGCCTGAAACTCGAACGCTATCTCACGGTGCCATAGCTCAATACCTGAAGTTAAGCCAAAAAGCTGTTAGGCGAGCTCCGTCTTTTTTGGATATCCTTACCTAAGTCCTCCGTTCATGTGCCATTGAGGTGACTCCGGTGCGGCTGATATTCGCCCATGATTTTTTTCTTTTTTCTTTACATAGAAAGACATAGAGGATCCGAGGATCCTCCGGGTAATCAAAGAGAACGGAGCACCAAGTGCTACGGTCTCCGCATACCCCGTTCGCCACTGTCATAAACCTCTTCATACATGCCCTTTGCGGGATTCTCATGCTCTTTACGTGACTTTCCTGCAGTAGCTGTAATACTGTGTTTTCGAAGCTCAAACGAGTTCACACTCTACCTATTACCGCTCACTTTTTTGCTATTGCATGCATTGCATTACTTGTTCATTCGACATTTTCAATCTAACTGAGTTAAGGACTTTTTCATTCTCACCGTAACATTTTCGCTAGTACCTGCCCTTTTTGTGTAGCTGGCCAAGCTGGCTTCGCATATCCTACGAAGAGGTCGCATCTCCACAGCATTCATCTTTCTTTCATTCTTCTTTTGAAATACCCGTGTTTCAGTGCCGAATAACAGCTCCTGTACCAACACTACATTGTGTTTGATCAAACGTGCCGCTGTTGACGTTTCGCCATCTCATGAATAGGAACCAATAGGCAACAATAGGCATAATAAGGCACCATTAACTATGTTACTGGCAGCAATACGCCTTTTAGCATCCATCTCGTATCTTTCATCTCTACTGAACATACTTTCCAAGTCATTTCATTTGTTCCACCATCTTACCATTTCTTACTTATCTTGCATTTCGTCCTTTCTTCATTTCTTTTAAATACCAGAATCTCTCTTTCTTAGTTCCATTCAGGTTAAGATCACTATTTTCACACCCTTCTTTCTGAGTTGTGACTAACCCCCGCAACTCGCATTCTAATGTTGCAATAAACACTCAATAAGCAATCATCTGCGTACAGCAGGCAATTTACGCTTAAGTGACGTCTTCCACTTTTGAATCCGATGTCACTTTATTTCACTCCTTGGAGACCGCTATCTAACTTCGAATTGAACAAGCGCTGTGTCAACAGCGCATCCCTGTTTAACACCCGATAGGATATCAAACCAAGGCTACATGTCAGTTCGCCGTCGCACGTAGGCTTAGTGAACTCGAGACTACAGCCTGCAGCAAGCGTCCGCTCACATTATACCGGAGTAGCAACTCCAATATTTTCGTTCATACAACTCTCAACACCCATATTTCTCAGAACCGCGTGGAGATATCGATCTGAAATTTATAATCTAAAAGAAATCAAACTTCTAAGCCATTACAATCAAAAGACCTACAGGGTACTTCCTCTAAACTCAAAATCTGATGATAAAACAAACTGATGCTAGTATTGATAAACTCTCATATAGCTTTGAAGTGTTCAAAATTAGAGTCATTACATTCCTGGGCTCTTCTACGTCCTGACACTAATGCCTATGCAGATAAATCAACGTTCACTTCATCCTAGGCGTCGTAGTGGTATGCGTGAGCGACACTGCGGCGTCTCTATATTGGTGGAGAGGTTCCCGCTGGGTTTTAGTGGATAGTATCGGACTTTTTTTGCCCGATGAGTCCCACAGTACCATCCATATGAAGGGCATGCCTATATGCCGCGTGCGGATGGTCTGCGTGAAAGCATTTCCCAGCGTCAAAAAAAAAAAAAGTTCACTTCATAGTGAACACTCACAACTCCTATATCGACTTCAATCGTCAGTTCTTCGTCGTCGCCCACGTCGTTTCATATTTCATTACTTTGAGTAGGAATCGAACCTACAATCTGACGCGTATATAGTCGCGCGCTTGTGGTTCTACGTCACAACTAGTAAAGACTAGTTTATTAAATGAGTTGAAATTAGCTTTGAAAAGTTAGCATAATTATTTGCTGATGATTGAGAGAATTAAATATTTTTCTCAAGTAGGAACTGAACCCATAACCTGTTGCGTTCACAGTTCCATTTTGTGCCCCTGCACCACGATTGACCTCAAATTTTCTCATCATTTTATTTATTTCTAATGGGAATCGAACCCATAATCTGTTTTAGTATTCCTTTTATCGCTATAAATTCTTCTAATCCACGTCTTCCGACATATTGCAGTGACACACGTCCGCACTCTCACGAGTCACGTGAATAGTATATAGAATGTACTCTGTGACTACTCCCGAATCGAACGATCGCCATCCACACGCTTCGATAAATTGTGGATATATTTAATGAAAGTTTTAACAACCAACAAATATTTTTTTATAAATAAAATTGAAGTATTCGTTTGTGATTTCAAAGCGATCGTGTTTTTCAAGTGAATAATGTATTTAGTACCTATACGATACTAAAATACAAAGAAACAATATTATAATTTTTGTCTCCGCGTCTGTCTGTCATATTATTTCTCCGGGCTGATCTCCAGAACAGCTAAACTCTTTGACCGATAGAGAGGGTCCCTGAGCAGCGCATGCATTTGCCACAAGTTCTCTTTCATCTGTGTTCAAAAACCCTCATTGGTTCGGATCCGCGACAAGCTTTTGCAAGCCATCAAAGTACAAAAAGTACGGTTGTGACGTACGTATTGTGACCAAATTTATACGTAATAAGTATATAACTCAAAATCATCGATGCATATATACGTCCATATACAGAGTGTTTTTGTCAGCACCACTTTAAATGAAAACACAGTTTTAACTACTGTATAAAAGCGTAATAATTTTTTTTTTCCAAAGGGGATTTTTCAAACAAAATAAATAATAAAATTATCGTTATAAAATAAAGTGCCATTTGTCAAGAACGAGCCACGTATACATAAACCTATCAAAGGTTAACCGTCGCATACGCTTCATTCCGAAATCGAGGCGTAGGTATTGGCGACAAAGTTCAAAGTTGTTTAAACTTTAGTAGTATTTTTGTAGTAGTATGTGTTTACGTTATTACTATCTATGCGTACTGCGTCACTCGAAATACAGGTAAACATCGTGCAACATGAAAAAAATCCTACGATTAAAATATTTTACACTATATGCTGTTCCCGTAAAAGGAGCAATGGCGCTTTCACCCTGTATAACAGTCCCTATACGACCAATATAAAAAAATATACAAAAATTGAAAGGATACCTTAAACACATCAAGCAGGCTAGAAGTCCGATCTGGGAAATTGGCGAGCTTGTCGAGCGCCTTGGCCACGACGGCGCGCTCCTCGTAGTCGAGGTGCGTGGGCGGCGCGGGCGGCGCGTGCACGGCCAGCCGCAGCGGCGCCAGCAGCGGCGCGCGCTCCAGCCCGCCCTGCGTCAGCGCGCCGCCGGCGGCCGCGCACAGGCGCGCGTACTCCACCAGCTGGCGGCGGCCTGGTGCGCTGAAACTACGTCGTTATTGCTTACTTATTATTGTCGTAGTATCGAGTATTGCTGTTGCTGTTGCTGGTCGGCGGAATAAATAAAAAAACATATTTCTAATGTTATAATATTTATTTATAACATTAGAAATATGTTTTTTTATTCTAATGTTATAATATTTATTTAAAACGAGAACCTCACACTTATTTCTATGAAATAATTAAATAATGTAAATGTGGAAGTTTCTGAGGATGGATGTTTGTTCCACTTTTACGTTAAAACTACTGAACGAATTTAAAAGTTTACAGTAATATACTCATTAGCTATATTATCGACATTATTATTATTTCTGACATCAAAATTGCACATAAGCTCATTTGATGTAAATGTTTAGTACAATTATGCTATAATACAACGTGAGCAAATCTCACACTTCCATGAGCGTGTCCAGCTCGAGCGGGTGCAGCGGCAGCGCGGCGGCGGCGAGCCCGCGCTGGAACTGCGCGCGCGTCACGACGCCGGCGCGGGCGCGGTCGAACTGCTGCAGGAACTGCTCCGGGCGCACACCCTCGCGCACCATCTCAAAATTTAACACGTGTTATTTTGTGGACTTCTGAGTTAATTCTTTGGGCTATTTATTATTAAATAAACTTTAATATTAGTAATTAAAGAGATTTTTTTTAGTTAGTGTGTCTAACACTAGGTATGGATGAAACAGTTCATCATATCCATAACTAATATGGGATATTGTATTGCAGTAAAAAAATATTTATTTTATTACAATTTTTGAGTAAAAATATAAAAATATCTAAGAATACATTCATATGGATATAAAATATAAATGACTTAATAAGCTTACATAAAAAGTTACATACTTACCTAGCAAATATATTATATGTATATTTATATATATTTTATATAATATACACAAAAAATAAATATATAATTAAATAAATTTACATACAACATGATTATATTAATAATTGTGGCTAAATGATAGGGGTGCATTCAAAGGATAGTGAAGTTTTAATAGAACTACCTCACATTTCGCAGCAATGGGCGGAATTCTATCGGGAGAGATGTAATGTGATGACGCCTTTGACTCAAGTAGCAGCAAAATGAGTCGAAGCCGAAATGCGGAGGATGATGAAGAACGAGCTCAGTTGGTTTGTGAACGTGAAACGAACGAGTGATGAAACAATGACAGAATTAAAGGATTAAAAAAATTATAAAGGAAGAGTGAAATGACAAAGTGTCAAACATACTGGAGGAAGGTTACGTAAGCGACAGAAAGAGGTATGCAGAGACCGTAGCGTTTGACTCTGACTACCCCGCTGGGAAACAGCGAGAAGCTACACAAGACTTTTATAGTGAACAAAAGTAATTTTAACACGATGATTACAACTATTTAGTAATGCAGAATGATTCGTATTTATAGTAAAAAAGTCACCAAAGGCTTGTGATCGACACAGTGGCAATTATATAAAAATTATATAAAAAAATAACTTTACTCCGGAGTGGGAAAGAGAATAGTGTAAAGGAGCCGAATTATACGCAGATTTTTTTAAATAGTTTACAATATCATATTTGATAATCATTTACTGTTGCGACTGCAATCTGTTCTGCCCTGTCAAAGTGAAATAATTTTATTCAAAATAAGAAGTCACATGCTTCATTTTTTGAACGTCAAATAGTTTACCACCCGCTCACTAAAGTTAATGGCTCAGACCTGAGAAGAACCGGCGCAAGAAACGAGGCGGGACTTATTTTTTTTAAATCAATTATAAAAAATCATATTTTAACGTTTTTGCCAATGATACTTTGAAACAGACTGGAGCGAGCATTTCATTCCCAAGGCGTGTTATCATTTATATAATCATTAATTCGGTAATAGCCTTTAACACAAACGTCTTTTCATAACTCTTTTAAATTGTGAACAGAACATTCTCGGACGTTTTCTGGGATCTTGTTGTTAAAGCATTGCCCCATAAAAGAATTACGACTCGATGTAATCGGGTTACCGGTGCAATAAGTTTACTCTTATTTCTAGTATTGATATTATGAACATCACCAACTTTGTCAAAACTTTTAATATTCTTCTTAATGTACATAAATAACATTTTCAAAAATGTATTAAGATGCATGCAGTCAATATATTTATTCCTTTACATTTTCGCCTTAACGATTCTCTAGGGCCTAAGTTATAGATTGCGCGAATAGTTCGCTTCTGCAAGACAAAAATTGATATAATACCGGCTACATTACCCCAAAGTAGAATGCCGTAGGACATAATACTACGAAAGTAGCTAAAGTAAACAAGGCGAGGCGTTTCCACGTCAGTTAATCGTCTAATTTTTTTAACCGCAAAAGCTGCTGAGCTAAGTCTATTCGCCAATCCATCGATATGAGGTCCCCACTGTGATTTAGAGTCAATGGTGATACCGAGAAATACCGTAGAATCGACAGGATCCACACCTTCACCATTCAAGAGTACATCAGCTTTAACAATTTTTGTGTTAGGTGTTCTGAACATTTTACATTTAGTTTTTTTATTATTCAATAGTAAGTTATTAAAACTAAACCAAAGTACTACTTTCGATAGAGCATTGTTTACATCGTCATATATGTTCTGTCGTCGTTTTATTTTAAAAATCAATGATGTATCATCAGCAAACAATACTATGTCATGGGTCTTTCCCACTAAAAATGCAAATCATTTATATATATTAAAAACAGAAAAGGACCAAGAATAGATCCTAGTGGGATCCCCATACTGACAATTGATCCAGATTTCTTGTCATTCACATCAACCCTCTGAACTCTGTTAGCTATATAAGGGGTCAGAATATTAAGTGCACGTCCTCGTATGCCGTAATGGTGTAGCTTTATGACCGATGTAGAGTGCTGAACGCACTGTCAAAAGACGGTAGGTGAATTCGATTCATAGTTATTACTACAGCACAGATACGCAAATATAATTGCATTAGATATTCAACAGCATTACCTTCCCTTTGATCTTGGCCAATATCTGTACAATGTCGGTGAGGGCGGGGTCGGGCGGCGCCCGCGAGCCGCGCGCCACTGCGGCGGACGGCGGCGCGAGGGGCTCCGCCTCGTCCTCGAGCTGGGATTCAATTTGTAAAGGTCATTCGTCATTTCGAATCTAAACGTGATAGCTTTGACTCGTAAATTATTAGTACTTAGATACAAATTACCAATCTCAAGTTACTTTTTAAGAGAAATTCTATTCTTTAAGAGAAAATTTATTGATAGAAAAAAAATATATTAAAAATATACTGGTAGAGAGGAGATGAAATATTAACTTAAATTTATATTTCCATTTCTTCGCTCTGGTATCGAGGCAAAGAGCGGCGTTGAGTTCTGCCGCTTAACACGCAATGCCTCCAGAATTCGGCAGAAAGTGGGGAACGGAGTGTCTTAACACTTGGTTCCATCTGCCTACCCTGCTGTGTGCGGGATACAGCGTGAAGCTGATAAAGGTAAACGTACGTTGACTTTGTTAAATAAAAACAATAAATTCTTAAGTCGGTTTCAAGCTAACAAACCATACGTCAGTGTGTAGTATTTACCTCACGCAACAGAGCATAGTAATTGACGCCAACTTGGTCCTGGTAGGCGCACTCGAGCGCGGCGGCGTCGTCGCCCACCACGCCCAGCGCACCCACCACGCGCTGAAACTGCGCGCGCGACACGTGGCCCGTACCGCGCCTGATATTCAAACATTTTCTAGTTTTTGATCTATGAGGTCATTGTAGCACAGAGGCACAAGCGTGTGATTGTAAACGCGATAGTTGTGGATTCGATTTCCACTGGTGGGAACGAAATATTTAATATTTTCGTTCCGCCAATCAACACCTGTCGGTGTGTCTCCCTGTCTAATCTATGTGTGCGGGATACAGCGTGAACATAGAAAAATAACACATCGAAATTAAGTTCGTAAATGTCTACTTTAATTAAGCGCCGTTTAGTAGTCATCACCGCAAACTACTTCTAAAGCCAATTTAATAATTTGACTACTACTAAACTGTTGGAAGGTATCTTGATTAATTTCTTTAGGTATGGGTTTGAAATATTTCACCCTATATGCTGTTGCAGTAAAAGGCGCGCTGACACTTAAACTCTGTATAATGAATATTATTGCAAAATTTACGGACCTCTTTATGTTACGAGGAGATAAATTATCAACTTGTAATATTATATTTATTAGCAAACTATATTATTGAAACTTAACAGTGGACCCGTTTCTTTAAAACAATACCGTTTACCGAATTCGTATAAGCAGGTGAAAAATTTGTTGCACGGTAGAATTATTGAGCCCGCTAGTAGTGAGTGGTCGACCCAGTTCTGATTGCCCCGGAAAGCACAAGAGATCAGAGAACTCGTTTGCCGTGTCTTTTCCATAAAAAAAAATCATCTTTGTTCAATAAAGTGTTTTTGATTTGATTGTTTTAAAAATAATAATAATTAGTGGAATAAATGTAAATTGACATAAAAGGCATGCAGTATATACTTGTCGTGGTCTCTGAACAGCGGGCGCAGGTCCACGGAGCGCTCGGTGACGAGCGCGCTTAGTCGCTGCAGCACGTCGCTGCTCACACCGCCCTCCCCCTGCCCCTCCCGCGGCCCCGCCGCCGCCGCGCCCGCCATTCCCGGCGTCACGGTCGGATGCTTCTCTAGTTCTTTTATCCTAAACACTAAACGAAATAAAAAGTGAGTATTGATTAACATAATTAGAGGGTAGTTATAGGCAGGTAGCACTGGAGTTGAGCACCTTGGTCGCAGTCGTCCTCGAAGGTGCGCCAGCACACGCGCGTGGGGTCTGCCGCGTCGGCGTAGAGGCGCGCGAGGCGGCGCGCGTCGTCCGCCGACAGCGCCGCGCGCAGCCCCGCCGCGTCCAGCGCGCGCGAGAACTGCTGCGCCGACACGCGCCCGCAGTTCAGCGGGTCGAAGTCCTGCGAAGTACTTGCCACGTTATCGTTGGATTTAGAATATGAATATTATAGCTTCACTATATCCTTTGCACAAAAGGGTAAACAGAGTAAAGACATTATGTTTGTCATTTTCCACATTGACACTAGAGCGAACGAATAAAAATATTAAATACTAGCGGCTCACTCGCGGCTTCGCTCGTATACCAATTATACCCTTATTCCTTTTCTTCACTGCAATATTTAACTTTGTGACATTCCTCAAGTATTTAAACATCGTGTTTATACTCGCCCTAAAGAACTCCGACACCCGCACGCGTCGCTCCAGCACGTGGCGTTGCACGCGCAGCATGAGCTGCGCTAGGTCGGGCGCGGGGGAGGCGGCGGGCGAGGGGGGCGCGAGGGGTGCCCGCAGTGCCGGCGGCGTCGGCGGCGGACGAGTGTCGATCAGCGCTTGTGGGTGCTGGTACTCCTGGAATCAACTCTATGATCATTATTTTTTATTTCTCGCAGTGCCTTGCCCGTAGTAGGACAGGCAGAAAAGATCTAGTATTAAGACACTTCGTTCCTCCACACATCGCTAAGTTTTACTCACTTTCAGCACTCATTCGTTTGACATAACCAAACCACAAACTACTTCATTTTAGACTCGCCAGCCAGCTATTCTGCGTATTTCTCATGACGTGTTCGATCAGGTAAACTGACTCCGCATATCCTACAAAGAGATCTTGCCGTGTGATCCCGGCCTAGAATAGGATCATCCTGGTACTGGTGGTGTTGTAAGAGGCGACTAAAGTACGTGTGGTAGAGTCACGTTGCCAGCAATGGCAACACGCATGGGCAGACTCGACCGGATCATTGCCACCCCCGGCATTTAAAACCGGCGTGAAGTAGTGGCTTTATGCCACTGCGTTTCGCATCAGGTAATGCCGGGCCCCGGCGCCCAACCCATCTTAAAGGCTGGCAACGCACCTGTAACTCCTCTGGAGTTGCACGGGGTCGTGGGCGGCGGTAATCACTTACCATCAGGTGACCCGCACGCTCGTTTGCCGTGTCTTTTCCATAAAAAAAAATAAAAAAAAAGATCGCATCGCCACTCCATTCATCTTTCTTTCATTCTTTTTCTGTAATACCCAGGTTTCGTTGTCGTATAACAGGGTCGCTACTAACACTGCTGTGCTTTTCATTGTCTCATCAATGCAGCTAAGGCACCGTTAGCTCTGTAACGAGCAGCAATACGCATTTCACACATCCATCTCATATCTTCCGTCTCTACTAAACAGACTTCCCAAGTATACTAATCCATTCACTTGTTTTATTAATTTACCATATACGCTGATCTTGCATTCTATTATTTTTAGTCTTTTTTTAGATTGGTGGCCAATGTTGGCAACTCGCATTCAGATGATCCAATGTATTTTAATTGGAACTTAAATATTCATTTACAAATTTGAAAAGACTTACCGGTCCAAGTCCTTGAATGCCGTCTTTCTTAACAGCTTCGATCTCTCTGAGGAACTCCACATAATCGATAGTGTAGGAGTCCTTGATGTAGCGGCGTACGAGCAGGTTGAAGTCTTCCGGCGACACGAGCACGCCCACGAAGTTCAAGATGCGTGCGAAGTGGGCGAATGTAATGCGACCATCGTTCTTGGCCACCTGTAAGTGCATCGAAGTATAATGAGCAGTTTTGATTGGTTTAATTTTACATACTAAAATTCAAGCTAATATTAAAATGAGAATATATTTTAAAGACATTTCTCTTCGACTGTACCTCCGCATAAGAGAGAAATGTGTGTAGATACCAAACTTAATTTATCATCCATTATATTTCTGTTGTTAGGTTACATACCGTTGCAGGTTAAGGTTTATTAGTAAAAAAATATATTTTGCAAAACTATTTACACTAATATCATAAAAAGTTTATCATTAGATGCATTAACTTTGGGAACTACTGTTTCGAAATGAAAATCAGAGAAGGATATGTTACATTGCTATGGTATATAGTAAGTATATGTAAGCGTTAAAAATATATTATATCATGTTAATCGTTTCGATGTAACTGCGTGTACTTGCGGTCAGAGCAAGTTCAGTATATTGTTCTTTAATACTGGACTAGTGAGTGTGAGTACGAGACCAGTTCGTAGTCCTGGAAGTAAGGTCTGAAGGGGATGTCGCGCTGCGCGATGGTGGCGAGCAGGCAGCACAGGCGGCGCGCCTGCCACGCGTCGAGGCGGCGGCAGCGCGGCGGCGCCGGCGCCGGGCACGCCTCCAGCGCGCACTGCGCCGCCGGCCGCGCCGCGCCGCCCGCCTCTGCAACACACCACTGGCATTCATGTCAAACATCACAGATGTTACAATAATGTGTTTGTTGTGCGCGGTGCGGTGTATTGCACATGTGATGCTGCTGCTGATATAGTGTTACAATAAAATTTGCAATTAGAGACACGGACACATATTCATACAGAAACACTCGATGTGTACACTGAGTGTATCGTGTAGTGCCGTAGTCAATGATCAGATTTAAGCTTATCATTTCCAGGACATTTCTGGGACCCTGAACAAAATCAAAACCTGTTGGTCAGTAAAAATATATTATAATATATTATTTATTTTTAATATTTTCGTTTCTTGGCTGTGGCACCAAGGCAAAAAGCCCGGCGTTAAGTTGCGCAACTCAACACGCATTGCCTCGAATCAAACTAAATAACAAAAACTAAATAAACGAAAATTGAGCATTTTTTCCAGGTTTTAGGACAGAAAAGTGAATTTAGTAGGTAAATATGGGATAAGGCCCGTTTGGCAACACTACTGGCGCAGGTACAGTGCTGTTACATTGAAACAATCTATACGAAAGCCTTCCTCGATAAATCAACAGTACGAAAATGATTATCCAACAAAAAAAGAAAATTTCAATTCAAAAAGTAGTTCCTGACAATAGTTTAACCAATCAAGCTCTTCAGCTTATACAATAATATTAAGAATATAGACTGTCATATCTTTTGCGAATAAAGGTAACTGAATAATGGTTGATGACAATAAAAAGTAGAAGAATCCTCCTGTGATCGTTTTCCTCCGTGATCGTATCATTTATTGCCCAGCTCTAGGTAATGGAATAAAAAAGTATTTTTGCAGATCGAGGAAACGAAAATAGATACATATATTGATAAGTTATATTTACAGAGTTACAAGATACGTTAATGTTAACGTTGATCAAATTATATTTTCATTGAACGGCGCTTAATGACGTCATATAAAGTTAGCTTAAACACCAACTACTCATCAATATTAGACTAAAAATAACATATTATTTCTTATGAATTTTCATAAATTTTGCTGAAACTTCAACTTGTACGTAATGTAGGTATTTAATCGTGTAACACATATAAATCTATTGTATGTCGGTATATAATAGATTTAACAGATTGTTAAAGAGAGAAAAGTTGTTGAGATCGGCCGTCAGTCATTGTTAGGTAGTTACTGCCTGAATTTAGAAGAAGCTAAAGGAAACGAAGCTCATCAACAGTAACCTTTTGCCCTATCGAAACGACCACCAATAAAGAAAACATAATATTAGTAAATGAACGTTAAAATTACGCCAGTGACGTGAAGACATTACTAAACAAGCATTTTTAAAACTGCCTCAGAATAATCTAGCAAATTATTTATCATAAAATTAAAATGACCATTAAGTTGATTACAGCTTGTAGACTTAACCGACGTACCATATTGTTAGTTTTGTTGGTGAGCAACAACTGCGGGTACTGAGCTTCGCCTTTAGGAAATAATAGCTTTGTTACTTCTATTGACTGTATTAGATGAAATGTAAACATTTTTTTCTTTTTATCGTCGATGGTCAAATATAGACAAAATTTAGTTAAGAATTAGTTTAAAACATTAAAAGTGAAAATATATATTTAGGAATAACAGTATTTTGTTTAGAAAAATAGTCGTTCAATAGTAATATAAAAGTAATTTTTTTTTGAAGTTTGCGCGCGGGGTATTATTGTTAGACGGATTCTAGGTCAAGTCAAGTAGGGCGGGATCAAGTTCTGCTAAGATAAAATTTACAATACTTTTATGACTCTTCATTAGTAAAAAGATATAGTAACAATTTAGAAACACTATAAGTAGGTACCTTCTCCGTGTATGACCTGGCACAGCTGGTGGTAGAGCACGCGGCCGTCCTGAGCGCGGAAGTAGTCTGCCACCTGCGCTATCTCCGCGTCGGAGAGACCTATCACCGAGCGCAGCGGCCCCGCGAGCACCGACACGAACTTGGATTCTGTTGAAGAAATAAAAAGAATTATGTTAAAGACGTGTGGTAGAGTCACGTCGCCAGCAATGGCAACACGCATGGGCAGACTCGACCGGGTCATTACTACCCCCGGCATTTAAAACCGGCGTGAAGTAGTGGCTTCATGCCACTGCGTTTCGCATCAGGTAATGCCGGGCCCCGGTGCCCAACCCATCTTAAAAGCCGGCAACGCACCTGTAGCTCCTCTGGTGTTGCACGAGGCCGTGGGCGGCGTTAATCACTTACCATCAGGTGACCCGAACGCTCGTGTGCCGTGTCTTTTCCATAAAAAAAAGACAGATGTCGTGGCGCAGTGATTCCCACTCGGAGAATGAAATTTTTTAATGGCGGGCTCAAGAATTCGGTGGAAAATGGGGAACAGTGGTGTTTTAATGGGAACTGAATGAAACCTGTTAGGTTAAGTTCCGATTAAAACAGTGCTTTGTGCGGCAAACAGCGTGAAGTAAAAAAAGTACTTTTAGACAATGTTATAAATTTAGACTCTTTTATTTATCCATTCCGGTCTATTTTAAAGTAATCACTATATACGGTAAAAGAATTAAAGAAAATTAAAGATACTATAATACGTAGTATGCTGAAAAAAATATATACAATTTAAAAGTCATATAGTATGTCGTGTTTTAAATTGTTTGTCCAACTTCATATTTCGTTAATTACCTAAAAGTAAGAGTAAAACAAAAACAGGCGAAGATTATAACAATCTAATAATAAAAAATATATTGAGGCTTCGTGGCGCAGCGGCACAACGTGTGACTGTAAAGCCGACTGGTTGTGGGTTCGATCCCCACTCGAGGAGATGAAATATTTACTTAAATTTATATTTCTATTTTTTCGCTCTGGTCTTGAGGCAAAGCGCGGCTTTGAGTTCTGCCACTCAACACACAATGCCTCTAGAATTCGGCAGAAAGTGAAGAACAGAGTGTCTTAACACTAGGTTCCCTCTGCCTACCTTGCTATGTCCGGGATACAGCGTGAAGCTAATAATAAAAGATATAAATACTAATATAGCCACAACAAATATTCTTTTTCGTTATATCGTTATTGGGGGATTAAGTAAGTGAAAGGTATATTATTAATATATTTTTTGGTAGATAAACTAAAACATCAAATAATTGTTTTGGTTTTAGTGTAAGAACATAATAAAAATGTTCCTAAAATGAATAAAAATCCGCACCAGAAATAAGAGAGTTCCCTTCAGGGTCCAGGGGTCGATACCAGTCCCATAAGTTCAGTCCGACGCGGAAAGCAGCCGCGCGGATCTTATTGCACGTCTTCCATACATCCGCTAGACGTACGATCTAACAAAAATATAAATTATAAACGAATCTATGCTTAAATCGTATATCATACCAACCAATCTAGAGTTTAATTGTATAAAAGTTAAATTTATTGTTTCAACAAATGACACCATTTTAAGATTACATTACACTCCCATTAAGGGAACTGTAACAAAATGTCTGTAATGTGGGTTAGTTGGTTATATACAAACATTACATACATTGTATTATATTGTACGTTACTTTGTTTAAGTTGTTAGTATGTCTACTATTAATACAGTACCGTATCATGCATCCTGATATTATATCAATTTCACTCTTTTTCGATTATAAAAAATCCACTTTATTTAGAAATTTATCTCATAATAAATAATAACATAAAAGAAAATACAATAACAGAAATATTTAAAAAAATATATAAAATAGAGCCATAAAATATTTTTATAAAAAGGAAATTGACAGCAAATGACAAATCAAGCTAAAAAAAGAATCCTAGTTTAATAATTCACGGCGGTCAGACGTGTGAATTGTAATTTGTTCAATATGAAACATACAGATTTCCCAAAAATATTGGTTTTTAAGGCTCTGTTTTAATTATAATTAATTATTTGTTACTTTATAATATTGAACTTAAGCCTTTAGGCAACTCAAAAAATACATATTGTTAGCGAACTCTTGTAAAAGATGGTAGATATTGGTGAAAAAGATTACAAAAGCAGTGGAATTGTATCAATCGGGGGTAGTTGCTAGTATGCAACGACCCTTATTGGACCCTTATTGGAAGGAAACTCGTGTGAAGTATTGCAATTACATAGTATCTCTTTCCAAATAGTTAAAAATATATAGTCGATGTGTGTTTATATTGTTTTTTTTTTACAACGTTAACCGCTTCCGATATCTAACAATGTATTATTAAAAAGAAAAGATAAATTGACAAAAAATCGAATAAGTAGTTTGGGCGGGAAATGTGTACTTTTTGATTTATTTTTCTTGAATGTTCAAATCATATGTTTTAAAAAAGCTATTACTTTAACTGCGTTTAAAATAAATAATGTAAATTTGAATAAAAGATTAAAAATCTTTGTAAAGCTTTATCTAAAATCTTTTAAGCACGTCCATCTTGTGACAAAATTATTCACTTTACATAGATTTCCGTGTTTTATTCTTTAAAATAAAAACGTACCTATAAAAGCTATAGTCAACTATTAGTTATTTTAAAGCATAAACCCATCATTTATACCGAAACAATTTGATTGGTTATAAATTGAGACTATTGATTCTAGCAGGAGCAAACAAACTTACAAATTATTTACATCAACTCTGAAATTCAATAATGACTGTAAATTCGTCGATTATTACCAAAAAATAACCTTCAACTTCTATTTTGGTCGCGGCACAGAGCAGAGGACTACCGTTAGGGTTTTCGACAATCAATTTATCAATGGGGACGCGAGTCGTACCTTTTTGTCACTACCCCCGCGCCTTATCTTTGATAGCAAAAATCCTTAGCTATATATGTTATAGAAGGATCGCCACATTGAGCTTATCGCTGTAAGCTTTGGTTGAGAATGAGTAATGTATAGGTGACAGCGCGTGGGTGTTGAGTGTGAAGGTGGGAGGTGCGAGGCATGCGCGGTCGGGGCCGCTGACGTCAGGGGATCGATCGCCCGGCGGCAGCGGGCAGAGCGCGTGACAGCGGGCTCGAGCCTGTCGTCGCGGGTTACATAACAGGACACGGGCCTACGAGGGACCTTGCTTTGATGTCGGAGGCCGCACACGCGCGCACATGTGCGGGCTAAGCTTCAGGACCAGGAACAGCCCTTCGCAGAAGACCTCCCTCCGATGGGGCGACAGCTGCCGGCCTAGCGCGCCCCGCTAACCGCAACCGCGACCCGCGAGTGACATAACCATAGTGTTTAGATTATATATTTTATGATGGATTATTATTATTATACTGGCCGATGCTACTTACAATAGACGTGTGCCGTGAGCGTGACAGCGCGTGACGACAATTCTAGGGCTTTACGTTACAAGTGAGTACTGTAAGCTTTGTAGAGTGCAAGCTGTAGTGAAGTAGCGTGACCTTTACACGGTCTATCTGTGGATATACTCTTCGAAAATATTGTTATTTAGTGTGTTCATTTGTTCAGCACGTACTTAGTTAAATCCTATTTAGTTAAACCTCTATTTTATATGGAAGTATGAGGATTTGGTTAAGTATAGATTATCTAGCTACAAAATAAAAAAAATATATAATTTGAATGAATTATAAATGAAATTTATTCGTGAACTTTGACCTTTTACCTGTACCTATTCTCATATATATATGTGAATTTTCATTTATACCAGAATATCGAAAATGATCAACGTGTGGGGCGTGATCTCCATCGTCCTGTTCTACGTGCTGATCCTGGCCGTAGGCATCTGGGCGGGGCGCAAGAAGCCGCCCGGCAATGACTCTGAGGAGGAGGTTATGCTGGCCGGCAGGTCCATCGGGCTGTTCGTCGGCATATTTACTATGACAGGTTAGATGACATATGGCTAATGTCATATCCACGTGTAATATAGCAAGTATGATATATTACTATACAGTATACACAGTTATTAACCTTCAACAAAATTTAAAAAACATATTCTATACAAAAAACGGTGTTTCCTAAAACCTGGGAGCCTAGGCTTCCGTTTTCTAGAACTCCATTCCTCATTAGACACTTTCATTTCCCACTTTCTTCTGAATTCTTGAGGCATCTCGTGTTGATATGTTACCATTGATATGTCTTCCGCCATGGTCGCTCAACCAGTGATCTTCTGGTGTATCTATCTATCTATCGATGCCTAGCTATCGAAGGCAAGGGGGAAGACCTTGTAGTTACTTTAGACATGGTAGAGGTCGTTGATCGAGTGCGGCATTGGACGCGCAAAGCAAGACCTAGTTGGTTTTAACGAAACTGTCCACTAGGAGTCCGCTATAGGGCCCAGGTACGGCCTCATATTGAGTTCTGTTCTCATCTCTGGGCTGGTGCACTCCAGAATCAACTTGAACCACTTCATTGCATACAACGTAGAGCCCTTCGAATGGTTGAGGACCTAATGATCTGTGAAAGGCTTGACACTTTGGCTTTTATCAATTTTATACTAAAAATATAAAGATATTGAATAAATCAGCGTGTAAAGTAATTCCTAAGAAAACCTTTGAGTTTTCTCTAGAATATTGGAAATATTTCTTTTTAATATTTTAGTTATATTATTCGTATAATTTAAAAAAATTGTAATATTTAATTTTGAAAACTAATAGAAAGAAGTTAAATTTCTAGATACGATATTTATTCGTCCGTCCGTATGTCACATTCATTTTACTCGGAGATGCATAAATGTGTACTGTACGCTTGTAATTTGGAAAGACGGTGTATTTTATGAACCGTTCCAAATGATGTAATATGATTTTGAAAAGTAAAATATGGAGAGGGTACTTGATACTTGTAAATGAAAGATGAAAAAACAAATCGAGAGACATGCTCAGCGTTCTAACTAGTATGGAGGTTTCTAAAACATATACTCGCTTATTAAAGTGACAAAAAGGGGGAGATAAACTTTTGGGCCCCTTTATTTAAGAGATATGGGACAATTTCTGAACAAGAGGGCCTCCTGCTTATTGAAGTCTGGTGATGAATGGTGGTGGTAGTATGTGTTTTGTACATGTGTTTTGTACATAATAAATGAAAAAATACACATCCTCCAACACATGATGTTTTAAGAGTTTAGATGTAGGCTTTTCATGTACGGCTTTCAGTGTGCTGTAATGTCAATTCAACATATATATTTAATAATAGTAACTGAGCTGTAGTTTCCGCACACAGCCACGTGGGTGGGCGGCGGCTACATCAACGGCACCGCGGAGGCGATTTACACGTCCGGCCTCGTGTGGTGCCAGGCGCCCTTCGGATATGCTCTGTCCCTTGTGTTTGGTAAGTACTGTTATATCTTCTAAAGCAGTATTACATATATACAGTCTCAAATATATTTATAACGTCTTGTATTTATGTTTTATTACCTAACTACGACGAAACCAAAAGGACACATCCCCTGTCACATCTATGATAAATTTCTATTTATAATTATTTCACAAAGTGAATCAATTGTCCGGCTTTGCGTAGAGACGTCTCCTTGCTGTGCGTTGTGGGGAGCTGTTTGGCCTGTTACCTGCCGCCGAATTCTCTAACCGCACAGTACGTCACTAACTTCACAACCGTCCACACCATCTGGATATGTGGCACCTCACTACTGTGAGGTTCCGTAGGAACTTCTTTCCACGCGACACAACTGCAGAATTAAGGGTCGGTGACGCATATGTAGCTCCTCTGGTGTTGCACAGGGTCGTGTGCAACGGTGATCACTTATCATCAGGTGACTCGAACGGTCGTTTCCATAAAAAATAAATTAATATTAAATTGAATGTGGCGCCCTCGAGAGCGGTAAACAAAAAAAGTAAAACTTTTAAATTGTATCATGTTTTGTGTTAAATGAAAGGTCTTTTCCTTTCCAGTTTGCTTACATCCGATAATTGGAAATCATTTCTACAAATTAATAGTAAAACTTAAAAAAAGGAAATTTGAAACGGTTCTATAGATACCGTAGTACGAATTAAAACCCTAAAATAATTTAAATAAAAAATAAATTCAAAAACTGAAACCCGACTACTGATAATTACTCTTTTTATTTTTTTTATGGAAGAGACACGGCAAACGAGCGTTCGGGTCACCTGATGGTAAGTGACTACTGCCGCCGACGACCCCATGCAACACCAGAGGAGTTATAGGTGCGTTGTCGGCCTTTAAGGTGGGTTGGGCGCCGGAGCCCGGCATTACCTGATGCAGAACGCAGTGGCATAAAGCCACTACTTCACGCCGGTTTTAAATGCCGTGGGTGGTAATGAACGGTCGAGTCTGCCCATGCGTGTTGCCATTACTGGTGACGTGACTCTACCACACGTACTTTAGTCGCCTCTTACGACACCAGTACCAGGATGATCCTATTCTAGGCCGGGATCACACGGCTCACACGGAACGCACGGCTCTAAAAGTATGAAACAAGAAAATTTTCTCACTAAAAATTGACAGCTGTGCCAATTTGTTTGTTTAATTATCTGTAAGAAATTACAGTCATAAATAGTAACTACTAACTATACTATAATACGCAAATAGGCCAATATAAGCACAATGCCTCCAGAATTTGGCGGAAAATGAGGAACGGAGCGCCTTAATACTAGGTTCCTTCAACCTATGTTGTTGTGCGTGAGGTACAGCGTAAAGGTGATAAAAAAGTCATGTTTCGACAGAGACGTCGATCACCATCGACCAATCGATCGACGTTAGTATCGACGACTAATTTCTTATTAATACATTTTATGATGTTTGCCCATTTCTCTATTGGATCATCTATCATTTTCTTTTCTGATAAAAATATGACGTAAGTAGGTCAATAGGTCAATAGTGTATACTCATTCAAAGTTAGTACAAGTGAATGAAAACCTTTTTAAAATCAATCATTTATTTAATTAGCTGTTAAAAGAGTCACATATTTTTAATTATATATAATTGAATATTCAGCAACAAAAAGTTTTTATACTACAAATTATTAAACTTAGCAGGATAGACATGGAAAATCTATTTATTATAATTTCAGAGACATCTCGTGTTACACGGTAGACTTAAAGCTGTGTCCAAAAGCCAAACCATATGTTTAGCTTCAAGCTTTTACCTAGCAGGATAGCCAAAGAGAATGGCGCGCCAAATACTACAACATCTGCATGCCTCTTCCACCTCCATGATTTTTATGTGACCTTCTTCCAACCTCATCGATACTGTGTTTTCGAAGGTCAATCGAGGGGAAGACGGCCCTGCATCTATTGCTTTATAGATCTTTTTTGCCATACTTTGAGCGCGTTCCTCTTCATTCCTATTTCATTAAAATATTATATAACCTATGGATGGATTCAATTTACAACCATCATGCAATGTGAGATACTTCAACTGTGCCACGATGTCGTAATTTAATATAAGATAGAAAAAAAGGAAATTTATTAAAGCAGCATCAGCGCGTGCCGGACTGGCTCTCGACACATATTTAGGTTTAACGAGGCCTCCTTAACTGCCACTCCACTATTACAGCCTACTGACTTCTGCTCCGCCTTGTACTCGTGTAATTGTGAGGTTTACGCTAGTTGACTAACTTAGTTGTTACTGTTGTTTTATAGTTACTATGTAGTTATTAGGGTAAACCACTAGTGATAACTACTGATTATATATTTACGATGTATGATGTCTTCAAACTATTTTTTGGGTTTTCGATTGAAACAATTTTTTATCTATCTTTGTAGTATCTCTGTAGGGAGATTTTTTCGATTACGTTTTTAAACTTAGTAAAAATGGTAAATGTCAATAAATATTTGTTTATAAGTTTTTAGACACCTCGTGAATAGTATATATAAGTGGACTTAAAATCTTTTAGTTGACCAGTTATTTTTAAGCTAATATTTTTTACAGTATTTTATTAAGATGGGCGGAATGTAGAGAAAGAGAGAAAGAGTTATATGGTATTAGTTTTTCTACACTTTTCTTTATTGATTCCATAAAAAAGGTGCGTGCAGTAAAATCACTTTAAACGACAAAGTAAATGAAAAACTAGGAACACGAAGGAAGGTAGAAAGACTTGCTCATGCCTCTTAAATCCTTTACACATAATTCTCGGTATAAGATGGATGCGAAAAAAACCGTTTAACACATTTTGGTCGTTAATCAAAGGAGGAATCTTAGGAGTTCGGTACACGTTCAATTATATGGAAATTACAATGTATTATTATATTGAAACTTAGTTGTAAAGTGCTGACTGCACTTTGGTAACACAACACAAGGTTTCATAAAGCCCAATATTATTGAGACGCTGTCGCAGCAAGCGATGTAGACTTAAAGTTTTGGTTTCTACTTTAAATTGGCCTTTTAGTAATGTTCGATAACGCACATAGTTTTACATATGATCGGTATTAGTGTGATATCGCGTTCTGTAACTCCGCAACATAGATTCGACTATAATGGGCGGAAAGCGGAGAAGGAAAATAATTTCAGTTTGCTATGAAATAGAGAAAGGAAAGTGTCTGCTATTATTTATACTTTTATTATACAAGATGATTAATTTTCCTTTTTTACATATAAATTGTTATAAAAAATACATTTAGAAATATTAAAAAAATAACACTGTTCCGACAGTGCAACAAGGGTCCAAGCCATCGGGCCGTAGGGCTCCAGAGAGAGGAACCTTCTCACAACACGCGTCGTCTCAAGTAAAACTGTCTTCTGCATTCGGTTCTCGATCCAACAGCTAAGCGACAACCCCTTAAGATGTCGGTCGAGGCTAATCTCATGGGCTAGGTCCAGATATATTTAGATAATTGTTCTTACCTGGACTTTACGAGATTGTCATCATATGGAATAGCAATGTGAACAATCACTGCGCGGTGCGCTACTCAGTCTACTAGTACTATATCAGGGCAAAGGAAAAAAAGGAAGGAAGGATTATCCTATATATTTCCTGCTTGGTCGGGAAATAGAGGTATTTTTTAAATAATAAATTAAGTTATATTATGATACTAGTAGACCCGCACAGCTTCGCCCGCTTTGAATTATACGAATATTAATTAAAAATAATTATGAATTATTTTCATTTTTCAATAGGATTAGTACGAAAATCTATGCCAAAATAAAGAAATTCTTAATATTAAAAATAATAAACACAGATGGAAAATGTATGAATATTTACAAAACCTTCAACGTCGTCGACCCGTTCGAGTCGGTCACGTCGCGCCGTGCGGCTCGGAGACTAGCTCATTTTGAATCAGTCATATCTCCTAAAGTATTTGTTGTAATGACGTACAGTAAAGTATTATTTCAATGTGGATTAAATGTTAAAGAGGAAGATTAAATTATATATTATTTGTTAAATTTTTATTAAATATTTTAAAATGGTTACTGTGGCTCATCCTTCATTAATTAACGTGTCAGATAAAAAATTGCATATCAAATAGAATATACTTAATATATTAGTGCTTATATATCGAGAATATTACAAATATAAGAACAAAATAGAAGATATCCATCCCAAGACACTCAAGTATCTTTATATGAAATTTTATTACAATCGGATCACCGGTTTGGCCGATATTAAGTCACAGACAGACAGACAGGGCTATTTTCGAATTTATAATATAAAATATATGGATTGTTAAAGTAAATATACTTATATCTACAGTATAATTAAAATATTTTGTAATAATAAATATTTTTATTTCACAAAATAATGAACTTATAGTTTGTTCAATAAAGTGTATATGAAGAAAATTTTAACTGGCTCTGTTCTTATTAAGATCATTCAAGTTCTGTCCGTGACACCGTACTCCGTAGCGCCAGGTAGCACGAGGCGACCGTCTGACGCGGACAGCAGAGTGACGGGCTACAGCGACTTTGAGTTTTTCTCTCTCTTATATTTGGTTTTAGCATTGAATAGGAATACATTATTCAAATTTATTTATGCATATATTTAGAAATATATTTAACAGTATTTATAAGAAAATAGTATTTTATTTAATCTTTCTAAAACAGTCTTCACAAGTACTCACAACGTATTGAGTTTCAAGTTGTGTTCCTCATATTGCAGGATAACTAGATCCCCGATTTTTTTACTTTTTTAGCTTCACGCTACGTATAGGATACATCCCAGGGTAGACAGTGAGAATCTTGGAACGTATTATTAAGACACTCCGTTCCCATTAAGACACATCCGTTTCCCACTTTTCACCAATTTCTGGAGGTATTGCATGATGAGCGGCGGAACTCAACGCCGCGGTTTTCTTCGCTACTAGAGATGTGTATTTGATTTTATAAAGCGGGAAACGAACCCACAACCTGTTAAGTTTAGACAGGCTTTAGACTTTTTTTTCGTATATTATTAGTACATTCTAATTTTTTTTTTGAGTAGTCAATTTGATTGAATAGTAAATATAATGGAAAGTTTAGTCGATCAATTAACCTTCTTAAAGATAGACATGGGGAGTAGTGTACTACATTTATATTGTGTATTTAGGAGGCATCTTCTTCGCGAACCCGATGCGCAAGCAGGGCTACGTGACGATGCTGGACCCGCTGCAGGACTCGTTCGGGAGCCGCATGGGCGGGCTGCTGTTCCTGCCCGCGCTCTGCGGGGAGGTGTTCTGGGCCGCCGGCATATTAGCGGCATTGGGTGAGTTTTGAGATTGACAGTTTTATATCAGCAAACGCGGGAAATTTGGGAATCGAACCAACGGTCTGTCGCGCTTATAGTAGGACGCTAATGCTCCTACGCCATGGCTGGCCTCAAATGAACAGTTATGTCATACACAATGGTTAATGTAATTCACACTTAGAAAAAATGTTTATACCAAAATAAATAAATGAAAATATATGCAGCCTTCCAGTGTGCCATACCTCTGTTAAAATAAATAATAGAATTGGACTAGTACCTACCACCCGTCGAAGCTCGATTGTTTGAATAGAATCGAGCTATAACATGGCCGATATGATACAGAGCTTAATAATATTGTGTAGTATTACATTCTGTCATTGAGCAAATAGAGATTTAACCTAACGACCTAATTTATAAATAAATAATTTATTTAGCTAAAAAGAAAAAGAAACAATATTTACGTTGAGGTTATATATATAATATAATTTATATATACCCAATTTTAGGTTTCACTTCGCTCCACTAGGACAATATGTACTACAAATGGAAATAATAATCGGTTATGTATGGCAGTATCGCAGACGTTTATAGAAAAGATTAACGTCGTATAATATAAGCTAAAACCATGGTCGACAAACGAACTAACCAACACCAAAAGAATTTTTTAATTGGAGTACCAACCAGTAGTTTTTGTATAAGTACATGAGTATAATTTTTTACATTATTGATTTGGTTTGGTTTGGTTTGGTTCGATTTGGGATTGACCTGATGAAATCCGGTCACCGGTACTCCAGTACTGCGATGCGGCGCGACATTGTACAGTTGCACCTTACATAAATAACTTGTAAATCAATAGAGTGTCTGGCTCGTTCGTTAGTTGGTTAGATTTCGCTTCGACAAAAAGTTGTCTTGGCAGGCCAAGTTAAGTTGAGCTTATTTATTAAAAGACAGACAATTTATGAAAAAAGTTTTTGTATAACACTATTTTTTTCAATTTTTTTGTCAATAAATAATTTTGTTTTAATATAATAAAGGCATTTAAACATGCAATTGATAAATTTGTTATTTTTCTATTTTAATGAAAGCTAACTGGGATTTAATATTATTTCTCTTTGGTGAAGTGGTCACTTTACTATATCCTCAATTACTTCATCACAAAGAGCGGTCTGAACGACGACATATATCAGTTTGCACTGAATTATTGCCGATTTGAACTTTACTATAATATATTGGTAGCTGTACGTCGTTCGTCCCTTTGTGCCACTAAGTTCAGTGTAACCTTTTTTAAGATTTTTCGCACGTCGAGACTGCTTCATTTTGTTTAAATTTATCTATTTGTATATACTAGAAAAATATTCGAATTATTATCCTATTTTAAAGATGTCATATGTGTCCCAACTCCAACTCTACCAATAACATAGTGCTACGTTATTAGAAGTACTTACATTTAAATCATCCCACGGTTTGTTTGTTTGGAGCTTGTTTTAGTATAATTACTGATGTAAAAGCTAACTCTACAAAGCGCTCAGATACGTGAGCTCAGATTTAATTTGTATGCAAATATATACGCGGCTGATGTTAGTTTTGTTAAATATACTCGCATATATGATATTAATGTTTGACTCGCTTTGAAAATGAAATAAATAATATAATATAACTCGATTTCATTGTGCCACAATTGGGAAGTGTCTTGCTCTTGATTTACTGACTTCCGCCATGGTCGCTCAATCGGTGATGTTCTAGTTTATCTAATCCACCGTTGAGCTAGAGAAGGTCTGGCAGTTAGTTCGGACATGGCGAAGGTCTTCGATCGAGTGTGGCATCGTACGGTATTTACAAAATTTCCATTTTATGGGCATTCATACTGTTTCTTTTGCATATCAATGACTTGTTAGAGGATTTTATCGTAAATAGCTGTGTCCACTATAGCACAGTGAACGCTTCATACTCCGGCCGTGCAAGTCTTCCTCGAGAAAACGTCGAACAGTGCCGAAATAAACTTCTATCTTCTTCAGACATCCCTCGGAGATATCCTTACAGAGTGAAATTAATCTGGTTTAATTAAATCCCGAGAAGATACAAATTTGCGCGTTAACCACTAAGAACATCCCATATAAGGTGTCACCAGTTTTCGAAAACACTCCCTTTAAAGCCGAGCTCAGGATCAGCATAATGGGCCATAGCGTTTCGAACGACTCCCTGTATCGCGATCATATGAAAAGCAAGGCCAAGTTGGCCTTAAAGAAACTGGGGGGTAATCGACACAGCGAGACAGCACTTCCCGCCATAAGAGCCATTGGCCCACCACTCGGACGGAGTGTCTTAATACTACATTCTCTCTGCCGCATTAATTTAACTGTAATCATTCCCCGAGTTGGGATAAAACCCACAACCATCGCTTTTAATGTGTCTAGGAGCAGTATAATACGGTAGCTACCCAATTTTGTATCGTAACAGGTTTCGTGAGTTAAGTTGACATGAATTGGGACACGAGATTACCATTTTTTTCAGACGCGACGTAATTTGAAAGGTAAAGGATAGGTTTCCCTCAGGTGTCGCTCTGATGTCGTTAGACGAACGAGCTCCGAATTTGAAATATTTGCTTTAAAAGGCGATCTCAACTTTTGTTTTCATTCTCTTTTTCTCTTTTATATTGCAAAAATAACTTTTGTATATATTTGCTTGGAAAGAGTATTAATTATTACAATCAAAGTTAAAATTTAAGAAATATGAACCTCTTTTATATAAAGAAAAATACAAGTAAGAAATCGCAGATAAAGTTGGTACTTTAAACAAATAATACTGGATGTTAGAACTCCTGAAAGAGTAAATGCCAATGAAATAGACTGAAAGTTGATTCCATTTAAAAATACGCCGAACGCGGCAACAGTCTTAAGTAAAGATAGATATATACTTATTTAACTCTTTTTTTAATTAGTTGATCTTTAGTATAAGCTTCTTGATCAATATAAAAAACTTAAATACATAATTATTTATTTTCCTTTTTTTTAAATATGTACTTTCATATAATATACAGGGGTAGCAATATCTAATAATCGAAAACATTTAATATTACATATTATAGAAAATTTACCCTTTACGTATATTAATTGTATTGGGAACGTATCTCGTATAGGAATTCATATTTGATCCTCATTTTTTGTAAATCCATTTCTAGTTAACCTCCTTGGAACCTCGACTTAATGAAAGCTGTTGAGTCACGAGGGTCACGATGACGCGATTTTACTTATCATATATCTTACTAATTAATTGGATTTTGATTTCATTACACATGAACTGCATTCACTTGTTAAATCCTGTTTTGATACTAACGTTATTCTAAACTACTAAACTATTTTTACATGATTTGAGGTGACCAGCGGCCAGGGCTGCACTGTCACAAGCCAACAACGAGCAGGAAACCACAAAGATTTATTTAGCACATCATTTACATAATGAATGTTACATTTAATAGTTAAATATTTTCAGAATAGCGCCACCATGTTTGAATATTTGCATTCAATATGCAAAATAATACAAATTTGATTTGATTACAATTACAATAGGGAAATATTTATTTATTTATTTATTTATCCACTAGTGACAATAACATTACACAGTGACAAAGAAAAGAAATATAAATAAAACTTAAGACTAAATGCACTTGTTTAATAAATTGTACGGTTTCATTATTTGAGCTTGTTTACAATTTCAATAAACAAAATAGAATTTAGGTCACATGCTAGTTATATACAAAACATATTAAAATATATTATTACAAAAAATAAATACTCAATTACCATTTCAATTCGATTAACAATTTATAAATAAAATTAAGTAACTAAACTTGAACGAAAAACTTGAAAGTTTGAAATTATATTTCATTTTCTCGAGTGGGGATCGAATCCACAACCAGCCCCGTTTACAATCACTCTCTGTAAACCCAGCGCCACGACTGTCCTCAAATAAGAATTGTAATAGATATATTTATAATAATTGTTTAAAATATTATTGCAGTAAAAAATTATTTTCTGAGTGCCAATAGGCATGTATTTACCATGCGGACCATTTATTTATTCTACGCCCATCTTAGGAAAATTATAGAGTCTAATTAGTTATAACGTAAACGTACGTTCTCGATACTGAAGAAAAATGTCTTGATTACGTAGAAAAAGTAATAAACAGTGTAGTGTAGTAACGGTGTAAAGTATCTAAAAATTGATTTAAAGAATAATTTAAGAAGTTCTTAATGATTAATGTCTTTTATTTGCCTGGGACGATACATCTTTTTATAAACCCACCTATGAATATCTATTCTCTTATTCTCTTATATTTATCTAGTAACTTATCACATCAAATTGTGATTGAGGGACTAAATATAGAAATTTCTAAATCAATGACACTTGTATAAAACCACTAGCTACCTGTAAGTCTCCATTTTCAAGGCACGCTTTAGTATTTTTGTGATACACGGTGCTCCAGGTCCTTTATCAATCTATAAAATAAATTGAATGTCAATACACAGTATTGATATTCATAACTAAGAAACGTTAGCGTCAAAGCCTCAACTCCGTTTGATGTGAGGTCCCAATATTACTCTAAATGTCCTACTTCATTACGTTAATTTTTGTATTTCTACTCATTAATCGAAAAATATTCCAATTACTGAAATGGGGCTGATATCTGTATACGAGTATATAAAGAGATATTCTTGATATCGGAGATGTGTTCCTTCAACCTTACACCGATGCTTCTCTTTGTTTGACCGATGTATAATATGATAAGCCACAGTCACAATCTCTCTCAGAAGACCATCAAGCCACCACAGCCACAGTAGAGACACAAACTACCACATGTGAACGGGGTTACCATGGGGGTTATATGTAAAGTGTCCATAAAAACTATATTCAAGCCTAACAAGACAGTGTTGGGCTTGAATATAGTGTTTATGGAATTCTTGACACCAGTGAAAAGCCACATTCCTCTGCAGTGTGCACGTGTGTACAAACTGGATTGTGCCTGTGGCTTATCATACATCGGTCAATCAAGCGACTTTTCAGACTTGAAAATAAATAATTTCAAGATTCATTATGATATCTGATAAAAGACGAAACTTTCGTTTAAGCATCGCATACTATATATTGTTTTCCCTTTTCTGTCCAAAACGCAGTCTCTAGAATGTGCCGACTAATCACTTAATCGTCAATTTAAAAATAAAAAAACAAAATAATTTCTGAAATGTTGCAAGTGTAGCGTATTGACCACCACTACCACCACCACCGTAAATTGAATCTATTGATCTCGATGCCACTCTCAAAGAGTTGCCCTCATTTTTATCATATTACAGTAAAATGGCACTTTTATGTTCAGTTTCTTTGATCTTCCACGTGTAGCAAGTCTCGAGTTTATGTTTTCCCTTTTACTATTTTCTTATACAATTTTTCTGGACGTAAAATTGTAGTATTTAATCAAAGATTTTTTATGGGAGAAAGTTAAATGTCTAAACATATTAAAATTAATGTACGCTCTATCTCGCACACAGCAGGGTAGGCAGTGTTAGCAGTGTTAACCTGGGAGCCGAATGTTAAGACACTCCGTTCCTATTAAGAAAATTCCGTTTCTCACTTTAATAGATATAAGATATATAAAAAATAGAATAAATTATGTAGGTGCAGATTATTCTATTTCTGGTCTAAGTGTGGTTTGTTTTCTTAGTTCTATTGATTTTCTGGTCAGATTTTTTCAACTTATCAACGAGTCGAACGTTGTTTTTTTGCAAACTATATGTATATAGGATTAAAATTGCAATTATTTTCTCAATCAATTAAGAAACGCTGAGAAGCTGTAATGCATTGATTCTAGGCCTCTGCCTCTACGCGTCGAAAAACCTTAGCATTTTTAAACTACACGTTACATTAATAGTAAATATAAGGTATAAATATAATTTCCTTACAATAATTGGTCTGTTCAGGTGCAACACTCGCAGTCATCATCGACATGGACCACCGCACCTCAGTTATATTCAGTGCCTGCGTGGCGGTCTTCTACACACTCTTCGGAGGTTTATACTCGGTTGCCTATACTGATGTGATCCAACTTTTCTGCATCTTCATCGGCCTCTGGATGTGTATCCCCTTCGCGTGGGCAAACGAGCACGTGAAACCACTCAGCTCCATGGAAGTGGACTGGATAGGCGAAGTCGACCCTGACTATTATTGGTACTACATTGATTACGGCCTGTTACTTGTGTTTGGAGGGATACCGTGGCAGGTGATATATATTTATTTAAAAAAATACTTTTTATTAATACACACAGTTGTAAATTATTAAACTATATTCGTTACAGTTGTAATATTGACTTTTCCAGGAATAACTTATAACCATTTTCGTTTTCATTGACCAATCAAACAATCTGAAATCTGATTGAGGTTACATTAGCCATCGTCGTCTAACATGAATTGTTTCTAAAATGGCATGATACAACTGTAAATTATTTCTAACAATGACACAATTGTTGGTGCGGCCAGGTGTACTTTCAGCGCGTGCTGAGCAGCAAGACGGCGGGGCGCGCACAGGTGCTGTCATACGTGGCGGCCATCGGCTGCATCTTCATGGCCATCCCGCCCGTGCTCATCGGCGCCATCGCTAAGGGCACCGGTGAGTGTCTCTTTTATCTTGTTAATTATCTTTGGGTAGCGGAAATTTGAAAAAAACTCCCTACAGAGATGCTAACAAAATAAATAAGTCGTAGAAAACGTATAAGCATTTTGACGTAGCGTGATGATAACATATGGCTTAATGGTCAGAGCGCTTGGACGGTTTTCAAGAGGCGCGAGTTTACATCCCGCTAAGTTCAAAAGTTTTATACGTTCTCTAAATAAGTAAGAACTTTTATTTGATTCTATTTATCGAACTACAATAAAAGGCCTTTACCTAATTCTATTTGTCTTTAGCATGGAACGAAACCGGCTACCACGGCCACTTGAGCGAGACCGGCGAGCTCACCTCCGACCAGACCTCCATGATACTCCCGCTGGTGCTACAGTACTTGACGCCCGACTTCGTCTCTTTCTTCGGGCTTGGAGCAGTGTCTGCCGCTGTCATGTCTTCTGCTGACTCTAGTGTGCTGAGCGCATCTTCTATGTTTGCTAGGTATGCTATATGATTTTTTTGTATTCATTAACCGACGAATAAACCAGAGAAGCTTACTATACATTTTTTTTATTGTTTAAACAAGTATAACTTTTAACTGAGTTCTTCGATATTCATAATTGTTTTTTCATTGAATAGAGTATACCCCAAAATTTAAAGAAATTCCTATATACTTTTATGACAATTGCCTCGGAATTTGTTTTAAACTCTTGTTTGTTGATGAAAGAAAATATATATGTATATTAGAATTTTTATTCATATTTGAATATAATATGTCATGGCTACATATAATATAGTGCATTGATAAAGAATGTTATAAGGCAGGCATTAAAGAAAAAGAAAATATATAAAGCACTCTAAATAATAATTAGAAAATTATAACGAAAATAAATGTAATATATCAAACAATAAGTAATCATCCCAAGTTAACATGAAATTTTATTATAAATCCAAAGAAGCTTTCTGGTAAAAGGAAGCCTAACAAAGTATAATAGAAATTCCTTTTAGTTAATTTATTATGGAAAGTGGAAGCGGGCTTTAGAAAACTGAGCACTGCGAGCTACCTGAGACTGCGCGGGGAACCTTATTACCGCTATTCGAATTCATTCAAACTGATTTTATCATTCATTTTGAAATAAGATAAGTTGAATAATCTGTTTTATTAAAAAACCCTTTATAAGAGATAATGTATAATTATATAATATTCTATTTCGTTATCAATTTTATTTTTAGTACATAATGTTTTGCTTTAAAAAAGTAAATAAATAATGCAGAGATCAAACGTGGCGCAGGTTCGATCCCAAATGAAATATTTATATTTTCATTTCTTCGCTCTGGTGTCGAAGCAATGAGTTCAGCCACTGAACACGCAATGAGAACTCGGCGGAAAGTGGGGAACGGAGTATCTTAACACTAGGTTCCCACTGCCTATTCTACTATGTGCGGGATACAGTGTGAAGCTGATTTAATTTAATTTTGATTCAGTTATAAGTACAGTTAGTAAGCTGAGGTTTTGGTTTGTGTGATTTATTATAAAAGTGGAATCAGAAATTTAAAAAATATTAAATAAGTTTTTTCCCGTCCTGTTCTGTTATTTTTTTATTTTTATTTTTTTTGTGGAAAAGACACGGCAAACGAGTGTGCGGGTCACCTGATGGTAAGTGATTACTGCCGCAAACGACCCCGTGCAACCCCAGAGGAGCTACAGGTGCGTTGCCGGCCTTTAAGCTGGGTTGGGCGCCGGGGCCCGGCATTACCTGATGCGAAACGCAGTGGCATAAAGCCCATACTTCACGCCGGTTTTAAATGCCGGGGGTGGTAATGATCCGGTCGAGTCTGCCCATGCGTGCTGCCATTGCTGGCGACGTGACTCTACCACACGTACTTTAGTCGCCTCTTACGACACCACCAGTACCATACCAGGATGATCCAATTATAGGCCGGGATCACACGGCACAAAATTATGTTATATTTATTATGGCGTTAAAGGTTGTTTTTCTTTTTTTACTGTTTGGTCACATATATTTTGACCTCCTTATACTGGTACTACTGGTGGTATCTGCCACAACCATATAACATACAAAGGTAATACGTACTCAGGTAATAGATATGTAGATAACGCAACGGTAACATTTGTGTCTAACAGGAACGTGTACAAGCTGATCTTTAGACAGAACGCGTCGGAGATGGAGATCATCTGGGTGATGCGCGTGTCCATCCTCGTGGTGGGCGTGCTGTCCACCGTCATGGCGCTCACTATACCATCTATATATGGATTGTGGTAAGTCGATTATGCCCTTTTAAATATTATATCAATATATTAATCAATTAATAATTACTATTATTAATTGTGTTAAAAGTTAAGATTAACTTAAATATGTTTTTTAGGGTTTCGTACATTTTAAAGCAAAAAGGAACCCTTATAAGATCACTTTGTTGTCTATCTGTCTGTCAAGAGCCTTTGTCTCAGGAAGTTTTAGAGATATTGAGTTGAAGTTTAAACAATATACTCAGATCTACGGACCCATGATTTCCCAAAAAAATAGTATTTATACATTTACCTAAAAAAAAAGATATTGCCGTTTATATCGCAAAAACGCGTATTTCGACATTAAAAAGGGTAATCAAAATTAGTAGCGTATTTCGGTAGATCTAGAATTATGAAATTCGGCAGTTAGTATCTACAGGTACAGTACTAGATAAATATGAAAACTATACATTTGTGGTTAAATTCTAAAAAAATAATAGCCTTAATTTTTTTAGAATTAAATTAAGCCAAATTTGGTATTAAAGCCGCTGGTATCAGATGATAGGGCCCTGGCTAGGTTGAGCTTGGATTTCAGAAAAAGCCGGACCTCCAATATTTGTATGGAACCCTCGGTGGGCGAGTCTGACTTTTGAGCGCTTGTCAGGTCTCGTAATTTTTAATTATTGTTTAAAAGTTTAAAATCTCATTTATTTTTGTCCCCTGGTCTGATGACTAGATAAGCTGTGGTATTAGGATTTACAAATTGACATTCTTTACATAAGCGGGAAGTGATGCGCACCTCTCTGCTTTTGCTATTATGGACCATAAATATACCATATGCACGTGTCATTTTTTGTATATTGAAATAAATCAACAATTAATTGTAACATATCATATCAGTAAATACCGTTTTATTAGAAATATTCTATTCACATGTAGATACTTAGGTGAAGGTTAGGTGTGTGTTATATTGTATAGTGTGAGCTATCAACTATCAACGAAGTGTAAGTACATACCCGATCTCTTATTAGAGTATCGGTTGAGTCACTCGCGACAGTGTTTTATAGACCATTGTGCAGACCCAGTGCGTGTCGCAACTGTGCTTGCGGCGCGTGCTGATGTGTGGTTTGTGTAGTGTACGTGCCCTAAATAGGGTAGTGTGTTCAATTCTTTATTTTGATTAAATAAAGTCAAATAATTGGCGTTCGCCGTGGCGCAGCGGCACAATATCTGATTGTAAACGCTAAGGTTGTGGGTTTAATTCCCTCTTGAACAAATAAATTGATATCATTTCGTCCCTCTGGAAACAAAACAAAACTCGACACGCAATGTTTCGAAAATTTAAGTGTGCACGGAGAACGGAGTGTCTTAGCACTAGATTTTCTCTGCCTACCCTGCTGTCTACGGGATACAGCGTGAAGTATATTAGAATGATTGACATGGTAATCATCAAAATAAGCAAACGTACCGACACGTATGTCGACATAAGTATGTACGTACGACGGTCACACGTTCGTTTTAGATTTGCCTAATTTATCTTTATTCGGGTAAATGAGAGAATCGTGGAGACTGTTGCCGCAATCTGCAATTATATGCTCCGCGGAGCTTTACATTTGTAGGTACATTACAGTATATTTGTAATCATTATTTATTATTATATATTACAATATTCTTTATAGCTAATTGCGCTAAAAGTAACAATTGTTAATTTTTTATATTGTTAATAAATAATAATGGTAATAACTAAGCGTCGTGTATGACGCGTGATATATGATATGTGTCCCGTCGAGTTGGAGTGGATTACATCGCAGCGTAAAATGTAAGAAATGTACTTGGAAATTGTACTAAAATATGAAAAAGAAGACTACTAATTCAATTTTCCGTGACAAAATATTTTGTTTTATTGGAGTAATGCTATTATCTTAAGATATTTTCTATTTTCCTAATGGTTTAGATCCAACGAAAGTTAAACAAAAACTTTTTGTCGAAGTGAATGTAAAAGCAATGAGAATAAACCCACAAAAGTTTGTAGCATAAACTTCAATAAAAACAAGAAAGAAAGTTGTTTCGGCACATTTGGAGATATGTGTAGTTTCTTACATGTAGAGTATCAACTTAACTAACTGCACATATTGAATTATGACCCAGTTTTGGATACTTTGAAATGTCAATGTAGATTTACTTAATCTAAAGTTATTAAACAGTAAGTGGAATTAAGTCTATTTCATCTCATATTATATATATATATTTATGTATTACAAAAACACTCCGTTACTGACAAATTGACAGACAACATACAAATTAAACTACGCGGTAGACTCCTTCATTCAATGAATATAGGGAAGTATTAAGAAAGGATTTCTTGAAATTCCTACGAGAATGGTATAAAATCAAATGTTACCGGATTTTATAAATTCAATATTAAATTTTCAAAATTCAAACAGACTTTAGAATCTTAGTATGAACACAAATCTACCACCGGCTCGAAAGTCAGTTCTACTGGGGAGTGCCGACAAGAAACTCAACAGTTGCTCTTTTCACAATTGAGGTTACAATTTTATTGTTTAATACAAACATCTGTTCCTTTTTTTCCAGTTACTCTTTCCTTCATCTCCTTCCTCCTCGACTTAAATAGACTTTGCTGAATTTTTCACATAATATTTCAAAGTAGCCCTTGGGACATTGAACCATCTAATCTGCCTTTTTATAACCTATTTCTACAGCATTCTCATTGTTTCAAGATCCTTAAACTTCTCCTGACATCTGTAGAAAATAAAAAACATTAAATATGGTCTAGACAATTGCTATAGAAAACTAAAAGTATTGATCTTAAAAAATTTACCATGGACATTTTTTTTTCTTTTTGAAATATTATGTTGTAGGATTTCCCTTTTTTACCTTTACATTTCTTACATAAAACTAGATGGTGACAGTTGGCAAATGAAATAAACTAAATTTGGCAACTATACGTTATATACGAGTGTTTGAGTAACTATTATAATATGTATGATTAATTAGAATAGCTAATATTAAAATTGATGAAGGCAACCGTCTCTCAGTTAAAAGTGATTCTGAATTAAAATAACTCGCGTCAACTCGTGATTTTACTTAGGACATGTTATTCAAATGACCTCAATTACCTACATGAAATATGTATATCGAGGTCCCCCCCAACGTCCGACGGTCCGCGCGGCCCCGACCCGCGGAGCTCTACACAAAATATAATTGTATTTACAGCGAGGAACTCGCGTTGATTAAAACTGAAACTCAATTATAAAGAATGTGCCATCATTTTCATTTCTCATTTTCAACGTTTTATGTTTTTGTGTAACAAATCAAAATGACTTGTTTAAATTTTTGTAAGCTATTTGTGTTTTACAGCAGTAAAAGCTAATATTATTCCTTATTTATGTAGAGAAAAATTTAGATTTCTAAAATTATATTTAACATTCTTATTAGATTAAATAATTCTGAAGTCTTTACTTATTTTATACTTAAGCACAGAGAATCTGGTAATAAGTTATTGTATTCGTCACTTTGTGGCTAATTTAGAGATCGCATATAAACTTTCAACCAGATCAAGTGATACTATATTATTTTCAATATACCTCCCTAAGACTTCAGTATATTGAGAATGGAACCCACATCCCTCACATTCAATCAAGCACCTCCTAATAGTATTACTTAAATAATAATTTGTCCGCAGGTCGATGTGTTCAGACTTAGTCTACGTCATTCTGTTCCCGCAACTACTGATGGTGGTGCACTTCAAGAAGTACTGCAATACCTACGGATCTCTTGCCGCGTATATAGTGGCTTTACTGGTGCGGCTCTCCGGCGGAGAAAAACTATTGGGACTATCTGCCTTGATACATTACCCAGGGTGGGACCCCAAGGAGGAAGTCCAGCTCTTCCCGTTCAGAACCTTGGCGATGGTGCTGTCGCTGTTCACGCTAGCCTTTATTTCGTGGTTGTCAGTGTAAGTATGTTAATCTATTGATATTTTATGAGTACCTAACCGACTCTTAGAAATGTTGAAAAATTAAATTTATACTAAGAGTAAACATAAATTACTTATTGTCAAGACCGAAAAAATGGAGTCTGGCTTGCTTATTTATAACTTCGTCCAAAATGAGACTACACATTCATAATATACCTAACGACCAGACGTCTCGATTTTAACTTATTTGTCCCGGTGTCCCGAAGCATGGCACCGGGACGTGCAAATGTCCCGCTTTTCGAAATAAAACGAAGGCATTCAATGTTTTGTCAGTTAGACTTAAGAAAAAAAAAAGAAAAAAGCATAGTTCAGAAAAAAACCAAAATAAATATGAAAAGAAAGTAAAATACAACTTTTATAATATAATATTCAGAAATTATTAAAATTGCGGATTAAAAAACCGATGTCTCGTTTTGAGCCAAACAAAGGATGTGTACCTGATAAATAATTACCTAAAATAATTATTTCAATGTGAATAATATGAATACACATAGTTTATTTATTTATCATAGATTTATTTTACTGAGAAGTTCTTAGTCGGCTTTTAGGTACATGTATATTTAATGAATTTAATAAAAACATACATTTAAGATCAATAGAGTATTACGTAGAAACTCTTCTGAAATGAATAACTAATCCGTGTAAAGAGTAGTAGGAGATCGTCGTGGAGCAGCAGCTTGTCTGACTGTACACTTGAAAGTTGTGGGGTTCGATTCCCACTTTCACACTTCGATCTTGAGGGAACGAATAATTTTCATTTTGTTCTATCTGGTAAAAAGACAACCGTAGCGTTAATTTTCAACCCTCAACATAAGTCTCGAAAATTGGGTGGTATGTGGAAAAGAGGTGTCATAACACTAGGTTCCTTCTGCCATATGCGTGATACAGCGTGTAACTTGGAATAAAACCTAATAAATAAGGTAGACGTAATATTTATTAATAAAACGTTTGGTAGAATAGTGTTATATTTAGGTCCAAGGTCTAGATATTTGCCCTTTGGAACGCGGAGAGCACTCTAGTGCTCTAGCTCGCGTGCGGAGGTCGGGGCACGTTGTGATACTAAACTTATTTTCAGTTTTATATTTATTCGGTTACAGCGGATTGGGTATACTCGTATACATAAGTGATACACATTTCATCAATTTTTGATGGTCGATGAAAATGCATTTTATTTATGCTTTCTAAAAATACATTTATTTTAAGACCTCAGTATATCTGACTTCTGTTGACATTGAGATAAACTGCGGGTAGCGTGATACGTTTGCTTAAAGTTTTGAGTTCCTAAATTAATAAAAAAAGCAAATTTTTAATTAAATTTAATTCGGGAAACATATATGTATATTTCGAAACTTTTAAAAATCCAGAATCTATAGCAATTTGGTTCTTCGGCAAAATATTACCAATATATATACGTTCTTAGGTTTTGTACAAAATCGAAAACATAAAATAGCACCGAACCAAAAGTTCCAGTAACATCTGAAATGGCCGACTGCACTGTAATAGAATCTATGTCAGCCACAGCGCAGTCCACTTTTCAACGAATTTTAAATTTCAATTGTAAGTACTAAGTTCGTTTCCCGCCCGTCGCCCTCACTCGAGTTACAACTGCGGACCGTTTTATTTAGAGAGGATCTGAAAAGCAATTTGTTTCAGGAAAAGCTTTTATTTAATTTATAATATCAATATTACTTTACTTACGACAAACGACTTACGTATTTCGAAACGGCAATTGTCTATAAATAATTATGTAAGTACCTTATCAAAACATCTTACGCATCAGACGTGCGTGCCGCCGTGATAGGATAAAGTGGCAATATGAGAATAACGTTGATAGGACAGGCTCGGAGTAGATAAAAATCAGCTTCACGGTGTATGCCATACACAGCAGGGTAGGCAGAGGGAACCTAGTGTAAAGGCACTCCGTTCCCCACTTTCCGCCGAATTTTGGAGGCATTCCGTGTTGAGTGGCGGAACTCAACGCCGCACTTTCGACACCAGAGCGAAAAAATAGAAATATAAATTTAAATAAATATTTAATTCCCTCGAGGGGAGACGAACCGTCGTGTTACAGTCACACCCATGTGCCCCTGCGCCACGACGGCCTCGACGGACGACAAGCCCGGAGTAAGGGACAGATAATGAATTAACCCTTGAGTTATATCTTAGAAGCAAAATATTTCACCGTTTACGAATTGGGTTGCTATGAAACTGTTGTTTTGTTAATAAGACTACGGAAACGGACGTGGTTTTGGTAAGGGGTTAAACTAATTAGGTATATACAAAACAGTACTTAAGTAACTATGAGGTCAATCGTGGAGCGGGGGCACAACAACTGACTGGAAATGTGATTGGTTGTGAGTTCGATGTTAATTCGAGGAAATGAACATGAATTTAAATTTACATTTCTATTTCTTCGCTCTGATGATCTTTCTTCGCAAAGCGCGGCGTAGAGATCTGCCACTCAACACACAAAACTTCCAGAATACGGTGGAAAGTGGGGGCGGAGTATCTTAACACTATATACTCTCTACTTATCCTGCTACATGCGGGATGCAACGTGAAGGTGTTTTTTTTTATTTAGGTTACTAATGCATGCATAATTAATTATGCATAATTTAGATTGGAAAAGGTGCCAAAAACGTACAAAAGAATATAGGGATTACTATAACTAAGAAGTTTATCAATTATTTATCAGAGGTTAATTGGCACCTAATTTATACGTTTACTACTTAATAGTAATTATTTCAATAACACAACCTAAAAATTCATATAATAATCTACTTTTCTTAACATTTTGAATATAACGTTCCAAGACAATTTATTGCAATTATATTAAACATATTAAACATCATATTATCTTGAATTCAAATTATGAAATTCATGAAATCATTTAATAAAATTCAAAAAGGACATATTTATAGCTAAAAGCAATATATTATAAAATACGTCTCTACATAGAGACGGTACTATGAAAGATCAACATGCATACACAGTTGTTTGTTCTAGAGAATGTATAATATATTCCCATATGCAAATGAGGGTGTATACAAACAGCGCGTTATTACCATAGCAATGGTCGCGGCTACAATCGGAGATTGATCCGATCGTGACTAAAAGCGGCTGATGGAAAGCGAATAGACGCATGACCACCACTGACCACTGACCACTTACCACGCCTGTGCTATCCTTATATGTTTTGTATGATATCATTACGATGATGTGAGTTACGATATAACTTAGTTAAAAATGGTTACAGACGTGTCTCTAACACAGTGATTCTCAACCCTTTTTTTGATGCGGCACATATTTAACAATTTCAAAGTTTGGCGGCACACAAAGAAAAAGATAAAAATTATTTACTTACTACAACACACTGCATAAATCGTTTATGACAAAATTTTTAATATATTTGCAAAATTTGGCGGCACACTTTTGAAATTTCGCGGCACACAAAAGTGCCGCGACACAGTGGTTGAGAATCACTGCTCTAACATAATAATGCTGTCCTGTCCTGTAATCATTAAACCCACGGCCGGTGTGTCGCGTTTTTTTTGCTCGAACTTGGCGGACACACTGCCGTGTGTCTAGATATTTCAAGGAAATGGAAAAAGTGTTTTTGATATTTATGGATGGATTTATTGATTGAAGCCATCGTGCAGTGGGACAGCGTCTAACTGAAAGGGCGATGGTTGACGGTTCAGTCCTCACATAGAATGGCTATATTGAAACAATTGAGACATTATTACATTCATTTATTTTGTATTTTGCAACCAGTTTCCCCACTCAATACTCAATTTTTCCAAAATGGGGCGATGTGGTGGGAATGGAGTGTCTTAACACTATACTCCGTTTGCCTACTTTGCTATGCAGGAAAAACCAAGTTGATAAATAATTTACATTTATTGCTTAAGAATTGGGTTTGTAAATTGTGAAACAATTATGTTTAAAAACAGAATACAAATGATTTTTTTAGCAAAAAAAAAAAGCTTTAATAAACTTAAAAATAATTTAAATATCGTTATTATTTAATATTCTTATTTCACAATAAATCTCAGTAATATCCAAGATTTTATACGAGAACTCTTGAATCATTATTGCATTACCGGAGAACGCTTCAGATATTTTGAAGTAGCAATTAACTAGAGATTTCCTAAGAGTATAACTAGAGGTTTTGTAATAAATGATATGATAATTTAAAGTTATTAACAACATTCCTTTCTAATATAATTTATTTTTTAATTAGTCTGCTAAAGTTATATATTTATCAACAGGTTCTTGTTCAACTCGGGCTACCTAAGTCCCGAATCAGACTACTTCAACTGCGTTGTGAACATTCCTGAGGACATCCGTCGCGTGGATGAGCCCTCCGAAGCGGGGGAACAAATGTCAGTCCTTGGGGGAGTCCCTGGACGACTGTATGGTGCCGCATCAACATTAGTGGGTCCTGATGAAAAATCTGGCAGAATCAACCCTGCCCTGGAACCTGACGATGATGATCTCGATGATCCCAATGATGGACCCACTCCCCTTTTCGGAAACAGCAACGCTCCTCCGCCAGTGCAGCCATTTGGAAAACAAACGGCTTTCTGAGACGACTTCTATTATTATTAATTAATTAATATTTAGTTTCAGCGAGGATGGATCCTAATTAGTGTTAATAACCAATTATTTTTCAAGTCTTGTTTTAGTCTTGATATAAAGATGTTCTTTACCAGCTATTTTAGAGACATCCTCGTGCCGAAATTCAAAATGTAAACATGGATATGACGAATTGTGAGGCTTTTAAGGACTCATGGATAGAACATCGAAGCCGATGACTCGGTTACAGTCAGTTTAGTGCTCAAAGTTTTGAATATCTTTCGACGGCACAGTTTTACATAACACAAGTTAACACACGAAGAGGTAGTCTCGTAAGTAAAGCAATAGTTAGAAGAGGGTTTGAAGAAATGTTATTTTTTAGCCAACTTATATCTAATGTAATGAAACGCATACATATCAAATATTGTGAGAATATACTATACGTTAGATGAGATATATTATATTATATGTAAATGCATTATTTATAAAGAGATTCCTTATTTAAGTCAATTAACGTAGGGACACGGCGCGGCGAGCGCGACGCTTGTAGCGGAGAAATAACGCGGCTTACATACATACATACATATTGTATCACGCGATCAGAACACTGTCTGAGAAATTATTTACATGATAGCTTCTAAAGCAAATCGCGTTAAATAAAACTCTATTCTTAGTTTCTTATTATAAAGTAATACAAAACGATATTATAAATCACGAATTGTTGGGTTTTATATGATGTTTTATAGTTTATTCATATTAATCTGTTCGAGATATATAGTTTACGCGTTGTTTACATATGTACTTATATTGTACTGAATTAGTGCTAGTGCTGTAGCGGCACTTAGTTCGAGTGGGTGGCTTCATAACATCAGCTGGAGTCCACAAATAAAAAATATCACACATGTAACTTGTATATAACTAACGTGAAATGAAAACAAATTTTGAAACATTTAAAGTTGAATTTATACTTGAATATAAAGTATGACGTGTTCTATTCAACAGTTGTTTCGCTGATATTATGAATATACCTTTAATCGTAGGTTAAATGTGTCGGTGTTCAAATTGTATCGATGTTCCCCGACTTTACGCTCTGTGTGTCGCCCGGCTTCGATCCACTGCTGGTGACTCGCGAGTCACGACTGCGTTGAACGACTTGACATTAAAATTGTCCAAACAATTCAATTACGAATTAGAAAACTTACTTTTCATTAGCATATGTGAAAAATATTTAAAAGAATCGATTCGACCATTCCGATAATAATGTTGAAAAAAAAATCGATTCAATGGTTCGAATAATAACCAAGAAATTATTTAATCATTATAAAAGTAACGATGAATAATAATATATCAGTGACATTTTATATTTTTAACTCAAGTCGTACAATGCCGTCAATATAAAAAAAAACCTTTTAAAAATTTAACTTTAGTGATAAATTGGGGCTTTTCCTAAGAGTTTATATAGCAATCGTATATGTAACATGTATAGATATATACCTTGTTGTGATACACTCACCTGCCTGTTACTTCGCGAAGACTCTGGAACTCTACATATCATTACGTGACTTATACTATACTATACTGTACTATAGTTGTACGTAAGAGTACATATCGTATATTAGTGATATAGAAACGAATACATATCAAATATTTCTAAGGTAGTTTTTAGTATCGTTGTTGTTCTTCTTCGTCGCGTGCTAATGTCATTGCATTCGCAGATATGCACACACACACACGCGCAGTGTGTTACCTCAAATACATACACAGGTACATACAACATGTGTGCCTTTTTTATAGTTTTTATTTAAATTGTTCTGTGATTCGTTTGATCTGTCACATTTAAGCACATTGTAGCACAAAGACGAGATATTTTATTTTTATATATCGAAAAGAGTATTTAGCGTTCCATCAATGTACATACTTATGTATATTTGTATAAATATCGAGTTTAGGAAATCATGTATTAATGTTACTGCTTATTTTTTTATTCATAATTAATTATTAATTATCTAATTTTAAGTAAATAATTGATTTATCGTTTGTATCTGTCTGCGATGACGTTAGGAAGGGGCGGGTCCACTGTTAGCGTAGTCGTACCTACTATTGACTTACTCCTAGTTCTTGTTGAATATTGAATGTAAATGTGTAATGTTGTGACTCAGCAGCAAACCTGCGACCTAAATAAAACATATAGTATGTTGGTGGTCTGGTTTGTTTTACTTTCCTCTTTCATTTTTCTTGTCTTATTATATATTTTTAAGCTCCACACCGTGAAGTACCTGACCCCGCATTCAACAGTAGGCAGAGCGCGCAAATTTTGCAGACCATTGCGTGATGCGTGGCGATGAAATTAAAATAATTAATTCGTCCCGAGTCGGAATCGAATCAAGATTCCACCCCATTGCGCTAACACTTTTTTAAGCGGCCATAGCTTAATGGCAGCGTCTGACTACAAACTCTATAACCGTTGCTTCGATTCCTATTCGAAAGAATATTTAATTAAGCTTGAAGCTGTTTTTTTATTTATATTTTCGTTACTTAAAAAAATCACCTATTTATATTGTCAACGGCAGGCAATGAAACATCCTTAATTCTTAATCGTGATTTCGAGAGAGCTTTTTATCTAATGTTATTGGTTTTTCCCCTTTGGTCGACTTTTTATTACTACATAAGCTTTGTGTGGTGAAATGAAAACCATTTTCAATTATTTACAATGTTTTATTAATACAAAATATTTTTTCTTAAACTAAATTTTTGTACACATTCTTTGTTACATATTAAATATACCTTAATTATATAGTTAATTCGTTGAATCAGCATTGAAATTATATAAAATAAAAACAAACGTCAATAAGAGGTTAAGATTAATGAAAAGAGTTTGGTCATAATAACTATAAGAGATTGACGAAAATTATGGACAAAATAGTTTTTATATTGATTTTTTCTTATATATACTATAGAAGGTAACTAATTTAATACTGTTTTTACAACTGCTGACACACTAAACCATTAGTAGTATCATATACCTAATGGGCCGTTATTAAGTCACAGCAAAAAAAGCCTTTAGTATACATATCCGCCGCTTGAATCATAGCCCTGGTTAATAGTGGCTGGTACACCACTTGGATAACCACCTCCTGATCCTCCTGAAGAATAGCCTCCTGATCCTCCTGAAGAATATCCACCTGATCCTCCTGAGGAGTATCCTCCAGACCCACCTGAAGGATATCCTCCCGATCCTCCTGAAGAATATCCTCCTGATCCACTGCTCGAGTAGCCGCCACCTGACGAATGTTTGCTGGAGCTATAACCACCAGACGAACCACCTGAAGTGAATGAATGCCCACCAGAAGAGAAGCCACCAGATCCGCCAGAACTATGGCCACCTGAGGAGTACCCAGAGGAACCACCGCTGGGAGCGCCATAGGAACTGGATGGAACACCATAGCTACTGGAGGGAATTTTCGCTGGAGCACCGTAACTTGATGATGGGCCTGAGGATGGCGCACCGTAGCTAGATGAAGGACCACTTGAACCAAATCCACTGCTACTAAAACCACTGCTACCAAAACTGCTGCCACCAAATCCACTACTTCCATGACTAGAACTTCCACCTGAAGATGGTGCACCGTATGAAGATGAAGGAACTGGGGCACCATACGAGTCAGAGGGAGCGGGGGCGCCATAAGAACTAGAAAGACCACCACTTGAGCCAAAAGAGCCACCTGATGACGGTGCACCATATGAAGATGATAAGCCTCCGGATCCGAAGGAGCTAGATCCATGGGAGCCTGATGATGGGGCGCCATATGATGATGATAGACCACCAGATCCATGAGAGCCTGATGAAGGAGCACCATAAGAAGAAGAAATTCCACCTGAGCCGCCAAATGAACCACCTGAGCTGCCAAATGAGCCACCTGAACCATGATGGTGAGATGATGGTGCTCCATAAGAAGATGAAATGCCACCACCACCTGACCCGTGTAAGCCACCTGAAGGTGCGCCGTAGGAAGATGATATTCCATGGCCAGAGCTGGAGCCAAATGAGCTACCTCCAGATCCTAATGATGGGACGCCATATGAGCTGGAGGGGGGTGCACCGTATGAACTAGATGGGGCACCATAAGAACTGGATGGCTTCGATGCACCAAAGGAGCTTGATCCTCCGAATGAACTTGATCCACCGAATGAGCTTGATCCTCCAAAAGAACTCGAACCTTTTCCAGGAGCGCCATAAACTGTGGATGGCCCAGTGGGGACACCATAGCTCGTCGCAGGCGGTCTAGGTGCGCCGTAGCTGCTTGAGGGTTTGGGCGGACCATAGCTTGATGATGGGCGAGAAGGAGGTCCATATGAGTTAGATGGTGGTCCATAGCTGCTTGATGGGCGAGATGGGGGTCCATATTTAGAAGAAGGGCGCGGAGGGCCATACGATGATGAAGGTCTTCCGCCTCCACTGGATGGAGGGCCGTAGGATGAACTCAAAGGAGCTGCAAATAGAGGTATGGGTGATTAATTCATATTTCGTCGTCTGTTCTTATATATCACCGTTCTATAACAACTTTTGTAACTTTATTTTAACATTATATTTTGTAAATTTTTCTAAGTAGATTGTGTAATCTAAATGTTTTTTCTATGTGGAAAAATCAATAGACGACTTGACGACACCAATCATATAAGATATACGTACATAAAACCATCTCTTCTTTATGTGTATTATGTGTATTTGCGAGTAGTCACTCGCACTTGTATCTTAGTGGGTATTATTTTATAGCATTTTATATCGGCGTTAGATTAAATGAATTAAAAAATGTTATGTTATGTAAGAGAACGGAGTGTTTTTTCTTTTTAGGATTTCTAGTGCAATAGACATGTGTTTATAATAGCTAAAAGAATTTAAAATTTTATAAAAAAAAACATATTGAAGGCCGGTTGTGGTGTAGGGCTACAAGCGCGACAGGTTGTGGGTTCGATCCACGTGCGAGGAAATTAAATATTTAATAATTCGCTCTGGTAACGAGGCAAAGCGTGGGCTTGTATACGGCAGAAAGTGCGCAACGGAATTGTGTTAATGGGAACTGAGTGTCTCTGTCTACTTTGCTATTTGTGGGATAAAATAAGAAAATGAAAAAAATATTATTATAAATAATCTTATAAAAGCAAAACATACCATCTCGTTTTTTGTGTTTTCCCGGTGAAGCCGCCGCCAGGGATACAGCCAGCGCCACTCCCAGGAGCTGGAGGACAAAAAATAAGTTAAAATAATTTCTGTATGCTCAACTATTAAAATGCTTACGTCAATAAAAGGAATATTTCACATATTTTTTTTTTATTTCCTCTTCAAGTCGAAATAAGACCTAAACAAATAAAGTAGAGGGCGTCATAGCACACACACAACAAGCAAGGGTACAAGCGTGCGACTGTAAACGCGATGGTTATTCGATTGCCACTAGGGACGAATTAAATATTTAAAATTTCATTTCCTTATTTTTTTTAATTCTCTTACTCTCTTAACGAGGCAAAATGCGGCGTTAATTCCACCACTCATTACCCACGCACCGCTGAATCTAAAAGATATTGCGTGTTAAGTAGCGAAACTCAACGTCACACTTTGTCTTGTTCCCAGAACGATGAAATAATTCGTTTTCACAGATGATTATCGAACCTACAACCGTGATGGTTGTAGTCAGACGCTGAGCGACAACGGCCATGAGGCAATGGCATTATTCCATTCAATATATAAAAAAATTGTTAATCATGTAACGATCAAGATTCCTAGATTACATATTACTTCACAACAACCTCTTTATGGGTATTAAAGAAAGGGCTTTATTGGTAGAATAGAGCTCACTATAAAAAATAAACATGGCCCACAAAATGGCGAATTACGTATTTTACATAACTACCTCAATATAGATGTCTAATGAAAGGGCTTGATTAGTAGAAAAGAGCTCATTCTCATTCTATTCTCATTCTCATCTAGCAATAAACCTAAAATCTGGCGTATCAATACGCAGACAAATATTAAATCGTTGGGCGTTGCGTACCTAGAGTTAATATTCACGCGCCCAACGAATTTATTATTAGTCTGATCAATACCCCAGATCGATCTTGACTGGTTGGGGGCAACCAGTCAAGTTTTTGAGGCACACTTCCTGCGCCACGACTGGCCTAAAATATATTATATATTTTCATTTTACAATAACTACTTTATTTTATAATATGTACATATATTATTTGGTAAGAAGTAACGCAACAGAACTGTACGATATTAAAAATCACAACCAAAAGTTAGCTACATCACTTTCGTTATTACATAAGTGTAGAGCACAGACGGAACAACATTTAAATAGATTTAATTGAGATTTCAAAATGTTAATTACAAATTAACATGTTTCGTAAGTCCCCCTCACCCGCGCACCGCACCGACACCGAGCGCGTCTATTTAATGTTTACGTTTACTCGTATTTAAAATTATTTTTAATTTTTGTTGCACATTTGTTACGTAGCGTACGTGTGTGTGTATGTGTGTGTGTCTGTCGTGATATACTCATATATGTATGTTTTGGTAGAGGAGGTACTGGCTGACGCATTCAAGCCATTGAGATTTTCAGCACATTTCGTAACTTTTTAATAAAGGAAAATAAATGAAAATTACATTAAAAAATAATAAAAAGAATATGATTTTTTATTTTATTTTATGTAATAAAAAAATAAATAATAAATAAACAAACCTCCGTCAACAAAGGATACGTTAAAGTATTTCAAGTGCCAACTGTTGCGTGGAGGCTAACTACTATCTATGGTCTCGTACTTTAATAAAGTAACGCAATTTTATTAGTCATGGATATATTTTGTCTTTGGTAAAATCCTCTACCAGTTGGGACGCGTCTGGCTAAAGTGGGTTGGTATTAAAATTTCATCGCAGAATATGAATTATTATAATCATTTTATATGATAACAAAAATCTGATTAAGTGCGAGTTGGAGTCGCCCGCCGATGCTTCCGTACCAATTTCAGGATTTCAGGATTGTACGCCAAGAAGTAAAACTTAAAGAAGTTGACAAGCTTATGTTTGTGGTATAATATGCACTCATTTTGTATGAAATACAACTACATATATAAATTTGTCATTATTTTTTTCTTTGTAATATCTAATAAACACTTTTCACTTTATCTGTATTGTGAGTTCTCATTTTGTGCCTAATTTTAAAGCTGTAAAATGCAGTAAAATTGATACATAAACGTTCGTATATTTTAATTGCATTGACCATATACGTAAATATTTGGTTAAATTTCAACTTGATCTTAAAATAAATTACTAATAAATAAACTATCTGAACACAGACGGACAGATGGCTAACTAAACCTACAAGGCTGTTGTTTTAACCTTTTGAGGAACGGAACCGTAAAAAGTTTAGATTACCGTCCTGTACACAGCAATTCTAAGCCAGCAGAGGATTAAGACTGTAGTAACTTGTAAATAAGTCCTCTCTGGAAATTTCAAAAAATTATATTTGAAATCCTCTCTTAAAACCATTGCAACCATACTTTGTTTATAATACTTTCTCCGAACAATAACACTTTCTTTTATTTATACTTTTAAATAATTGAAAGGTAACTTGGAGATAAATAGAAACATTATTATTCAAGTAGCATCAAAGATAACAAGAGAAGAGATCGAGTGAATGTGTATTTTACCTAGAAACGCTTATTTTGTTTCATCTGAGTATTCAGCACGCGCCGCCGCCGTGCCCGCCGAGCACCGCCGAGCACCGCCGGGCACGTGATGCTCCGACAGACAACTTTCAAGTAATATGCATATATATTTGTTTATTATGTATATTTATTGTGTATTTTAATGAAATTTGTTAATGTTAATATAAAAATAAAATGAAATATGAAAATTTTATGTACTAATGTCATTTTTATTTGTTAACATTTTATTTAAGCTTTACGCTGTATTCCGTACATAGCGAGTAGACAGAGGTTAAACACACTTCGTTCCCTACTTTTAGCCAATATTTGAAAAAATATAGGTATTTAATAGAAAAAAAATATTATAAATTTATATTTCCAGTCCATTTCGGTGCCTTGACATATTAAGGTACCGAAATAAATAAACCGGTTATAAATTTGATTGTCAACTTTTATAAGTACAACACTTTCCGTTGATCTATAATCCTGATATTGGTACGGAGACACTGAAAAAAAATCATAACATGCCTTCACGAAACAAAAATATGAATTACGAGTTGTTAAAACTGGTGGTGATAGATTTCACTGCATAAATCTGATTATGGATTCCCTCCTCTTTTCCACTCAAAAGAATCTTGAAATTTAGCCAAAAAATGAGGAACAAAAGCTCGTGATTTGTATTTATATTGTGATTGTTGCTAGCTTTATCAGAGAAAACTCAGCAACGAGGCAATTAACTAGACTTTCATAAGCAATACGAGAACGGAATAGCTAATGTTGAGGATGCTTCATTTTAATATAAGAGAATATTTGTATAATAAATGAGGACTTTTAAGAAAATGTTACATTCACAAAGGCCAGCTCGTGGAGCCATCACAGTCGGAGACTAAGAAATGCTAGAAACTGAGATCACTTTTGAACAATGTCATATTGTATGTTATATATGATATACGAGTGCAAGCTTCTTAAAAGGTTTCTCCGGAATAAAGAGAATATTTTATGTTTAATTATTCTCAACGACGCAATATAATTATTTGTTTTATTTTATTTTTTTCCGTTTTCATAGAATAACGCGATAGTTTAGTTTAGATATTGTTACTTTTGTTACAAGAAATTTAGAAAAGAGCCACGGCAGCAAAGACAGACGCTAGCTAGAGACGCAACCAGGTTATTATTGCATGCAAATTTTATAGCCTCCCACTATCCCCGAGAGCGCAGCGATGCTCTCCGCTACATTACTTCTAGTGCTTTGGAACTTGAGTTTATAGTATTTTTAAAAAGTATTATAAAAATAAATATGCTTATATAAAGTGATGGTTATGTGCTTAGGGACAAAAATATTTATATAGGTGTTATTCATATTATTATAAGCACCAACTTTCTGAGATGTGCTTTAAAAAACAAGAAAGAACACGAAAATGAAAGATCTATTAGGTCTTTTCTGAAAATCATTCAAATATTGATATTGAATACTCTTATTTATTGTTTGTACTCGTATATACCTAAATATATGAGTCCATCGTAGCGCACAGCGTCAGACTAACTGTAAACGCGACAATTGTGGGTTTGATTTCCACTCGGGAAAAGTAATTATTTGGTATCAAGTCAAAGCGCAGGGTTGAGTTCTATTATTCAACATGCAATGTCCCGAAAATTAGGCGAAAAAAGAAACTACTATACTATACTAACCAAAGAACTACTAACCAAGCTTAAAACTACTAACCTAGACTAAGATAGAAAAAATAGCATATAATATAATATCAACACCAGATCGGTCCCAGCGATATACCGTTTATGATACAACACCCGATCTCATTAGAGAAGACTCCCACGCTTTAGCCGCCGCCGCTTAGACTACATTAGCGCTGTTTCACGCCATTCATCCCACAATGCTATCTTCTGAGATTTACTCAAATATATAAATGTTGCAAATTCTATTTGCACAACTCGCCGCTACTCGTAGAGAACAATACGCCAACAATGCGGCGCGGCGGCGGCGGTGGTCGTTGGGGGTCGTTCCCGTGGGAGCTCGCTTGATCTTTGAACTCCTTTACTAATATAATTGTAGTGTTATTATTTGTATATAGCATTATTGTATATACTTACATGGGTCTAAAAGCCGTGGTAATAAGATTTACTAAGGCTAACAGAATCTATAGAAATACATCGTTTTATTTTCATCTGTCTTTCTTGTATTATGTTCTATGCATTTACATATATATCTCGCTAGCGTGGTCAAAGAGAACTAACGAAGAGCTGTATAATTATGACACACGACACGTTCTTAATACAGTTACAATAGGTTACGTTAAAATGATAAACAGGATGTAATGCCCATATATAGTTTTAATTCTTAGCTGAAAGATCATAGATTAAACCTCAAAACTTCCGCAATCAGCCATCAACAAAAAACTCATTCGATCGACACTAAGCGCACTAAGCGCACTAAAACGTCACACAATTTCTCACGAGTTCATTACCGAGGAGCATCAGGAAGCGACAGCAATCATTGAGAATGTGTCGTCGTCGTGGAACACAATGGCGACACTTTCCAATACCATCTCGCGCTTCCTCTCGTTCTCGCGGCCGCGTTACGTCAGAGGTCATTTAGCACGAGGACGCGGAAAAAGTGCCCAAAAATATCTAAATACACATAAATAGTAATGACTGTGGACTTGTGTCCGTCTGTCGACTGTGTTATTGTTATTATGTATAATGATAATTTGTGTTTAATCTTTTATTTAATTATTTGTTCAAATACGTTTGTGTGAGTTTTGATTACACAAAATGCGGAATAGAATAAACCAAACACAAAGCCTTTGCATACGTGTTTGTTTTATTTCTTTATTTATTTATGTTGTTCATTTTATATATTTCTTTGTTTTATGTTTGCAATAAAGTTTATTCTATTCTATTCTATTCTATTCAAAACAAAATGCAAAATGCGACTGCTTAAACGAAGTTACTGCTCATTCGCTTCCGCGTATTAACTTAGCTTCTGAAGTCAATACATAACATTCCTATAAATTGCGGAATGTCATATAAATTATTTTATAAATGGTTCACTTTTTTTTTTTTTATGGAAGAGACACGGCAAACGAGCGTGCGGGTCACCTGATGGTAAGTGATTACCGCCGCCCACGGCCCCGTGCAACCCCAGAGGAGCTACAGGTGCGTTGCCGGCCTATTAAGATGGGTTGGGCGCCGGGGCCCGGCATTACCTGATGCGAAACGCAGTGGCATAAAGCCACTACTTCACGCCGGTTTTAAATGCCGGGGGTGGTAATGATCCGGTCGAGTCTGCCCATGCGTGTTGCCATTGCTGGCAACGTGACTCTACCACACGTACTTTAGTCGCCTCTTACGACACCACCAGTACCAGGATGATCCTATTCTAGGCCGGGATCACACGGCAATATCACTATAAAGATCACTATAAAGAATTAGGTGAAAAAAATATTACTCTAATTCTAAATTGTACCAATGTAGCTTCATGAAACGTATCGAAATATGAGAAAAACTATTTGATTTAATATAAAACTATATATTACATATTGAAACTCATGCGCACGAAAAAGTCAGAGTGGCGGCGCTGTTTCTGTTGAACTTTTACCATCGATACTTTTGTTTCTTACATAAAATATGATTACATATTAAACATGTAATGTATATTTAATATTGCTACGTATAGTTTGTTACGAGATAGATAGAGATGATTACGGACATTATAACTTTTTTGTAGGTACCTACTAGTTCGTGATTATGCTAGCTGAGATTTTATGCGTTGGCTGTCACGTCAACGTCACAATTCTATAATATCTAACCGTATATTTGTTATTTCAATATTCGTTTAAAATAAAAAATAAGCCATTTTAAGTGAAAAATTGTAAAGCCTCTAAGCAGTATCTGTAATTGACTATTCAAGAATTAAACTCAATTATACTTTATATCAGCTTCACGCTGTATCCCGCACATAGCAAGGTAGGCAGAGGGAACCTAGAGTTTCCCACTTTCTGTAGAATTCTGGAAGCATTGCGTGCAGAGTGGCAGAACTCAACACCGCGCTTTGCCCCGCCACCAGAGCGAAGAAATGGAAATATAAATTTAAGTAAATATTTCATTACCTCGAGTGGGGATCGAACCCACAACCAGTCGGTTTTGCAGTCACTCTTTGTTCCCCGCTACGACTGGCCTAACTTACTCTTTATTTAATAACTTTAAACGCTATCTGTCGATCATAAATAATGTACTGTAACATAATGAATGCCTCGAACTCTCGATCAATGAACAATAGTACTGGCCAAGTTATGATGTCATTTTGAAGCGAACTTTGACCGTAAGCTTTTTCTCTCACGACTTATATCTATCAGATGTCTAATAGAACTTTTGTTTAGAATAACAAGGAGAGCGGAGAGCGGAGAGCGGCATGTTATATAAATGTATGCGTTAATAATAGAACATTATATAATATACCTTTTCTAATATTATAAAGCTTAAGAGTTTTATTAAACACGCTGATCTCAAGAACAAAGAACAGTATGGATGTTGCTTTAAACAAGTAAATAAATTAAAAATAAAAGAAGTAAGTGTATTAAATATAAACTATAAGAATAAAGAAGCTTCTGTTTTGTATTTACGATATTGTAAATAGCAACGTGACCGCGGTATCCCTCGGCGGAAACACCGGAAGCTCAGCGTGGATTTTACCTTGGTAATTAAAATTTTTATCTTTAACATTTTATGCTTTAAGAGCTTTTTAAAAATATCACATATAAAATGTTGAAAGAAAATATACGCTATTTTCGTGGCGCGACCTACATACGTAGGTTTCTCAAAATAGTGTTTGGTGCGGCGTTAAGTTCCGCCAAGCAAGTAGTGCAGTGATCGTAGAGAACAAAATCAAGCGTAATGTAGAGATAATGAGTATCTTATTATCGTTCTAGTTTTGCATGATTTATATTCTTGTGGAAATAAATACTACGTTTATAAATCAGTGCCTTCAGCAAGAACCGAAGCAAAAACCTCTCGTTCTCATGATACGATCAGATACGATTTTTCTAGCTACCTGCGCTTGAGCCTCGTACTGTATGTTTACCGATTACATGTTGCTAGTAAAGTATTGATAATCTTAAATGTTCTTTTTTTATTTTATCGATTATTAAACAAACAAACAAACACACATTCGTCAAAACATATTTAATATTTTTATAGTAATCATTTCATTTATAATTGAGGTTTGAGGCAGCGTCTGATTGTAAACGCGATAGTTGTGGGTACGATCCTTGTTCAGTGGAATAAATTATTTTAATTTTTCCCTTCTGGTAAACAAAGTGCAGGGTTGATTTTCGCCACTCTACACGCAATGTTTCAAAATTAGACGATACTTGATGGATGGAGTGTCTTAACACTAGTTTCTCTCTATCCACTCTGCCACGTGGGATAAGGCTAAATAAATATATTTTTAGTTAGCTTTGTGGTTTAGTCAAAGACATCCGAACTAAGCCAATGGCTATGCAGTATGCATGATAAGAGCTACGAGTTTAATTTGATTAAAAGTGATGTGAAATGTCACAGTGAATGAGGACAGCCCATATCGTTCTGTGGAATCGAGCTTCAAAGATTTCAAAGGTTTCCGAGATGCATTTAGTTACTTCGCCCGTTTGTTTTATATTTACTTGATAAAGAATTAATGTTTTGTATGAAATATATTTATTATTGTATAAATATAATGATTTTTAAATATACTCTTTATTGCACTTCATAATGAATATTAATGCATAGTCCAGGATGTCCCTAACAGAGATGATTTTTAATGAGGTTAGACAAAATACAGCGTTAATTTTCAGGTTCATTAGGTTCCCCTTTCCTGCTTCACATAAACCGGGAGCTAGTTACTAGTTAACTAGTTCATGAAACTTACTGTTTCAAATTCAAATTTTACAAGCACTGCCAAATATTATTATGTTTTCTATTTTTTTCTAAGTGTTGTTAGACTCGGCTTGGCTCGGCTCGGCTCGGCAAGTGACTTAACACTCGGCTTCTGTCGTATTACACAAAATCACTTACTAAAAGACTTAACAGAGTATATCACGAGACGAGCGCAGCAGGAAACGACGTTTCATATTACAAAATTCAGTCATTAAAATTAATTATCTTAATTTCACAGACAATGCGAGCCACAGCGCCACAGTCCCGTATAGGCATTCATTCGACGTGACAAATGTAACGTAATGGGGACGTATTGTTAGTCTCCACGTAGGTACTCGTGCGTACGTGTTACGTGGATTTGCTTTCTTAACTTGTGAGTGTTGCTTCGTTTTGGTTTGGACTAATTAAATTTTTGTATGAAAACATTTATTATTTTTAAAATTATTCAGAGTGCATGATTTAAAAGACATTTTTTTAAAACGTAGATAACTTTTTTTAAAGTAGCACGTTGAGACACTCCGTCTGGCAAGTTTCGCTGAATTTTCAAGACATTGCATGTTGAGTGACCGAACTCACTCTCTCTAACACTCAGTCTATCAGAGCGGAAATATGAAAATGAATTGAATATATACGCATTTAGGAAGGATTTACACTATAGATATATAGATACTCTCATTATGTTTGTAAGAATATTTTTAACAGATTGAAATCGGCTGAGAACGAACCGTTACTGCGCTAACACTATAGTGTGGAGCCTACCTTACAGTCACTGTGCCATGACGGCTTCTAATGGATAAATAGCTTTTTTTTCTTACAAATGAATAAAAAGATTAGTATAAAATGTTCATTTAATCAATAGAGCAGGCAAAACGTTATAATATATTTACAACTCACACTTTAAAATAAATATTAGGATACACTATAGGTAAATAAATCAGCTTCACGCTGTATCCCGCACACAGCGGGGTAGACAGAGGGAAACGACAGAATGTAGCTTAAGATACTGCGTTCCCCACTCGACACCAGAGCGAAGAAATAAAAATATAAATGTAAATAAATATTTCATTTCCTTGAGTGGGGTTCGATCACACAATCGATTTTACATTTGTCTACTTATTTATTTAATACTAATAGTGTTAAAATTTCCCTATATTAAAGGTATGTAGTATTTCAGTACAGTTAACATTAGAGTAATAGCACAGTATAGTTCTGCGGTCGCGGTCTGTGTCGGTCGCAGGTTGCGTCATGCGGAAGCGACCTTGACCCCCTTCGAGCTTTCTATTTACATATTACATCTCGTTACTTATACTTGTAAATGTATTCAACTCTTGGATTTCGGTTCATAGAAATTATGATTTACGAATACGAATTGTTGTGTACGATTTTAAAAGAAAAATCTAAATGTTTTAAGATTTAAAAGTAGGTTCAAATGATATATGAAATTTTGTTTGGGAAAGTTATGTCGATATTATTGAAGATGTTTTCAACTTCAATTGGTAAAAAGCTGAATAGAAAAATTGTTAAAAAAGTTTCTGTAAAATAAAGCTAAAACTATATAGCTTTATACTATTAGTAAGTTAGCTGAAACTAGTTGTTTGCTTGAACACGATATTCTCAGGAACCAACAAAATATTCTTTATACAATAACAGTATTGCAAGCACATTTGAATTGTCCAATGAACAAGCTACTCATAAATTGTTCAAATAAATAACAGTTGTTCTTTTCAATAACAATGTTACAATATAATTGAAGCATATACTCTTGGCTATCCTGTATGTTGTTCAAGTGGAGACGAGAACCGGGACAGGATAGGACGGGACAGCGCACTGGCACGCTCAATCGCACTTTGTTTAGACTAATTGATGACATAACGCCATACAAAGTTCATACACACATAACTTTTTGAGCAACCTCTTAACGAATGTTACATTACAATTCATTATATAACAACTCGTGACCAAATAATAGGCAAAGTAATGATAAAGTCTTAATGTCAACGATCATTATACTTGAAACATAAACGTTTCTGGTTCTTTTTAGCTGTGAGTCATTGCGACATAATTTTTTTGTTTATATGCAATTTCTGACACACTTTGCAGTAGAGAAAGAAGTTTGACTTATCTAATTTTTGCCTGGCTCTTCTTTTCTTCTTTCTTGTTTTTTTTTCAATCTTTAAAAGAAACATAAAAAAATAGATATCACAAAGACACTAGAAGAGAGGAGAAAAGGAAACGAACGAACATATAAGCTAGTGTGCTGTAGCACAAGCGAAAACTCACTGCTATTTCCGTTCTCCACTTATTTACCGACATTAAATGTACAAGTTGATATGCCACCAATATTAAAACCGTTTTTTTTTGTTGACATTTCTAATTTTGGTATTTTAAAGGATAGGTTAAATGATAAGGCAATTCACTCTTCTGCACTTTGGAAATATTACATTCGGAGTGTCACGTGCCGGAGCGACCTAAGCCTGTAGTTTGTCTAACCTACGCGAGAAAATTGTAATACTTTAAATAAATGTTTGTCAAATGTTCCGGGTCTCCCGTGAGGCCATCACGAGAGGGTGGCAGCGCCTCACTGTAAACACGATGGTCGTGGGTTCCGCACTCGGGGGACAAATGATATTAATTTCTCCGCTGTAGTAAAACAAAATCGCGTCGAAATTTATCGGAAAATAGGGAACGGAGTGTGTTGACACTAGATTCTCTCAGTCTACTCCATTATACGAGATGTTTTCCCCATTTATTTAATAAGTCTTTTTTTAAACTGAAATAAGTTGAAATTTATAAATACAAAGATCGCATTGTGTTGCACAATTATAGAGTCGATATATGTATATATTATTTGACGAGTATTTATTCCCACGAGACCGAACTGATTAACAAATAACAACGACGAATGTGCAATAAATATTAAAAACATTAATTAATATTAAACTCGGAAGGCTTCAATACTCGCTAATGAAACTGCGCTATCACGCGCTATCACTGAATAGCGATTACAATAAATAATCTGGCGTTACGTGTGTTTTATACGCGTGTATGTAAAGTGATTATAGGGTATTACATAAAAACATCGTGTTTTATGATAAAATATTATTGAAATTAGTTTAAATTATAAATATTTTGATGACATTTCGTTTGTGTAGAGATATGGGTTTTTAAGCATAATGAAGCTACTTCAAAAATTTGTAGATTTTTAATTCGACTGTGTGTTGCGTTTGTATATTTGTTACGCGATTACTCGTCATCATTTTCTTGTATTCAGATTTTTGCTTTGTTTGTTTTCTCTTTTGTTTTACCCTAAAGGATACTGAGCACTGCCTAAGGATCTGGTGGTATTTTTTTGCATGTATATTCATTCAAAGTTACAAAAGTGCTTACAATAGTCTATTTGAATAAGGAATATTTTGATTTTTAATCTAAATTTCAGATACTGTCCGCTCGATAGTTCCGCTCATAATATCCTCTTTAAGCTCTTTAAGTTCTATAACGAACAAATAAACAACAATTCCCATAAATTATGACTACCAATCATAGGCTGAATAACGTTCCTAAGCAACCCCGGCCCCATACAGCTCGCGAGCGTGACTCGTGACGTAACGCGTAACGCCGCGCCGCGGTGACGCAACGACTCGCTACGACGACCTTAGATGCTATAAAATGTTGAATTTTCTCATATTAAACAATACTTTATAATGAAAGAGAAAAAAGGAATGTATCGTTGATATTTCTTTTACATTCGATGGTCATGGAAAGTAGCGTACTAAGTTTAATTCGGACGTTAAGGATCGTTAAAAGAATTAAAATCTTACTATCTTACTTTAGAAACGAATAAAAATTTGAATCGTCCAAGAGGCGCGGGTTTAAATCCTCTGCGTTTTTATATGTTTCTAAAATAGTAATTTTCTTTCTTGAGTGTGAAGTAACACTTTAAAAAGTTGAAAAGTATTATCTTATTTAACCTTACATTGTTGTTTGTTTTCCTTTTACGCGAAAACTTCTAAAAAGTTTAGATGAAACTTTACAGTAATATATCTTTAAATACATCAGAATAACACACAGGCTACGATGTTTGTGAAAATGTAGTATAATTTGGTTATAATGTAACAGTAAGTATAAGCGCACGAGGCCGCAGGTGGTGTAGCGATCGTTAGTTCTTTGTAAATATGTGGATAAAATAGGATTTGAATCCGCACCTTTTCTAATGAGCTTATGAATTGAGTGGTAGTTGTGAACGAAATATATATTCTTTCTACTTTCTCCGCAAAAATGTGGAAAAGACATAAGGATTGATTTATAAAAATGCATGTTTTGTATACAAAAAGAGTTTAAATTTATTTGTTACTTAAACTTAAACTCCTCTTGACATGCTTTAGTTATTTTTGTTCAAGAATTCAAATAGTTGTCTACACCGTGTTATAAATATTTATGAGGATCGAGGACGACGCGATGTGAAACTAGATATTTTGTTTCGATTGTAAAACGTTTGATTAAGAATACCTACTTATCATCTTATCAAAAATATGATTTATTTTGCAATTTAAATATTTATCTGTCTTATTGTCCTATTGCCTATCACCGTAACATACGATATCAAACTGGAGATTTATAAGATAGAGTTCTTGAATACAATTTGGAATTCCTTTATTTATAGACAGACGATTCTGTCAAAGAAGTCGAATTCTTGAAGAAGATGTATTCTTTATAATTTAGATAACGCATAAATATGGTAGCCGTAGAGGAATCTATCCGTTTGTTTGAGGTAGTCGTCGACGGAACTAAACGGAGAAGAGTAGGCACAGCGAACCTAGCGTTCACGACACTCCTTCCAGTTGATGAAATTATAGAAGTCCCCCGATCAGTAATCAAACCCACAACTGTCACGTTTCACACTCAGTCGCTATGCTGTTTCGCCACGGCGGCCTCAATATTTTTATACTCTTTTTTTATGATAAGTTCCATAAAGTGACCAGTCATCGTTTCATTCGCAAAGAGAATTTTACGAACAAGCTTTTGACTTCAAAGTACCGTTAAATGGAAAAGTGTCAGGATATTTGTTTAGTACCGCTGCCCTTTAGTCATTCACTTTTTAATATTCCTACGTCATATTTTACATTTTTATATTATACTCCAAAAGTAACAAATTTTGCGGTTTTTGCTGCATAGCTTTGGGGGTTCGAGAGGTAATCGAATCTACTACCAGACCATTTCCAAAATGATGTTAACTATTGCTAATTGAAAAAAAAAACAGAATAAATACATAAAAAATTAAATATTGAAGCCATTTCACGCCCATACTACTAAATAAAGGACAAAACCATATGTGATGTCATGAGAGCGGAGCACTCGTTTTCTCGCGTAGCGCGTAAACTAGAATGCGCATTGTTCTTAACTGGAAAAGCGAAAATAAAAACAACATGTCAAAAATATTTATATAGATTTATATAGAAACATTTAAATGTATTTTATATTTTAATAATGTATGATTGTAATTTCGATTTTATTCTGGTTTTTTTACGTGTTCTCCCGCACTTTACCGTGATGAGAGAGGATTCATAGTCATGATGACATTGGATCACCACTCAACAGTGGTGGAAATAAACTATAAATATGTTTAAGTATAGCCTTAAATATTTATATACATATATGTATTTAAAGTAAAAACAATATCTTTATTTCATTTTAAAAGTAAAAGAGTTAATTGTTGTACAGAGCTACTATTAAAGAGTAATTGCCGCCTATTAGCCGATTGCGATCTAGAACAATTAGTTAAATAATGAAAGTGCGCCCGCATTTGATGCAATTTTTGATTTTTACTAGAAAGTTTAGTTTCCGGTTCGCTGTCCTTGATGTGTGTATGTGTGTGCGTTACTCACACACGTTAAATAGTCAATTCAATGTATTTATTCGGAGACCGGAGAGGTTAGTGACTCACCTCTATTGTATTGAATTTGTAAATAAATTGTTGTTTACTTCAATTTAATAGTTTTCATAAGACTGTCAAACTTAATAAGAAAATCTTGGCTGGACTTAAGGGTGTGACTGTAATGCGACTGTGGGTTATACTCAAAGTAGGGAACGGAGTGTCTTAACACTAGGTTCCCTCTGCCTACCCTGTTGTGTGTGGGATATTACATTTAACTAATTTATAAAATGTTTTGGTAAGATTTTTTTATAACTTCATAATTAAAACATAAGTTTGATGTTATATAAGTAGTGCCGTCACGTCACCAAATTATTTACAAATAATGAATAGAGAAATTAAATTACATTGTTTTATGAGAAAAATAATTGCTCATAAAACAATGTGCTTTATTTTATAGATATTTTATTTATTTTATAGATGTTAAAAAAATCGCTTTTATGATTTTTCAAGTTTCTAATATGTACGTAATTAACTGTAACTGGACTATTTAAATTAACATAAGTCTTATAATACACTATGGTAATGATTATAACCGTAATGTAGATATGTATGTACAAAGATGACGAGTTTGTTTGGTTGAACGCGTTAATCTCAGCAACTACTAGTTCGAATTGAAAAATTATTTTAGATTTGTTTAGTTTAATATATCGAGGAAAGCTTTGGATTATATTACATCACTTTATCTGTTGAAATTGCGGTTATAGTTACCTCGGACTCTTAGAATATGTCAAGTTTGTATTTGCACTTGACTACAAAGGGAATTTGAATACACTACCGTTGTGCCTAAAGGAATGTAATATATAGTTATAAAAGAGCTGTACTTACCATTAAACGTAAGTGTATCATTTTGTAGCGGCTCGACTTCTGAAATAAAATGATCAGATATAATTATTTATATATAGTATAAGGTGTTAACACACCAACCACCACACCAACAGGGTGGCAGACCCTGGCAAATAGCCGGGATTAATGCCAGGAAGAAGAAGAGTATAAGGTGTTAACATAAAAAAAGGAATAATATATAACGAATATCATATCTTTTTATTTTTCCTTCTTACAGAACCTGTTAGTCTGACTCTGTTTCCACTTTCAATCTATTTCGGATAAAATAATGGTCAGACACAGCAAAAAGTCAGAGTGCGAGCGGGAATCAAATCCACTACCGTCTTGTGAGTACATTCGTACAGTAATATAATAGCATTTTTAATAATCTAGATATTCATATATTAAATAAAACATGCACATTTAATATCACAATGTAGTAATTATTGTATAATTAATAATATTTTTTACTTTGTTTAAATGAAATCCGCAATTATTGTTGCGGTTTGCGGACAATTTTGTCACGATTTCAAATTATACAAATTAAAGCTTAATTCTGTTTTATATTTTACTTTAATAGCTTAAGCTTAAGAGATTTATATTAAATATAATTCTAGATATTTTATCTATTTTTTTCTTTAAAAGAAAACAAAATGATTACAATACTAAAATATTTCTCGACCTCGAAATTTCTATCAAAAATCAAATTAAAATTAATAAAAATTGCAATTTACCCAAATTAATTAAATAACTCACCAAAACAATTAAAAGAATCCCAAAAGCACAGTACACAATCGGCAAGTTGAACCGGTGACAAGTAACGTACGAACGAGATCCGCGCGTCCGCAGCGGCACTGTGTGTGACGCTTGCGCATCTTCTCTTTATATAAAAACCCCCACTTTCATCTCAACTTTTGATACAAATAATACTTAATGCTGAAATTTGTAATAAAATATTACGGATTGATAGTTATTTTTCATGTTATTCATTGACATTAACCTGGTCGATACGAAATTACATCAAAAATTTTATATTTTATATGGTTACGGTTTTAAAGACCCTATTTTATATCTTAAGCAATATATGGCAGAAACTATACATATGTTTATATGATCATTTTAATTAAGAATGTAACTTTATTATATATTGATGCCGGTCGTGGCTCGTGGCGCAGGGACATAAGAGTGCAATTGTCAACGCAATAGGTTTGATCCGTCGACTCGAGGGAATAAATATTTAATATATTCATTTCCTCGCTCTGGTAAAGGAACAAATCGTTGCGTCGAGTTACGCTATTTAACACTGGTTTGTTGAACACAATACTTTAAGAATTCGGCCTCTTATTTTTAAGTAAATTTTTATATATTGTTTTTTTAAATAAAATTTTCAATTGATTTTTTTTATAATGTTATTTTAATATTAATTACACATCCTCCAGCTAGCCACACGACGACGACGGCGCGTGCTCTATAATATGTAATTATACCAAATTATTGTTACCATATTGGTACATAATTAACATTTATAAGGATAATAAAAAAATATATATTTTCAAGAATATAATTATGTTTTCTACATCCGCATTTCAGTTTCCCAGACAAATCAGGCGTTTGTGGCTTTTCCTAATTTTTACTTACCTTATTTACTCATAATCTATATAATATCCTAATATACAATGTTAAATATGCATTCAATTATATAAAAAAAAATTTAATAACTGAAAGTCTCGATTTTGAGCGAAAAGCGGAGAACGGAATGTTTCTCTGTCTACACCCTGCTTAGCAATGTGGAATTAACTATGAATCTAAAAAAATATAGCTTAAGCCACCATGGCGCAGTGGAATGATATGGGTTAATAAAGGGTTCATTCCCTATTCCAGATAATTTTAATTTTTCATGATTAAGGGTAGGGTTACGTTTCGCCAAGAAGGATCAAGAATCCGGATGGATGGTGGAGTGTCTTTATACTAAATGTCGCTGTGCTGTGCTACACACATACTCGTACATATACATATTTTTTTAGTCTCTCGATCTATCTCGCAAATCCCAGCATGGCGGGTATAGGGCACCTGAGAACTTAGTGTTAAGACACTCTGATTCTATTAAGATACGATCATTCCCCATTTTACGACGGACATTAACGCCGCGCTTTGCCTCAATAAATTAATGAGGTAATGAAAATATTAAATATTTCATTCCTCGACTGGAAATCGAATCCACAACCAACACGTTCACAGTCACACGCTTGTGCAAGATTTGCTTGAAATTCAAATTTGTCGAAAACGTATAAAACATCGAACGTAGTGGGAACTCGTCGCTCATGGACGGTTATCAAGAGGCACGGTTTGTTATACAGCAGGGTAGGCAGAGGGAACCTTGTGTTAAGAAACTCCATTCCCCACTTTCTACTGAATTCTGAAGGCATTGCGTGTTGAGTGGCAGAACTCAACGCCGCGCTTAGCCTCGACACCAGAGCGAAGAAATGGAAATATAAATTTAAGTAAATATTTCATCTCCCCGAGTGAGGATCGAACCCACAACCAGTCGGTTTTGCAGTCACACTTCGTGCCGCTGCGCCACGACTGGCCTCCTTGTTTTATACGTTTCCTAAAAAATATGTTTCTGTATTTAGTGTGGAATTACACTTTTTCCAATAGTGCAACAAAAAACTCATGGCTTAACGAAATAAAATATATCAAACACAAACAAAAAACTAGGTATATAAAAAACAATCCAATAAAAATAATAAGGCACATACATGTCACATGTCTCGATTACAAAGTGTATGGATTTCAGCATGAAACTTTATATAGGTACGTATATTTTTGACAATATTCAAATTAACTATAAGGTTTCAAGTATCAAATGAATGAAGGTTATCTTTTTGATAAAGGTTAAATTTTATTATGTGTAGTTCACATATAAAGCTGGGTAAGTAGAGGGAACCTAGTGTAAGATTCCTTTCTCTATTCGAGTTGCGTTGCGCAACATGGCGGGGGCACCAATTTTCAAGACGTTGCGTGTTGAGTGTCGGAACTCAAAGGAAGATTAGTGAATTTTTTTTGCAATCAGAAATTCTGATAACAAAAATTGACATAGATTCGTTTAATAAGACAAATTTAGTTTGTATTTCACTTTAATAATTACAATATATAATAAAATGTTGTACTTACGTTCATTTACATAAACCATACTCAACTACCGTCTAAGAATTACATAGTTGCCTCCAAATAACAAGTGAGTGCTTCAGTTACCCGTTTCTTGGGGAAAAGGAAATCTTTTTATATTACAAAGATAGGAAACTTGAGAAAGGAGCTTCCGAGCTTTTAAGGCGAGAAGTCTCAGAAGATTTCACGCGGACGATGTTTTTGTAATTTTATAGTAACATGATAAGATAAGGGTTTTCTGATAAGGTAGTACAGAAATTTTTGACGTGGTTTTGCTTTTTTTGCAGTTTGACGTTTTGAAGGCCAGTAGTGATGTAAGGGCAAAAGCATGGGACTGTAAACATGATTATATTTATATATTATTTTAATTTCCTCGCTCTGGTACCCAACAGAATTCGGCTGAAAGTGGAAAAATTAATTTGAACAAAGTATGAAGATACTAGGTTCCCAGGTTCCCTTCCTTTATTTTAACTTACAGTTTTATTTATAAGAAACGATCAATTCAACGGAAACCTTGCATTTATCAATAACTTTTGTCGCAAAATGACTTATGTGACTTATTTATAAGAGATGTGGACTTTTATTAGGACGAATAAAATTGAATATATTTGTAGTAGATTTGTAGTAGTAGACGATGTACTTGCATATGTTGTATTATTTTTGCAGCGCCCGCGTTTATTTTTATTCCTATTTGGTAAGGTACGGGTAACTAAAAAAATACATCGTATTGTTATATAGCTTATAGCACATATTATGTCTATATCTTAAGGATCACCCACAGTAACAATTTTTGTGTTTAAAATAAAGAGGATATAATTACGATTTTCAATAGTACAGTGTTATTCCTTATTCGATTAAATACTTTAGATACATTGTGCGCTTTGTACAGATTAAAATTGCAAAAAACCCGTTTTGCATCATAGTGAGATAGGCAGAGGGAACTTTGTGTTAAAACAGATTTTTCCCATTTTCCACCAAATTTTCTAGACATTGTGTGTTGAGTTGCAATTGAAAATTGAAAATAGTATAAAACATCATCATTTCCTGGAGTGTGGATCGAACCCACAACCGTCGCGTCCGCAACAGCTGCACGCTGTCCCTCACCGCCACGTCCGCCTTTTTCGCTTTTTCTAATGAACAATATTTGTCGGCGTGAGCATCAATCTTTACTTGACGCATTATCATTTAATAGTAATTTGTAGATATAATAATATTGAGGCCATCTTGGCGCAGAGGTAGAGTATCTGGTTATGGGTTTGATTCCTTCTTGGCGGAATGAACTATTTTCATTTCCCTAGTGCGAACAGGTAACGATCTGGCTTATCAGTAAGTATTTCGCCCTAACCTGATATACGTGGTACACGGGACAAAGCGTAAAACTATTCAAAACATAATAAACAATTTTTAAAATTTATTTTAGGCTGAATCGTTTGAATATAATGCTGGTAAGGTAATGTCCTTTTAAAAAGCTTTTAAACGTATTTTGTTCTAAAAACCTATTTCTTGTATAAGGCACGTATTTGGTATATTTGCATACTATTGCCTAAATCAACTTCAGTATCTATTAAAAAAAGCGATTTTATTGTCTAAAAAGTATGACTACAATAAGTAAAATATTAAAATTAATAAAATGTTTCCCTCTTTTCATCAACCATCAAGACTTTGAGTGGAGATGGAGAGACGGAGTATGTTACTGGAGGGGGTAAATCAATATTTTGATCCTCTAAGAACGGAAATCGAATCAGACGCTGTTTCACTGCGCCGCGATGGCAAAGTCATATATGAATATTTTTTCATAATAAAAATTGTGTTAGCTCTCGTCTCGCGTCCGATTCACTTAAAGGCGTCGACTATTTCAGTTTACCTGCGCGACTGCGCATTAGGCACTTCAAATTCAGAAAATCGTTAAAAACCCATTCAACCTTATTTAGAAATAGCACCCGAAAAAAATATTTAATACATATATTGTACCTTACTATTGTAAAATATGCTATTTGTGCTTTTAGACGTTTGGTGCATATATTTCTATTTAATATAAAAATATATTCTATAATTGGTTATTTAGACAGTAAACTCTTGCCTTTGATTAATAAGAAAGTAAATAAAAAAATCAAATTGCTCTCTTAGATTTCATTTACATATTAAATGTATAATTTTTTGCAGGTTTACATCAAAGATTTTATACATATTATTACACATTTTAATAGATTTTATTTATAATGTGGCTCCAAAATTTAATTTTTATTTATATTTTGGAGCCGACTTACATAATTTAGAAACTTTCTTCTTAAAAGGTTTTTTAAGGAGAAAGTTTATTTCTTTGTATAGTTTCGCCTACGAAAACTAAATTTCTCTAAAATTTTCATAAAACGGAGAGTGGAATAAGCTATCACTATATTCTCTCTAATCAATCTAACCCCCACAAATAGAACAAAAACAATCTAAGTCGACCGCCCGCTCATCCAAGTCTCATACATTGGTATACACCGTTTTGTTACGCCTCTCACATCGCGTGCGCGTGTTTCTCAACGCTGCAGTACATCGGTCATTACGGTTTTCGTCATATATTCAAAATACTAGAAATCAAGGATACATCTACGATTAAATTACTTACACTGACAACACATTTAAAATATATAATGCTTTGTAATTGCCTAGAAGTCGTTACGATATATCGATAGTTAAATTGATAATAGCTACACACTGCATATCGCAAATAGCATGCTAGGAACCTAATATTACGATTGGCATTAGGTTCCCTGTCATACCAAAACTCCGTTTTCGATAAATCGTACTATTTTTGAGATGAACCCATAACCGTCGCGGTAACAGTCAGCTAATAGTGCGTAGTAATTGCTTAATATTACACTAGACGGACGGATTTGATGATAATATAGGTGATATATTTTATATCTATGTCGATAATTAAATTAACAGATACATTATACTTATTATAAATGCTGAGGCCGATTGTGGCGCAGGGGCACGGGGGTGCGGCTCTAAACTCGACGACTACTCTTATGGGTTCGACTTCCACTCGAGGAAATTAAATATGTAATATTTTTTAACAATTTTAAAGTATTACTTTACATTTAGGAAAGAAAAATACTTTTTAAAAAACATAATTTTTTTAAGGTAGCGGAGTTTGAACTCGCGCCTTATGGTGTATGGCTTAGTTGTCAAAGCGTTTGCTTTGATACGTTCACATAATATTTTCATTTTTTCACTCTGGTCTAGGAAAAGCGCGGCGTCTCCACTTAAGCAAGACGAAACCCAGTTTAAATTCGCCCCTTGGTTAATTTAAATGGTCATGTCACAAGGCTGTATCACCTGAAGGGTAGAGACGCTGGTAAAATCTAGTTTATTATGTAAGTTATTTGAAGCTGTCGTTTACTAACATTATTTCTCACAGTCATAAACACACAATCCCATTTAACAAAGTCAGAATGCCTCACCAAAGATTTTATAAGCATTAAAATCCATCATAATTACAGGTTGCGCTTCTCGTAGAGTCCTTTGGCAATAAATAAAGTGATTATGTCATATTTTACATATTGCACCTCTCTCTTATTTAGTAAGGTGAGTGGAGAGAATGTTGCGTTTTTTTAAATATAATATTAACACTTTAGGCACTAGCACTATTTGACCCTTTTTCACTTATTTTTAAGAGAACATTGTGTTGTTGTGGTCAGTCAGTCACAAGAGTGCGGCTCACGAGAAATATTTAGGTTAGAGAGATTTTTTTTTCACTCTGGTAACAATTCAAGACGCGACGTTGAGTTCCGCCACTTAACACGAACGATTCGTCGGGAAGTGGGAAACAGAAATGTATCAATAGGAAGTGATGGAGTGTCATAGCACTAGGTCTTCCAGTTTTCAATGTGCACGTAAAGATAAATGGTAGAGTTTCATGTCAATTTGACATATGCGTAAAAGGTACTCTACCGTTATAAACGCCCGGAGCCAAATCTGTTGTTAGTACGTAATACTTTTATAGAGTGTTATTAAATGTAAATGTTCGATAGTTACATAATTAATTATGTAAGAGTCTACATGTCTTTTTCTCAAAAAAATAATGTGTATTATTCTGAATTTGTTTGTTTGAACACGCTTATCTCAGGAACTACTGGATCAAATAAAAAAACCTTTATATTGGATAGTATTGCGGAAGGCTAGGCTATACAGAATTAAAACACGTTAAACATTTCGATATAGCCCACTATACCTGTGATCGTAGTTACGTAGGATACTAAGAATATGTTATAAAGAGTTCGTCTTTGAATAATATTATGATAGATTTATTTGTTATTAGGATTTGTAATTTTTGAATCGTATTTTATAGTTACAATAAATAAAAAAATAGCTGTCGGATCACTTATGATTTCTGAAGAATGAATTATTTTAATTTCCTCGCTCGCCAGGAATAGATAGATATTACACTAGGTCCCTACCGGTAAATAGCATGAAGCTACAAAAATATGAACAAAAATCCTTATAAAAGTTACTTTACTTTGTTGTTTGTTGCAGACTTAAGTGAGGAAATTTTTCTTTACAAGTTGGCCTTTGATCTTATACCTTATCACAAAGGATCCCGTTATCTTCTCTTTAATAACTTGAATTTTCTTATTTTAGCTCATTTTAAGTTCTTGTTACATATTATATTATGCTGAAAAGAAGTTACACTCACATTAATTCTATTTATAATTATAATAATTTTAATATTAATTCTAATAACAACTTGTCTCGACAATATCTTATAATGTACATAAGTGCCTTTTTTTTAATTGGATTTGACCTGGACTGGTCTTGACAGCGTCACGGCGAGAGTAGCTCGCCTCTGAAGAAAAAGTAGGAGCTTGATAGACGCTTGTGGAGAGTTGGTGATCACAGAGGAATGCATACGCTGATCAGGAGGGAACACGAGCGCCGTATCGTCTCTGCTTTTATTGAAAATCTAGCACAACTCTAGAAAATCTAGAAAAATCTAGAAAATACAGCACACTACCGCCACTAATACCATAGGTAATTGTAAAGAAAATCAAATGACGTCCTCTTAATTATAATAACACCTCAATATAAAGGAGATATTTATAAATAATGCTATGTATAATACTAATAGTGAAATATGCTAACAATATTGATAATTTAATACATTTGAAATTTGAAATTTGAAATAGAGTTTTTCGATACAAGGTTGTCCCTGCCAACATGGCTTCGGGAAAATCTCGCGTGTTGATGGAAGAACTATATATTGTGCTTCTATTTATATTTACTAGTGTAAAAACATCCGATATTCACTATCTATCCGATATTCTAGTATCTTAACATTAGATTCTCTCAACGTTTCCTGCTACATGCGGAGATTCAGCGTGAAGTAAGTAGAAGTAAGGAAGTAAAAAGAGGAAAATGAAACATTAAAAAAACTGTTAGTGTTTCTTTAACTTAGCAGTGTATTTAAAACTGTAGTGTCAATTGAGCATATATCATTTGTATAATTGTGGTTGACATACCTCGTTAGAGGCGTATCTAATATACAGTACGTTAAATACGAACGCCATGCCATCATTAGACTAAGTAATTTAAATACATAAAAAATATTTGGATTGGACTAGTGTAAGAGTTATACAAGACACGACGGTCACCGTTCTACGACTGAGCTTTACGTGTAACTTGCAAGAGGTACATGCAATTTTTTTATTTACGAAAAAGTACAATAATATTTATACAGTTGATATTGTCAAAATTCCTTTTTTTTTCTTATATGTACCTACAAATTACAATCGAATCGAGCCAATAAACGATAGGAATCACATGTTTCATCTAAACAAATGACGCAGTGGTAAAGCGACTATAAATGTGACGGATGTGGTTAGGATGCCTCGTTCTGGCAAGGAGATGAAAAACGTACTTGAGTTCCGCCGCTCAAGACGCAACGCCTCGAAGATTTAGTAAAGTGGCAAACGGAATATCTTATCACTGGTTTCTCTTGCCTACCCTGTGATGCGGGATACAACGTGAAACTAAAAAAAGAGAAAAATATTTATCACCAGTACACAAATACATCAAATTTTATTTTATTACCACGTACTACAATTGATTTAGTCCATTCTCTTAACGACCCGCTGATGATAGCGCGGTGCGTTGCGTCACTTTATTGATGAACCTTGTATAGAATATTTATTAAGTATTACGTATACTTACATTTGTGCATACGTTTATATGTTTGTTTGTTGATGACATAAATAGGGAACTACAAAATTTTACATCATTTCATTTTAGTGTTGTTGCCTAACAGTTATAATGTATTGTGCTGGGTCAGTGCCTGGCCGTAAGCTCATTTGTTGTGGATTTAATTTCAATTAGAAAGAACGAGAATATTTAAATGTCTGTCTGTTTAACTTTTTATCGAAAAGAAGTAGCTTCTATTTTTGTTTTCTATATATTTTTTTATGTTTGTCCATTCATTTCCCCGTATTATATGTATATATAATTATACCTTCGAGCGTGGATCGAGCTCATAAAAGTCAGCTGCAGTGTCACTGTGCCACGATGGCCTCAGTTTTATATTTTCTTTCAGCTTCTCGCTTCACCATGCATGAATGCGGGATAGGCCTCCAGAATTTTGTGTCAAGACAATCTTTCTCCGCTTTTAGTTCGCTATAAGTCTCGCCAGAGAAAGACAATGAACAAAATTTATTTAGCCCACAACTATCTAGATTATAGTCACATATAGAGTGACATAGAGATCAGTAGGATCTCTACTGGCCTCTGCTCTATACGTAACTCTTTGAAATAACCGTTCAAGTACTTAGGGGTGTGGTCGGAAGGTGGTTGGAACCTACCAGCATCTTGTAACGTTGTGTTACAGAAGTCGCTTGAAGCATAAATGCTAAGTTATTTAAAGTTTTATCGGCCGTGTGATCCCGGCCTAGAATAGGATCATCCTGGTACTGGTGGTGTCGTAAGAGGCGACTAAAGTACGTGTGGTAGAGTCACGTCGCCAGCAATGGCAACACGCATGGGCAGACTCGACCGGATCATTACCACCTCCGGCATTTAAAACCGGCGTGAAGTAGTGGCTTTATGCCACTGCGTTTCGCATCAGGTAATGCCGGGCTCCGCCGCCCAACCCACCTTAAAGGCCGGCAACGCACCTGTAGTTCCTCTGGTGCGCACGGGGCCGTGGGCGGCGGTAACCACTTACCATCAGGTGACCCGCACGCTCGTTTGCCGTGTCTTTCCCATAAAAAAAAATCATTAAAAGAGAAAATTGTATGTAAATACAATTGCTCCATATGTCTGTTATAAAAATTTTGAAATGGATTTAAGAAAGCGTCTGACTGTTAACGTCAACGTTCCTAAAGACGTGCTGCCGGCCTTTAAGCTGAAAATAGACGAGCTTTTTGAAGGTACTCGTGTCGTCGACATGGAAACAACGGTAGGTAGGCCATTGCACAGTTGCGTGGCACGTGAGAGGAAGTTCCTATAGAAACGCAGAGTAGTGGAGTGTCACGTATCTAACTTTTAGTATTTTTGACCATTTGGATTATGACAAGGCCGTAGCTAAAAAATTGTAATTCATAAAATACTTCAGATAGGAATTCCATGTGAAAGTACGTAGAAACATTTAAACCGGCGTACTACTAGCTCCCTGTCAATGGACTGTCCCTGTCAACTACCCTGAATGCTCTGTAGCTTTCCGCATAGCAATATAGGCACACATAATCTAGTGTAAAAACGCTCCGTTCTCCGATTCAGTCCAAAATTCGACCGTGTTGAATGTTGAAACTCAACTGCACGCGTTGTCTTTTGGCGAGAGCAAGGAAATTAAAATAATTGAATCCTTCAAATGGGAAACGAACTCATAACCATTACAACCAGACTGTCGCTGCTATGTGAAGTGCGGTATACGATAAGCGATACGATACGATAATAAAAAAAGATTAACCATTTCCCTCTCATTCTTAGCGTATAGTGCTAATGTCGCTAACAAAATAAAAGTGTATTTGATTGAACGATGCGGGATGCGGTAACAAATTAGCAGATTAAATCACGTTGAGCAACAGGTCCATCACTTGAGCAATGTCATAAATATTATTGACATGTGCTTTTAGAAATCTTTAATTTCTTAAAAAACATGGCTTTTCGCGTATATTATATAAGACACTATCAAGAGCGCAACTAGATATATTTTTCAAATGTGTATTTTTTTACAGGCTAAATTATCATTTTTCAAATCAAAATAAGAAAATTCAATTAAAATTACCGGTGAACTAAAGGTGTAGAGATGCAGAAAATATTTAAAGGGCACCAAATAATTCATAATATTTGGAAATTAATAAAAACTTAAATGGAGCGGGATTCGAATCTGTCTGACGGTAATTAAGAGGTGTAAGTTGGGTTTTTAGCTTCACGTTGTATCCCACAAGTGAAGGGTAGGCAGATGGAACCTAGTGTTAAGAAACTTCTGGTTTCCACGTTTCGCCGAATTTTGGAGGCATTGTGTATTACGTAGCGGAGCTCAACCCCACACTTTACATCGTTACGTGATCGAGGAAATGAAATATTCAATATTATTATGTAGAAATATTTAATATTATCAAGGGGAATCGAACCCGCAACCTGTTGCGTTTACAGTCACGCACTTATTACACCACGATTGCCATATGATTAACCTACTTTGATTAAAAACCAAATCGCCCAAAACAATCCGAACAAATTAAAAGTGAAACAAAGGCTACAATTTAGAACATTTGCGGTCTCTTTATCGCGGTGACATAATATCTGACATAATGACCATATTACAGAGTTTTCTGTACAACTCAACATTACGATTGGAGGAAGATACGTTTGAAGTAATCAAATATAATAATTGCTTTTATATAAGTAATGTATGAGTGTGTGAATGTGTGCCTCCCTACCTCTTAGGTGATAGTGGTTACATGTCATTTTTTTTCAAGAAAGTTACGGACATATTTCACAATAGACTACAATTCCTTTTATTGTAATATGTATTTGTATTCCGTAACTTAATTTGCGTGGACTACAAAACGAATCCAAACGACATCACTTCTCATTCTTATTTATAAAAGACGAGGAGACAAGGCGTGGCGTTGATCTACACTCGGAAATTGGTAAAAAAACATAGTCACTTAGTTTTAATATTTCATATATAAAATCGAGGATAAATAAAAAAGAAAAGATAAGAAATAAACGTCTCATATGGCATTCTACATTAGGAAGCGTGATAACGTTATATGGAAAAAACCTCGACTAGAATCAAACCTGCGACCGTCAGTCGTAGGCGGTGTTAACTAACACGTGGGCGTTCTTTAGAACCACTGTGTCATTTTTGATTTGATATCTCAAGATCAAAGTGTTTTGGCCTCGACCTGGTTTTGTGGCAGTAAATTGAAGTACTTCCATGGTTTTATAAGAGGGCATTGTGTGATGAGATTTTGTGGGCTTGTAATTTGTATGTAACATTAACCTTTGAATTTCTGTATGAAGTGATTTTGTTTGTGAACTTGCTTATAATAATGTAATAAATATAGGTAGAATATTAAAAGATACGGAAGGAGAGACCGTTATGGCGCAGTGGCACGGCGCGGCGCCGCGAGGCGTCGATTGTGAGTTAAATTATCACTCATGGGGAATTTGTTATTTTCACTTAGAAAAATAAGATACTATGAAGAGAGCGTTGTAACGCTAACCTGAAATTAAAAAAATTAAAGATAAAAAAGTTTTATTTTTTATTCAGAAAGTATAGATAGAGTTGAGCCGGTCGTGGAGCAGGAGTACAATTTGCGACTACAAGCGCTACGGTCATGGGTTTGATTACCACTGAGACAGACGCACGACGTTGAGTTCTGCCACTAAACACGTGCAAAAAATTTTTAAACTATATTTTAAAGATATTCCGTGACACTTCCTCATTCTATAGATACAGTTAAACACCTTTTACGTAGGGACAACAAAAACAACGACTAATGTACAAATTCATACTTACATATTATATACAAATTCTTTAATAATATTATAAGATGTAAAGTTTTTTGTCGAGCGTGCTCATCGAAGAAAGCAGCCACTATAGCTAAAGCCAGTCACCACGGGCACTCGCAATGTATGGTGACATATACAACTTTAAGTTATTTCCCTTTGGCCACGCACTCCAAAGGGCTATGACAAGGTAGTTTGGTAAGATATACAATACATATTTACAAAGTTTACAATTTAAAAAAAAGTTGCAGGTGCCTAAGCGTGCATCTGTAAAATCATCATCGGCCACAAATGGTTCGGTGGATTCTCAATAGAGTGCGGCAGAGAGAGAATTGTGCGGGATACATTGTGAAGCTAAATAAAAAAAAACAATTTTTGTGCAACGCGGAAAACAAACTGACTTAGCCCTCAGGGAAAATATGTTTAGTTACATACTAAAAGTTCCTCTACTCAGACCGATATAGCAGAAGTCATAACAGTGAAGATATAATGTTATGTCCACAAATGTCTCTCCAGAGACGCAGTAAGCGTAGCGTAATGTGTGATTATTGCGGAGACTCCGCGAAACTCACTCGTGGGACTAAGAATCCCATCAAAAACATAAATTTGAAATGGGAGCAAAGTTCAATGTTTTTACAAAAGTTAACGTATACAAAAGAGTCGGAGACATCTTCCTCCTGGCATTAATCCTGGCGTATGCCAGGGTCTGCCTTACCGCTTAATCAAGATTCTAAGAAGGCAAAGATTTGACTCGACAAGGTATATATGTATGTATATATATATATGTATATATATGTATATATATATATATATATATATATATATATATATATATATATATATATATATATATATATATATATATATATATATATATATATATATATATATTAGGTATATATGTATATATTGGCTTGTTAGTGTACTTTCAGCTTTAGAACAAGTTAATAAAATATAATTTAATCTCTCAAGAAGAAACCGAACCCATGACCGTCGTGTTTACGGACGCTGTTCAGACGCTGTGTCAGGATGGCCTCAGTTTTTTATAAGTTTTTTAATAAATGACTTATACAAATATTTCATAAATAAATATTTTCTGTGACTAACCTCTTTATGCTTTACTTAATTTATAAAATAAGAAACTGATATACACGTGCAAATTGCCATATATGTGAGTAATAGTAGTAACCCGAGGCATTAAGAAATCGAGCGTGCTTCTAATTTTCTCACATCTTTTTAATAAGAAGACTATAATAACGTTTTTTCGTCATAGAACCCATAGGCCCCGTGACCTTTGAACAAATAACATGATGACCCCTCGACGTGACCAACTGTTGTTATATAATTTTATAAGAGACAGCGTGCACAAGCCGACGTGAAAAATTAGAAAAGTAACTTTATTTAATACTTATACATATGTCAACGTCGAGGAAGATTGAGGACTACTCATTAATATCATGGAAAATGGAAATCTTTGGGTTTTTAAGAAAAAGAAATTTAGGCCATCGTCGCGCAGTGACAAGTTGTCTGACTTTAAACGAGACGGTCGACACTTCGATTACCATTTGGTGAATAAGCTAGATATCTGTGTATTTATATGTACTTGCTCTAGCCAGAAAATAAGCACAGCGTTGAGTTCCACCACTCAATACGAAATGTCTTGGAAATTGGATTGAACACAGAGTTTTAACGCTAATTTTCTGCTACTTAGCCTGTTACATGCGATATACAGGTATTTTATATACGAATAAAATCGAAACGTCCGATATATTTCGGCAACCACTGATTTTTATTTCTTTTATTATTTCATTTGTAGTCCTTCATTTTTTCCATAACAGGAAATAAAAACGCGGAGCAAGATGAATCTGGTGTTAAAATACTTTTTTTGATCTAATTTCGAGATTCGAGAATTATGTGATAAGTGATGGACCTCAAGTAACATTTGAAACTTAAACCATTGATCAAGTACCTATACGTAAAAAAAACACCACACCACCACTACAATAAGGTGTACAGTTGGCTAAGGTATTACCTATGTTCTACTTTAATGTAATGAGTTCAAATTTTGAATATAATAAACAGGAATATCCATTTATACCATAATTTAAGCTTTTAGTATACGAGCTAAGAGCAATTGAGTTTTTTCTCAAACCCAGCGAATTACGTTTACCCCACGAGACAAAGCTTATAAATAATAATGGCACATTAAATCCCTCTTGAGATTCATCTGCTTCGGAAGAACCAAACGGAACCTGCCTTTAAGAAATATATTTAGTAGATATATTTTTGAAAGCCAGGTGTATTTTAAATTAAGATGCCCAAAAATCTTAAGCAGTGGCACTCGAACCCATGACCTTTGATACCAAGTTAAGATAGCCTAAGATTATTTAAATCTATTTTGCTATCTGCATTCACAAAGCATACAGAACACCGATAAAATAGTTTTTACTTCATGTTGATGGTTATAGCGGGCAAGTTGAAATTGTAATCGATTTGTATTCATAACGCGCAGCTTCTATTTGTAAGGGGAAATGTACATTTTATGTTTGATTTCTATATCTATACTAGTATTATAGAGGCCAGTCGTGGCGCAGAGGCACAAAGTGTGACTGTAAAATCGACTGGTTATGGGTTCGATCCCCACTCGATATTTATTTAAACATATATTTCATCTCTTCGCTTTGGTGTCGAGGCTAAGCGCGGCGCTGAGTTCCGCCACTAACACGCACTGCCCCTAGAACTCGGAGGAAATTGGGCAACGGAGTGTCTTAACACTAGGTTCCCTCTGCCTACCCTGCTTATTTTTTTTACTAATATTATAAAGACGAAGAGTCTGTTTGATTGAACGCGCTACGCTTTTCTTAAGAACTCGTCAGTCGAATAGAAATAAAAAATGTTGTATAATAGTAGATTTATAGAGGAAGGCTATAAGCTATATTATACATATTATATTAATTATCTTTGGGTAGCGGAAATTTGTAAAAATCTCCCTACAGAGATGCTAACAACATAAATAAGTTGTAACAAGTGTATAAAAATTTACTAAGTAATATTTCCTAAGTGTGGAATAACCCTTTAAAAATGTTGAAAATAAAAAAATATTTGTGAACCCCGTACTAGGTGACATAACTGAAATCTGCACAGCTCACTGCTACCGTCGTAAAGTTGGTTTATGATTCACTAATTTATTCAAGTTTACCATCTAATTACTCTCTAGAAGCAGCGGCGCTTGACTTGGAGATCGTAAAAATATATTAATGCTACAAAACCATTTCAAAGTGTTATACAACAAACAAATAACATTAAATTAATTAATTTGATAAGTGCAAATGTATGAGATAAGTATCTCAGATCATTGCGAGTGCTCCGCGCTCTCCGTGCTCTAATAGCAAATTGTTGTTTTGTTAATGTGTGGACATGATAGACATCGATACGTGTAAGAAAGTTTTTAATTACTTAATTATTTAATACTTGAGCTGAAGCAAGAGTTGCTGGTCGCAGGTTTAAACACCGCGATGGCTAAGCATTCAGGTTTGAACCCACGATCTTAATTACGAAAATATTTATATACTAGCGCTCCACGCGGCTTTGCCGGGTTTAACTACTTATAGGAATATTAAATAAGGAGAAGGTATCTAAGAAAAAAATATCTATTATTTTTGTAAAATGATCTTTACCGTTATCCAATAAATAAATCTTAATTTAAGTCTTTTCAGAAGGTATTTGATTTTACATGTTTAATAGAAAAATATCTAGTTATATCACACCTATGTAGGTAGGCAGTATGTGCGCGCCCTGAAAAACAATTTTTCCTGCCTAAATTCCAATTCCGCAGTATTTTGGGTGCTTCACAGCCCCTTCTGTCTTGCAGCGTTACTCCAACAGCAATCGGTTCAGCTGGTCTGGAAGGCAAATAAACAAACTACTTATGTTGAATTCATATCATTAAATTTTATTTCGATGTATAGAATAGATAGATGGATAAATATCTAAGTCTTTCAGAAATTTATTTGATTTTGCTCAAAAACAAATATTATTATTATTATTTTTATAAATAAATAAAATGTATGTGTACCACATAAGATAGAAAGTACGGAAAACATATAATAACAGGAGAACGTGTACAACGGATAATTTATCTTTAATAGAGATCTCTACCAGAAACCCTTGAATGTAGAAGATGTTAAGAAAATACTTCGCATGCGGTATCTAAATACTATGTGAATAAAAATAAAACTTTATACAATACTGTATACTTATATGTTTTGTAGGTATAATTATATAAGTATACATAACCATACAAAAATATAAATATATACTATGAAATAAAAAAGTTGTAAAAGAAAAATTTCAAAAATAAAGAAAAAGACGAAGCGAAATACTAAAGATTCTAGTCGAGGTTAAGAAAATCTTGTTTTAATCTGATTATAAAGTATTAAGAGATGTTTTAGAGTGACACAGGAGCGTATAGGTCTTTCACAAATGTCAATTGAAAACTGTCTCAAGTAAAAAGAAGAGGATAACCTTTAAATGTTAAAGAGAATAGTGAGAATGTGCAAGTTTGTCATTGGGACGAAATGATCTTTGAAAGGCTTGACAATTTGACTTTGTGTAGAGACATCTCCTCGATGTGCATATGCGTATATATCGTATTTATCAAAGGTTCTGAAAAACTGTTTAACTCCTTACCTGCCGCATCCACACTACCCGGATACGTGGCACTCCACTATTATGCGGTTTCTTAGGAACTACCATCCATGCACCACGGAACTGTGTAATAGCCTAACTGCAACCCAAGTACTTCCAGAGCGATTTGACATGACTACCTTCAATAAGCGTCTATCTCCATCTTAAAGGCCGGTAACGCACCTGTAGCTCTTCTGGTATTGCACGGGGTCGTTCGTCGTAAGATTTACCCACGCCTAGTGACTCAAAAATCTCCACGTTTGAGTAGGAGAGAAATTGTCAATACAAGAATAATATATCGGTGTTTTGCATCTCTACACGAGCTGTTACATCGATTTCACAGCTTCTTATACACAGCAACATTCTCGGGATGCAGGTTATTTTTATTTCCATGCTCTGTTAAAAAGAAAAAATGCAGCGTTAAGTTCCGTACAAGGTAAAATATAATAATTAAAATACAAGGTATTATAATCTTAAAATATTATTTCTGAAGCTATTTCCTACATTTCTGTCAAAACCTTTATCAAACTGATACTTACAATTATAAAACTTCCGCCTCGAACTCGTTTTGGAACAATCTAATTAAAAAGCTTTGAAAGTTTAATCATTAGATATTCCAGGAAAAGGTGTCTGTATATTGTATTTAAAGCTATAGTCTCACAGGTAAAGTATTCTATTTATTGCAGATTTGCTATTTGAAATAGCAAGTGAATATATATGATACTTTATGACTTGTTCGTTGTGTTATCCATTCGTTTGTATGGTATATAAACCTTCGTCTGATCTATATAGAGCAATGTAGAGTCATTAATATACTGTTTAACAACTCCACGCTGTATCCCGCACACGTGTTGAATGGCAGAACTCAACGCCGCGCTTAGCCTCGACACCAGAGCGAAGAGATGGAAATATAAATTTATGTAAATATTTCATCTCCTCGAGTGGGGATCGAGGCCACAACCAGTCGGTTTTACAGTCACACTTTGCCGCTGCAACTGGACTCACCTATTTTATATATTAAGTAATACAAGCTAAATGATTACCGCAGTGTGTTCGGACCCACAAATATTGCAGTTACAGTGACACACTGTACCACTGAGGCCTTATTTAGTATTTGTACGTAGTATGAGATGTAACTTTGGAATAACTTATCGATAGAGCCTTTGCCTAACTTTCTAACTGAATTTTTAATGTCCATTACAGTTACAATAAAGTTGTTGTTAAAGTTTAGGTTATTTCCCTCTACTCCATTTTAGTTCTAAGAACGCGGTGTGTTCAAGATTACTTTTATGATCTTAATGACAACATAAATAAGTTGTAACAACCGTATAAAAATTTCGACGTAGCTTGATGAAAACGTACGGCGTAATGGTCAGAGCGCCTGGTCGGTTTCCAGGAGGCGCGGGTTCGAGTCCCAATACGTTCAAATTTTTATACATTATTTTTAACTTTTATTGATTATTACTCTTTAAAGTAATTATTAAAATTTAAATTGTAAATGAACTAGCTTCGAACTAGCATTCGGATTTTGGGGCAATTGGTTTTTGATGTAATGAAATAGCAATTGATATATCTAAGTATGTACCTACCTGTTTTATCTTTAGCGGAAATAATGCCAATTTTAGTAACTTTTATTAAGAAATTGACGCTATTACTTTTAGTAGGTACTATTAACTTCGTGTGTTGCTTTGTAACTAAAGTACGAGTACCTATATATGGGTGACGTTCGGTCTTTATTAAATTATTTATTTTGTTTATTAGTTTTAGATTAATACCTCAGACAACAGATGGACAGTAATATCACGTCAATCGATTCTGATGATTCTTTTTTTATTTGAAAGGAAACACTTCAAGGATAGTTTGGTGATACTCCGGTGTTTGAGTAGAACGTCGAGTTGTTACGCCACGTAACATATAATGTCTCCAAAATTCGGTGGAAACTAGGAAGCGCAGTATCTCAACACTAGGCTCTCTCTACCTACCCTACTACATGTGGGATACAGTGTGACGCTGAAAATAAACTATGTATAAGTACGTGATTTCAATATAAACAATACGACAATAAAGGCTGTACGTTTTAATTATCCTACATTTTAATTATCATTAATTGCACATTTGTAGTTATAACTAGGTTACGTTTAAACCCCGTCGCAATCACGGCCGCTTAATTAAATATTCGAAACTAACAATTACTGTACTTGTCACATCGAATATCAAAATTTGTGGTTGAGTTCCTCCTCTGAACGCGTAATGTTTCAAAATATTGCTTGGAAAATAGGAAACGTAGTGTCTTAACACTGTTTTCTCTCAGCCTACTCTGATATTTGTGGGATACAACGTGAAGCTATTGAGAAAGAAAAGAGAATATCTAATCAGCTTCACGCTGTATCCCGCATACAGCGTGGTAGGGAGGGGGGGTGTTAAAACACACCGCTCCCCACTTTCAATTCTTTCGAGGCATTGCGTGTTGAATGGCGGAACTCAGCGCCGGGCTTTTGTCTTGGTGCCAGAGAGAATAAATGAAAGTATTCGTAAATAATAATTCGTTTTGTTATATTATTAATAAAGTATAAAAAGTATAAAATATATGAACGTAGGATATTTTTATTATGGGAAAGACAAGGCAAACGAGTGTGCGGGCCACCTGCTGGTAAGGGATCACCGCCGCCCACGACCCCGTATAACACCATTTCAATTCAACAGTTCCTTTGAGGTTTTATAAGAGAAATACTCTCATATGTCATTTATTGTTTTTGAAACTGTTAAAACGTGATTTAAGCATTACTGTCTTATTAAGCTAGGCGCGGCGAGAGCCAAGACACGCTGAATAATTATTGCTCGTAAACTTACCGTAGGCGGTCAAGTTTATTATTAAAATTGAAAATTCAAAATACAACAATAGGTTAAGGCCAGTCGTGGCACAAAGTGTGACTGTAAAACCGGCTGGTTGTGGGTTCGATCCCCACTCGAGGAGATGAAATATTTACTTAAATTTATATTTCTATTTCTTCGCTCTGGTGTCGAGGCAGCGCGGCGTTGAGTTCTGCCACTCAATGCCTTCAAAATTCTGCAGAAAGTGGAGAACGGAGTGTCTTAACACTAGGTTCCCTCTGCCTAACCTGCTGTGTGCGGGATATAGCGTGAAGCTAATTTAAAGATATGATTCCTTTTTTTTCTTTAGCTTGCGACTCTTCTCGCTTAGGGAGAAACAGAGAAAAAGAAAGAGAGTACCTGGTATAATGACACTTCGTCCAAATCAAACGCAGTCAATGCCACAATGCGTTTTGTTGCTTATATGTTTTTTATAATTCTTTATAGTTTCACGCTGCATTCCTGTATTAGCTGAGTAGGCGGAGAGAACGTGGGAAACTAGTGTGAATGCACTCCCACCCTCTAATTTTCGTCGAGTTCTCAAAGGCGTGCTTTGTCTCTTTATTAGAGCGAAGAAATGACTGACCCAAGTTTGAAAACGTTATGATTCCATTCTCCGATGGAAACATTTCTATTTAATTGTTTGTTGCTAAAACAATCATTTTTGTAACACTTTGCTTTGAATCTAGTCCGCTATTTTTTGTCAGATGCTACTAACATTAAAAAAATATGATGAGATACACATTCTATATACTCTATTTTTTTGCTGTATAAAAATTGAATATATCATGGAAATAGAAACAAAACTAATGCACCACAACCAAAAACAATAAAAAAATTACTAATTCAACGCTTACAGTATTATAAGTTAAACAATTTAATAATAAAATAGGCTTCTTTCATTTCAGATAGCGGCGAAGCATTTCTGAATTCAGTCGGACAGTTACATCAAGTATTAAAGGCGGTAAAGTGGAATTGGCTGTGGATACTTTTTCCATATCTCGGTATCGAGCGGCCACGCCCACATACCCCTCCCCCTCCCCTCCCCTCCCCCGCACCACGTCTGGAATTAAAATGGTTTGATTTGAGCTCTCTTCATTAATGTTGACCTATAATTGTTGAAAGTTTAAGTTTAGTTTAGTACTTTAATATAATATGTATAAACTAATATTGTAAGTTCGAGGCCATTAGTGGCGCAGGGGCACGAAGTGTGACCGTAAAGTCGTCTGGTTGTGGATTCGCTCACCACTCGAGGTGATGATATATTTATTTAAATTGATATTTTCATTTCTTCGCTCTGGTGTCGATACAAAGCGCGACACCAGAGCGGGAAACGGAGTTTCTTAACGGTTCCCTCTGTGTGCGGGATAAAGCGTGAAGCTGATTTGATTTTTTCAATATTGTAAGTTGGAATAGAGTATGAATACATATAATTCATTCGAATTAAAAAAATCCTTTTTGTATTAGACCGTCTTTTTTCGGGGGAGGCTTTTTTGTATCATGAACGGTGTCGATGACATACACTGCACCTGCACTTGTGGTCAGAGCTACCTCGCCGTTTAGATGTGTAAGGTGTTAAGACACTCCGTTCCCCACTTTCCCCCTTCTCCCCGACTTTCTTTTGAATTATAAACATTGGGTGTTGAGTTTCCCACTTTCCGACGAATTCTGCACGCATTGCGTGTTGAATGGCGGAAATCAATATACAATTATTATAAGTGGGTCAAATTCGATTTAGATTTCAAAACATAGTTACAAGTTGGCCTAATACAAGCGTGTTAAACAAAATTATATAAATAAATGCAATCTTTCTGTTTTAAGCTTGTCTAAATATAAGCTAGTACAATGTTCTTCAAAATAGTCTCCGAAGGTGATCTCTAATCGCGGAGCACTCTCGTAGGATGAATTGACTTTCATTAAAACATTCTCTTCCAATTTATTGCACTACATCTTGAAATGAGAAGAGAAAATTACACTCGTGGCGTTCAAATGAAAAATGTTACTCGAAACGACTTATAGCAGTAGCAAAATAGAGTTAGAGGGAAAACATCAAGTTTATTTAAGGATAAAGTAAAATCCTTGGGTTTTCTACGTTACCTAATTAGATTTATCTGTGTATCGATAGAAGTCTATACTTAGTAAGTTCTTACCTTGTTTCACGCTATATCCCTAACGCGGCGGCCAGAGCGAACTACGGAACGTATTCAAGTTCTCTCCGTCGATCATGCAATATATTAAAAATACGCGATAACATCAAATTACTAGCGTGTATTCGATTCAAGATAAACTATTGACAATCGAGTCACGTTCAACTTTGATATGAATCGATATATCATTTGAAAGTCACTCGATTTATATGTAAAGTGACAGATGCTTAAGTGTGATATCCGAAATGATCTATTTATTTGTCAATAACTAGTTATAAAAGAACCTAGTCTTAACATTATATTATTTCATATAATAATACTTATACTACTTACTTTTTCGAGCTTAGAACCCAAAAAAAGTTTATAGTTCTTATAATTGTAGTTGCAAACAGAACATATAATAGAGTTGTCACTGTTGTGATAAATTCCCTATAAATATAATACAAACATTTTCTTTCCTTACATTTTCCGTTCCCATATTAACTATCTACCTATTCAATTTAGATCTTGCAGCTCATCTAACATTCTACTTCAACTGGAACAAAAGCTAAAACTTAGGTCTTGCAAGATGTAACCTAATACGACCCTTAGTCTCTTGTGATAAAGTATAAATTCGCTGTACAAAGTGTATCAGAAAACATAGCTCTTTTTCTAAGATTGTATAAGCCAGAATCTTTTATATCATTATATACTTTATGAGTCACAAAATAAGGTACAAAATTAAATAAAATGTGTGAAAAGTAAAAGAAAAAGTTGTTGAGAAAAATTATTAAATGCGGTTTAAATAAGGTTTTGTGATTAATCCAAGAGTAGGGAAACTATAGAGCTTCACATGTTGTTTCGCCCATAGTAGGGTAGGAGTCTGGGGGACTGGTGATAAGACAATCTCATTAAGAACATTCCGTTTCCCACTTTTCGTCAAATTCTTGAGGCATGATGTAGAGTGGCGGAACTTAACGTCGCGCTTTGCATCGTTACTTAAGCGAGAAAATAAAAAAAAAACATATTTAACTATCCACAGTGGGAATTCACACGTATAAAAGCGTTGAAAACATTCTTCTTTGTCGTTATTTTTAATTTTTTTGCTTTTGTCCTGCATAATATGCGAAATACAGATTTTGATTAGATATTTAACTGACTCCAAAAAAAACATAACCACTTCACATTGTACGTTATGATACTGTTGAAGTGGGATAATATTTTAGTACGCTAAACTATTTATACTTTATTTGAAACTATTAATTTTTTTTACGGATACACTGCTCAAGTAAAAATACGAGCGGGTTACTCGTGGATTGGCAAGTGTAGACCGTCCATACTACCTATTAAATTCTGCCTTTTGCTCGTATACAAGACACTACAAGGTGAAATTGTGAAATTAGAAGAAATTGTCTAGCCCCAGCAGAGAATTGAAAAGATTGAAATCACTTACTCAAACGAGAATCCAAAGCGATTACCTGAACATTGCTAAAAAAATCATAACTTTTTTTTAGTACAAATATAAATCGAATCAGTAACATAAGGAGTGATCGTCAGATTTACATAATATAATATTCGATATTTCTCGTCGAGTGGGGCGCAGTGCGCATGCGTCGCCACATCGACCGCTTATTTACACCCCCCAAGAGCTAGGGGTAGTTACTAAGTTTAGCACTGGAAACTATAACGTAACCTTTTTTGTGACTGTTTGTATGAATGTTATATATTAAATATTTAATAATAGTTTTTTTTAAATTATATAATTTCAATAGGGAGATTTTCACTTAATCAAAAATAATGTTTGTGCCTTAAGTGGTAGATGCAAACTCTGGTGGCGGGATTAAATTAGGGTTTCCCTATTCAACTCTCAATATTCCAAAAATGGGACCGAAAGTGGACAACGAAGTGTCTTAACACTAGGTATCCTCTGCCTACCCTGTTATGCAGGAAACGCGTGAAGTTGTGATTTCAATTAGTTTCTTTTAGTAATGAAGGAACCTAATGTTACGTTTCGTCTAATCAGACCGACGAAACAACTTTATAGACACTACCCTTTTTATTTCATGCATTATCATATATTAAGAGAAAGCAACCCTTTTGTAGCGCAACCGAACGCCGCCCTATGTATATTTTCTGCTGTATATATATATATATATATATATATATATATATATATATATATATATATATATATATATATATGATAAGTAGTTCTATCACACAATTAAAAAGTTGGTTAAAAGCTATTTGGAAAAGCTCGTTTAAAGTTTTGATATCTTTCTCTGGTTGCTAGTTAACTAAAACAGCAACTAATGTAAAATCGTATTTTAGACATTAGTCATGATTTATTTATTGTATTGGTTTTTTATACCGACTTTTAATAAAAAGAGGTTATCAATTCGTCGCAATCTTTCTTTTTATGTATGTTCAGCGAATATTCGAGGACTCCTAAATTAATTTGGATAATTCACAGGTGATACCAAAGTAACCATGTCAAAATCTGATGATGGGATCCTGGAGAAATCGAGGGAACTAGTCAAATTTTATAGGTACACTTTTAAGGATTTAAGTATTTTTTTGTAAAGAATCGTGTGTTTGCTTTCGGAAAACATAATTTGATGACGTGTAACTGATGATGAAGACCATAGATGGTCTAAGTAGTTGTATTACTTTTACTGAAATAGTAACAAGAAAAAACATTGTTAAAATTTTTCACTACAAATGGGATTCCTCAATGGCTACATTTCCTTTTAATCAACATTAAAAAAGAAGATGTTTTCATTTTCAATCGACTTTAAAAAAGGAAAATTCACCCGAATATTTTTTATGTGCGTTTTTGTCAATATGCCCAATTAAGATTGAATCTACTATGTAATAGTATAGCCACTACGTACTGGGTCGAGAAGCATCCTTTTCCGGACTACCCATCACTTAAAATCGTAAAATAAATTATTTTTTAACAAAAAACAAACCGACTTCATGCAAACTAAAAAATATAAAATAAGCTTACATAACATAAACCAATAGCACTTTGATTTTGTTAAAAATCCTAAATTTATTTTAAACTTTTTAGTTTGTTCGAAGTCGGTTTATTTTTTGTTAAAAAATATTTTTTGTCTAATTCCCATTTTCTCGATTATCCCACTCGGTCCCTGGTTTTTTAAATTTAAGATGTTTTCCCCCTGCACATGTTGTGACATATCAGGGGGTAAGTCAGAGACGCCTTACACTTCCCGCCGATTTCTTGAAGCTTTGAGTGTTGAGTGGCGTAACTCAATGCAACGCTTTGCCTCGACACTCAGTCCATTTTACAGTCACACTTTGTGCCCCTGCGCCACAACTGGCCTCTATTCCTTCATGTGTACACCCATAATATAGTATTAGCCGTAAAATTCTTTTTTCTGCATTTATGTAGGAATTTTTAAAAAAATCTTTTAGTACTCTCTGCACCCCCTAAGGACCCTTGTCAGTCACTCAGCAATGAAATAGAAAAATAAAGATACCCTCCCACCCTCAGAACGCAAGTGTCCTACTTCTAAAACTGCAATTAGTGAGCAAATCAATTTTACAGAATTTTTGAGAAAAGTAACTTGTAAAACACAGTCTAAGACTTCCTTAAATTATTGTGACTATAAACCGATCTAGAAGTTATCGTGGTGCACTGGGAGAGGATTTGAATCTAAACGACATGATTGTGGGTTCGGTCCCCATCCGGGCGAATGAACCGGAAAGGACTGAACGAGCAGAAGTTAACCCGCTCAGTACTATGGAGCGGAGTAAAAATGAAGTAATTACAGTTAACTCTTCGCTGGTTTAAGTGCTCAATTCTCCTTCACAGTGGAAACCGGACTAACCGGCAACGTATTCAGTTGGTGCAGAAGATGAAGAAATCGAAAAATATAACTAACTAGCTTCACGATTTATCCCTAGCGGGGTAGTCAGAGGGAACGGAGTGCCAAGCGGTACATTCTAAAAAATATAAATAAATACATTATTCAAAATATATCTGTGACATTATTAGATAAAAACGTAAAGTTTGACGTGCCCTCCTATCCGCTATCCGCTGGGGATAAAGCGTGAACCTAAAAATTGTAAAAAAGTAAAAGAAAAAAGTATGTGGTATTGCTTTCATGCAATTCGTGAGTATCTGGATTAACACTCAGTGAAGCTCAGGCCAAGTTCACAGGCGACTTCTAGCACTAACGTGATCGCGTAAGCTAAATAAGAAACCGATATATTTTTGAGCTTTTTATAGAATCTAAACAACTAGAAAATTCTGCCCAGCCTGAGGACAATCATGGCACAGTGGCACGAGCGTGTCTGACTGTAAACGCGACAGGTCGCTTTTACAGTCAGGATATGGGTTCGATGCCCACTCAAGAAAATGAAATATTAATATTATCATTTCTTCGCTCCGGTGTCGAGGCAAAGCGTGGCGATGAGTTCCACCAGGCAACAAGTCATGTACTATCAGATAAATTCCACGTTATAAGTTACTAAAAAATAAAAGTCGACCGCCTCCCACTTACTACACCTGCATTTGAAGCTTGCGTGTCACTTTAACCTCACTCAGTATTTATGTTGTCAGGCGTTTTATTTCGCTATATTCAAAATAATTTTCAAATTTACTTATTTTAGTGAAGTCTTACGTCATTGGTTGGTTTTTACGTAATTGAGTTACAACAGAAAAAATCGTCGCGTCAATATATTCTAAATAAGGGTATGCAAAAAAAAGATGGTGTTAAGACACTTCGTTCTCCGCTCAATTCCGACCTAAATAGTTGTTAGAAGTTGAGAGACCACAAAGAAATATATGGGATCCCATCGAATATTCTACTTTATTCTAAAAATCATATATTATTTCTTAGTGGTATGTAGTTTGGTGCACGTGCCGAGGACACGCGACGGTAATTAAATAACTGTGAATATTTTTACTGTAACTTATATTATTATAAAATAAGTAATTTAATATGAATTACTTAATTTAATGAGTTTTAGTGTTTGTGCAAAATATATAGTTAATTTATTTATTATTTCGTAAATGAAGGTTTAATGATACTGCACTTAATTTTATGCCCATTTAGATGCAGCTGACTCTATACCACAGTGGTATAGAGTCTGAAAAAAAAAGAAAATGGAAAAGAAAATCAATTAATTAACTAGCAATACTGCTAATGGTTACTTTGAACTAGAAGAGGTCTGACTTGGGAACGTATTCCATCATACAGTTCCTAGTTTCTTGGTACTTTAGTTGAAACTTTAGAAGTACATTTCAAACTTGAATCCATTTCATGATTGCATTTTGGATTACAGGTGAGTGTGAATTTATTCCAAAGAGATTTTTTTTATATGAAAAATATAGGTTTTCTTTCTTTCAAATTAGTTTTCACGTCGGATGGTCGTGATCACTGGGTTCCTCAATATAAGATGTATTATAAATAATATACAGTTTAAAAACCAAAAATAAACGACTTTGCTACACCAAGTGCTACGAATGCTGTAGAATGTGTTCGGAGCTATAAGTTGTAGGAGCTTAAGCTCGGCTCTATCATCGGACCACTTTGATTGATATTGTCATATTATTATTAACTTCATGATAATATAATTATTAAAAGTGAGTTAACGTTCCATTGATGACTACCAGGAACGAAATGTTCACTTTAGGTTCCCAGGGTACCTCTGCTTAACCTGCTATGTACGGGCTACAAAGTGAAGCTTAAAAAAATATAATGTATTACAAATTAGAAAAAAACTACAAAATATTATTGATACTTCAATAATATTTTGTAGTCTTTTTCGCCGCATTTTTATTTTTAATATTGTACTATAAAATAAAATAAAGTTTAATTCTTTAAATTAATATTCATGACCATTGAAATAAGTTATAGACACGTTCCGCTATAGCTTTTATTAAATAGTACTTATATGTGATAAGAGTTTTAAGCTGGTGAAGTGCGACTATGTGATGAAGTAGCGTTGGACGCCGTCCAAATAGAGTCTTCAAGAAATGGGTTCTGTAGGTCTCATTAAAGTTATATCGTTAGTATGAGCCTGACCGGATTCAATATTGTATATTTACAGTTTTAGTTAATATATTATTTAGCTTCACGCTGTATCCTGCACGTAGTAGGAGAGACAATCATTCCTGACTTTTCGTTGAGTGGTAGAAATCAACGCCGCGTTAGTTTCCTTATTAGAACGAGGAGATGAAGATAACTCCTTGCTCCGAGTGAGAAATGAACCGCTACCATCGTTGCGTTTAGAGTCGGTTATTGTGCCACTACGTTACTACTGCCTATTGATCATTAGTTTGATTTTTTTTTCAGTAATTCTATATAACACAATATACTTAATTATAAAAAAATAAGCGAAAACAGTGAATCGTCATGCTGAGTTTATTTGCAGACTCTTAGAGAAAGAAAACGCATTACAGATAGATTTATTTCTAAGATGTAATTGAATATTTAAGAAAAAAGTTTATAGTACATGTACTCGTATGTAAATACTAGTTGCCTACAATTTGTTTTGCGGGATTACAAGGTGTAAATGTACGTTTTATTCGTTTTCAACAACAATTTTGAGGTATCCTCTTTAAGTGCACTCCCTAGCCTACGTACCTGCAAGTACGTGTCAAAATTCAACTTTGTAAGTCCCGTCGTTTTGTCTGTGCGTTGTCTGTCAGTCACTAAGTCACGGAAGACTTTTACAAGTATACGTATAGATAACAGTTAATATAATAATGTCTGCGCAAAAATGTATGGAATAAAATAAAAACAATATATTATACAATAAATAAAATTTTATATACAAATAAATAAACTATATTAAATATTTATATAAACATATATACATACATAAAAGTAATATTTCCAATAATTTTTCAACACAAATGTATATTGTAGTCAAGGATTTAAACATATACTATACAAAATGGACCGTATGATATTCTGAAACCTCCATCCATATACATTATATCGACCATTGGACCCGAAGCCTATTTTTAGCGATCGACCGAATCCTCCATACCTACATGAAATTCAGGACGTGTTTATTGGTCTGTTCCGAATGACGTCACACGCCGCCGTCCACCAATGACGGGAGGAGGCACTGCGCATGCCTTGGAAGCCTCCGCTTCAGCTCGAGCCGACCCCGTCAGTCTGGGCCCACGGTACTCAGGTGTGCCAAGCTCGCGATCACTTTACAAAAGGTTAATATTTCTTATTATTTATATATAACTAAACTATTATTATATTCTCAAAATTGTTGGATTCGATAGAATTACAGCAAATTTCGTGTTTTTGTGTATATTTTTTTGGTAAATTTGTGTTTTTTTGCAAGTTGCATAATGGGTGTCATAGGTGGCGTGCGAGCGAGACGGCTATGTTTCAGTGGTATCCGAATTATAATATTATGTAATGTTGGATTCATTTCCGGTGTGCTTTTACGCCATTGCGGCTTTTTAAAGCTTTCTTTAGAGCATGCGGAAACGGATATAAGATATGTTTTTAAAAATATATTTACACATAAACTTTATAATTTACATCTATTTCAATTAAAATTTTCTGTATCTTCTGTATGATTTTATTATTTAGCTAGATAAAAAAATCCAAAAATTTCTATTTCATTTATAATGCGTGTTTCAAAAGAGGGTTAGCCCGTAGACGGGAATATGATAAATAATTCATCGCCGGCGTTCCCTGGGAACGTACATATGTATGTTGATTTGTTGTATTTACATTTTTTTATTGTTATTATTAACTGACAATATTTAGACAAAAGTAAGTACAAGAGACAAGCAATTGTCCTAATGAATAAAATGATTTCTTAGATAAGAACGAGTTTCCAATTTAATACCTATATACGTTGAATTATACCTTTTACTTTTCTGTTTTTCTTTGTTTTTGGTTTTTTAAAGTAAAAATTTGGTGTTACAAAGTTTAATATTACATTTCTACAAGCAATTTTCAATATATGAATAATAAAGTTGTATATTTCAATAAAATTGCATAAAATTTTCACATTTTTTCAATTTTAAAGCGAAATTTTACTAAAATTACGTCTCGAGTGTGCTTTCGGAAGCTTGCCGCCGGAAGCTGCAGCTCAGCCGCATCCGTTCGCCATCTTGCGGCCGGAAACATACTAGCTTCATGACTTCCGCGTCTTTGAGTACCAAAATGTAGAGCTTTGTGGCTCTCATGTAATTTTGTAGGCAACGAAAGGCAACTAACAACTTTTTTATACTTGTACAAAGAAAAATAATAATAATAAAAAATATTAAAACAAAAAAAATGTCCGTCGGCATTACTACTTTTAAATATTGTTAAATTTAGAGCTGTCACGTTTTAATAGTTCAACTTAACTAAGTACTAACTTTCAAATAATTACCCACACAGATATCCAATATGTAGTATTCCATATCTGACACAACACAAAGACAGTGTCTTAACCACATGTTCAAACGTCTTCCAAGCCTACCAAATGATAGATATACTTCTAGCACTAAATCCATACATTTTGTTTCAGGTCCCGGCGCACCATGACCAATTAGCCCAAAACAAACATATCAAAAATGCACTGATAGTTCACTAAGTAACGAAACACAAGTAACATATAAGTGTAAGGTTAAGGGATATATTTAGTATCGTCGTAATTTCGGGGCTCAGCCCCTGGTAAGGTGGAGGAGGAAGGCGCGCTGCTCGGGCGGCTGCAAGGCGCTCTGCGGGGGGGCGCGGCGGCCGCTTCGCCCTCGAGAGTCGCGAGCTCTATAAAGGGTTACCTGACCAACAAAGTTGGGTCCCTACAGCTTAAAGATACAGGTAAGATGTTTTTTTATTTACAATTATTGTTAAAAATCGGATTTTTTCTGATAAATTGGAAAAATATAATATAATGAAAAGAAAAAGGCAATAACGTAATGTAGAACATTCATTACAGTTTAGTTAATAACTTCATTTTTTTCATATGGCTTTAAATCTTTTATTTAAGAACATGACTAGAAATACCTACCTATATCTATTCTAATTTTAAATTATATACAAATATAATTAATTTTTACTGTATTCTTACCTCTCGGGCATACAGTGTTTGGGCTAACGAAGAGCAAATGTTTGCTCTGTATCAAGTGATGTACCAACTGACAAGGCCGAGCCGAATAAGGGAGCGATGTTAGTTTAGAAGTGGTAAAGTGAATGCGCACCGCATTGAGGGAGCAGCTATTGAATTATATATTAGACTGTCCTTTCATTTTAAATTTTAATAGATATATGAATTATAAGGAAGTAGACTGCAAAATATAATTTTTGAAATTGACGTAAAGAAAATTATCGAAATAATAAACATCAGGCGCAGTTGCACAAGCGTGTGGCAGTAAGCGTGACAATGGAGAACGACAGTGTCTAAAGATACAAGATGTTCAAAACATCTTGTTTTTAAAAAGCTATTACATAACCTAATGTTTTTTCACGTATTGATTACTTTAAAAAAATATAATTTTTAATTTAAATAAAAGCTTGTGAACTTATTTGGCCTCCTTGTTAAATAGCAAACTTTACAACCAAGCTCGTCTTACAAAATATTATTAAAGAAACGTGAACGTTAAATTGACGTGAAAATTATATAATTCTAAGCATTTCCTTATTATATTTTCATTTTCAACACACAAAAGTAAAGAAGAATCGGAAATGAGAATCGTAACATTATATTTATTATGATTTCGACGATCCACCTTACAACATGTTATAAATAGGTAAAAAATAAAAAATAAAATCTACGATAAATTCCTTACAATTTCGTAGTCTGAGCTAGACAAGGTTAGCTACAAAACCTACAAATTATAACAATTTGGTCGCCCGATGTAAACGTTCTAACGACGATCTTCAAAGGTTGGTAATTCGCTAACTGTGCTCCTTCGCCCTCGCTAATTGCATCAATTACGGACCACCAACCCATCTTTTGCTTCGCTAAGGTTGAAATTTTGTATTTATTTTATACATTTCTCGCAAAATACATTTACTTATTGTTGCTCCAAATCAGTGATTTTTTCTCCAGTTTTCATTTCAATAAGGATATTACGAGTAAAATAACTCCCGGTAGATATTCTGGGTATACGATGACGTCACACTTTGTCTTAAAAGATATAAAACATATTTTTATATACATATACAGTGTAGGGTGCTTAAAATGACAAACACATGTCGATTTCATTGGGTTCTCGTTCGAAGAAAAACATAGGACGTAGGACGCTGTTAATAAAATGACTGCAAATGAAAGATAATAACATAATTAATTTTATAGAAAGTAAAAGAAAATTACAGCAAAAATAAGTAACAGAGTAATGTGTAATAAAATGAAATGTCGAAAGCTTAATTTAGGTTTTGTATAGAGTCATACATACATTCAATGTATGAGTGGAACACAAAGGTAACTGAAGGGGACGCCGGGGCCACACGCATATGAATATTTGATATTGCAGTCCAAACTCTTAAATCATGCAAATGTGTACAGAAAAATATTCCAAACGAAAATGAACCCTAAACTTAAAATATTATCTGAATTTTGAACACGAAATTGCTTGAAATATCAACCATTCTGTAATCGCCTACAATAAACGAAATAAAATAACGTAGCCATTTTTTTTTGTTCTAAAAATAATTAACTTGCTAGAATAAATTAAAATAAATAACCTTGTATTTTAATTGCTTTGTTGAGTTGTAACTAATGAGATTTAAATTACTTTGTACTTTTATGTACATAATATGTAATTGTTCCATTTTAAATTCACTGAAAAAGTAGTTCTTAGCCTCGTACTTTATTTGACGTCTTTAATCTGTTTACCAAAAACATCACGGTGAGCAGAGAAAACTGAGTGCTAAAACACTCGTTTTCCCGCGCACCATCTAATTTTCGCGGTACCCTTTTGTCCTGTTGCAGGAATTCATTTCTTCGTGCTACGATCGGACCTCCAACCTCTGTGTTTTCATGTTTACTGTGTTTTCTAATGATGTCTTTATATTCAGAAGTAAGGGGGTTGCATTATCTGGCGACATTAAAGGTTTAATTATGTCATAATTATGGTGAAGTGTAACTTTTGATTCTATCGCCAAATAGGGAATCCTACATTCCCTATTATTTTCAGGTGAAAAATCATGAAAAAATGAAAAACTCGACAGTATAATAAAAGTAAAAAGATGAACCATCTAAGCGATAGTTTTATTTCTAGCGAAGTTTTCATTTTAAAATAAATATTTCAGAAATATTATGAATGTAAATAATTATTTATTTTTTTCCTTTTATTTTATATTCGTTTGCTTCGTGTGTAGGTAGACTTCATTCTACATTTTCGAGTTAGCATTTACTCGAATATTCGTTCAAATCGATGCAATCTCTCGAGCACGATAGAGAGCACAAATTGGATAACACCTTGGCCTGAGGCAATTTCGAGATCGGTTCTATTGATTTTGAGCTTTGGCTGCGTAGCTTTGATGTTTGCTTTGAATTATACACCGTTTCACGATGGTTTAATAAAACTCTATACATTAATTGAATAGTCCAAACAAATATTCTAATTATTTGCGTTTGATATAAGTAAAATTTGCTTACAACAAAATATGTAAACAAAATATAGAAATAAATATAATATGGATTATGATGACGACATTATGACTTTCCTGACGTATTGGATGTTTAGATTGTATGGAGAAAAATAATATATTTTTTTTAATTTTTTAATTTTAGCTTCACGCTATATCCCGCACACAGCAGGGTAGGTAGAGGGAACCTAGTGTTAAGACACTCCGTTCCCCACTTTCTGCCGAATTTTGGAGGCATTGCGTGTTGAGTGGCAGAACTCAACGCCGCGCTTAACCTCGACACCAGAGCGAAAAAATGGAAGTATAAATTTAAGTGAATATTTCATCTCCTCGAGTGGGGATCGAACCCACAACCAGTCGGTTTTACAGTCACACTTTGTGCCACTGCGCCACGACTGGCCTCACAATAAACACATATGTATATAAATTATTTATTATATAAATTATCTGTTAATACATTGAATTTTTCCAAACATATAACACAATAGAAATAATTAATGCAAAGAATTCCTTTTCAATATTATTCTATGATCATAAATAAAATACAGCAATAAATCTAACTTTTATTTAACAAAAACTCGACTTGAGAACTACTCGATTCTAATTGATTTCTGGAAGTAGGATAAGGATGTAATCATTATTACGATTAGAGACACTTGTAGTACTTCTCGATTGTCGGCGCGCGGCCCTCAGTTTTGAGTTTGCGTGGCAAATGATTTTTTCGGAACAAAGACAAGTTGAATGCGTAATTGGGGTGCGAGTTGAGGGTGCCCTTCAATTCGTTATGTTATACAATTATTGCTTTGTTTCCTTCCTGTTTGAGTTTTTGATTGAATCTTTCTTGCCCTATACACTATAGTTTATTTAAAAGTATCAATTTAACAATAATATAAATATAACCTATATATTTTTGAAATGGAACGAAGTGATTTAAGAGCATGAAATGCATTAAAAATATACATATTTATATATTTTTGTAGATAATTTTTGTTTTGGATTAGTATACAAATCCTGCTTGAAATTGTGAACCCGAATTATACATCATTCCAATCAGCTGATTAACCGATGGAACCCCTGGTAGAGGATAGAATTGTAGCCGTACAAATTCTAATCACGTCGTACTCGTTGAGGCAATCGGCGCCCTCTGCCCCGCCGGCCATTTATCTACCTCGGCCCCTCCTGCCTAAACCTCCCCTCGTCTAACGTAATGGACGCTGAGATAGAACAGGTAGAACAAAGGATACACGATGACTATTGTAGATAATTTTGCTTATTAGGTAATTAATTGGTTTGCTATCGTCGTCGTGGTGCAGTGGGCAAGTTATTAAGACTAACATTTGTTGTGGGTTTGAATCTTACTGTTGCCTTGTAGTTTTTAACGAATTTCTTTGAATCGAGTGTGTATCAAGAACGGAATGTGAACGATTTGAAGTAAAGTTAACTGTATATTTTTGATTGACATTTTACACGTTGATTTTCTGAGATAAGATTTTTTTTTGATCTCATAACATTTAAGCGTAACGGGCTAACAGGGATGTAATTGTAGGCAGAGGGAGCCTAGTGTTAGCACACTCCGCTTCCCACTTTTCGCAGAATTTTGGAACAATGCTTCCAAAATTCGGCGGTGATGAATGGTGAAACTCAACGCCTCGCGAAAATATTATATATTTTATTTCCTCACACCGCGTTTACACTCACACGGTTATGTCCTTACGATACTACTGGCCTTAAATATTTTTCATTTAAAAATATAAATTGAGGCCGTTGTGGGACAGCGGCATATGTGAGTTCAATTAACAGGATAAAGCACGAAGTTGAGGTCCGTAACTCTACATAATTTTTTTCTAAAATTCAGTGGGTTCCCTCTGCCTATCCTGTTTTATGTGGGATGCAGTGTGAAGCTATTTAAAAATGTATTCTCACAATAGCAGTCTTTAAATAAATTTTAGTTAAAAATAAACTTTGTGTAAGTCGCAAACGCCTCCGCCGCACTTTACCTTGCTTTACATTTAAATTTTCAAAATTAGATTTGATATCCACTACCCGCTGCGTGAAACAAGCCTAAAATAAATCTTTTATTTTAACCAGGCGTTGCGTTATGAGCGTAGTGTCAAATTAAATCAGTAGAAAAAGACATGAATTCTTTTCATTATAGAACAAAAGGTCCATCCAAAAAGACCAGCTACGGAACTCAATTAAGCTCGCGCCGCGCTTTATTGGTCAATGTTAAATGAATGTCATCCAGTTTATTTTATTGGACGAAGCAGATTTAGTAGAAAATAACAGAGCTCAAGGCTAAAAATAGACATTGGTCTTAGGAATTTAGAAGAAAGCTATAATTCTATATTATTATATTCGATTTTCACACACAATATCTTGAAAATTGAGTGGGGCCTGGGGAAGAATTCCCTTAAAACTAGGTTCCCTCAGCCTACCTGCAATATACGAACGACGACGACATAGAACGTGAAGCTAAAGAAAAGTTAGCGCATAGCATTGTGTGTATATCGATCCTAACCCGCTAACAGCATCCACCCTCTCTTGCTCGGTATTGTTGTGGTCACAGCTAAGCTTAGGGATAACGGGCGCGGGGAAACTCTTGTGGGCTACTCCCACTAATTTATTTAATTTATTCAATATTATTTATACTAAATTTTAATGTCACATATTTATCTATTCAGAATCTTATTTATTATATAAATATCAAAAAACATACACTAGAAAATTATTTATTTAATTAAATATATAGAATTAAACACACAACCCACAAATCACCGACGTCGGTTAAAATGATTTATTATCTGCACGGCAATTGCTACCTGAGCCGTGTGACGTCATTTTGGGTCGTCCACAGCCGATCGCGCGAGACAATTCGCCAGCCAGTGAGTCGCAAACACCCAACCGTCGCGGATTCCTTGCACTTGCTATACTATCGGCCACTACGTCACGTACCTACCTTTTAGTGAACGTGCTTGTAGTTTTGTCTCCGATATATGTACACTCTTAATTTTCACTCCTTCTGTATTATTGGTAAACTGTGTGGACTATCTTTCTTTGTGTTTCTTCGTATATATGTGACTTTCTTTATATGTGTAATAAATATTTTGTGTTGTATATAAGACTTGATTATTGATACTAATCGTCTACAAACTCTAAATATCCACCGCACACACCACCACCAAACTGGTGACCCCGAACAGTGCACAATATGAGTGATAGCAGTGAATCCGTTAAAACCGCCGGCTCGCGTAACGGCGACCACGTCACCGCACGTCGCACGCGTAAAGTGCGCGTTTCAAGTGAACGACACGATTCGTCGTTGGGATGTCGGAATAATTTTAAAATTCCACAATTTTCTGCGGATGATCCTGAGATATGGTTCGCATTATTGGAAGGACAGTTCGACAATTATAATATTACTAATGACCACACTAAATTTACATGTGTCATCACCAACCTGGACATGTCGGTTGCAAAAGCGGTGAAAGATATTATTATCAATCCTCCAAAGGAAAACAAATATAATAAAATTAAAACAGAGTTAATTCGTCGACTCACGGCTTCTCAAGAAAAGAAGATTAAACAATTACTTACGCATGAGGAGCTTGGGGACAGGAAGCCTTCGCAGTTTTTGAGACACCTTCAGGACCTAGCAGGACCTTCGGTCCCAGAAGATTTTATTAAAACAATTTGGTGTGACCGTTTACCGAAGAACATTCAAACCATACTGGCTTCTCAGACTACCCACACCATTGACCAATTATCGGATTTGGCGGATCGAATACAGGAAATTACTTCACCCTGCAACATCGCATCAACATCGACGAGTATGCCAGTACATCCGCCCAGTGAGATCGCTGAGCTTAGAAATATGGTGGAACAGTTAGCACTGAAATTAGAAGAGCACACTCGGTCTATGTACCGCCCGAAGGCTCGCGCTTCATCACCTCATCACCGTTCTGCTTCACGGCAAAGGGCTACTAGGTCACAATCCAGTCACCAAAAGTACCCCATATGCTGGTACCACGCGAAATTTGGATCTAGTGCAACCAAATGTGTGAAACCATGTGAATTTGGAAAAGCGGGAAACTCCAGGGGCAGTCGCTGATGGCGACTGACGATTGCCCCCCCTCTGCGAGTCGCCTCTTCGTGAAGGACCACACTACAAAGCTGGACTTCCTGGTTGACACCGGTAGTGACCTGTGCGTCTACCCCCACTCCGCACTCAAGGAACGACGGGCCCAGATGGACTACCACCTCATCGCTGCCAATGGAAGTATAATAGATACATACGGGTTTGTCGAGCTTAGCTTAAATTTTGGCCTTAGACGTAATTTTTCATGGCGCTTTATTGTAGCAAATGTTACTAAACCGATCATAGGCGTTGATTTTCTTAGTTTTTATAATTTAATTGTAGATTGCCGCAATCAACGCCTAATAGACAATGCTACCACGCTTTCAGCCAGTGCATCTTATGCTAGCAGTAATATACATTCCGTAAAAATTGTTAAAGGCGACACTAAATTTCATAAAATTTTAGAAATGTATCCTGAAATTACTCGCCCTTCTGGCATAACAAGTACACCAAAGCACAACACAGTACATTTTATCCGCACTACACCTGGTCCCCCAATTTCATGCAATCCCCGTAGATTAGCACCGGACAAATTAAAAATTGCGCGACAAGAATTTCAGCAAATGCTAAATAACGGTACTGCGCGCCCTTCCGAGAGTTCATGGGCTTCACCCCTACATCTCGCACCCAAAAAAGAAAATGGGTGGCGCCCCTGTGGCGACTATAGACTCCTCAATGCACGTACTATTCCTGATCGATATCCAATCAGACACATTCACGACTTTGCTCATAATATCTCTGGTTGTAAAATATTCTCTTCCATAGATTTAATGAAGGCGTACAACCAGATACCAGTCAACGAGGAAGACATCAAGAAGACAGCAATAAGCACACCTTTTGGTTTGTTCGAATTCCCCTACATGACCTTCGGTCTCAGAAATGCAGGGCAAACCTTCCAAAGGTTTGTTGACGAGATGACCAGAGGCCTTGACTTTTGCTACTGCTATCTTGATGACTTTCTTGTATTTTCCAAGGATGAGTCTGAGCATGAGCGGCACCTGCACGAACTCTTTCGTCGCATGAAAGAGTATGGTATCGTCATCAACACTTCAAAGTGCGTTTTTGGCGTAAAAGAGGTAACATTTTTAGGATACCATATTTCTGCATCAGGCACCATCCCGCTCGAATCCAAGGTACAGGCGATAAAGGATTTCCCCACACCACAAACTGCCAAACAGCTCAGGCGTTTTCTGGGAATGCTCAATTTTTATAGGCGCTTCATACCACGCGCCGCTGAAATTCAAGCACCTTTGAATGCCTTGCTGACAGGGTCAATTAAAGCTTCCCACCCTATCAAACTTTCTCATAAAGCCTTAGACGCTTTCCATCAGTGCAAGGAAAGCTTGTGCGATGCTGCATTACTCGCACACCCAGATTGTCAGTCAAAGTTAGCATTGGTAACTGATGCATCTGACTTGGCAATGGGTGCAGTTTTGCAGCAATTTCATAATGGAGAGTGGCAACCACTTGCATTTTTTTCACGGAAGTTCACTCCGGCTCAGCAAAAGTACTCGCCATATGACCGTGAACTTCTCGCCATATATGAAGGTATCAAACACTTTCGACATATGGTTGAAGCGAGACATTTCGTAGTGTATACTGACCATAAGCCGATCAGTTTTGCTTTTCATGAAAGAAAAGCAAACTGTTCGCCTCGGCAGTACCGCTACCTCGATTACATTTCGCAGTTCACCACTGATATTAGACACATTTCCGGCAAAGACAACGTTGTCGCCGATACATTGTCACGTATCGAAGAACTGCAAATGCCAATCGACCTGCACTTGCTCGCTTCTTCCCAAAGCTCAGATCCTGAGCTTAATCAACTTTTAGACGGTGAATCATCACTCCGCCTAGAAAAACTCCCACTCCCTAATAGCCCAACTATGCTCTACTGTGATGTAAGTACAAAGACACCCAGACCTTTCGTTACCAAAACTTTACGAAAACCACTCTTCGACAGCTTACACAACCTAAGCCACCCTGGTGCCAACGCTACAGCTAAGCTGATAGCACAGCGCTTTGTGTGGCCAGGAATTCGAAAAGATTGTCGAGAGTGGTCTCGAAAATGTCTGGCGTGTCAAAAAGCTAAGGTGCATCGTCACGTATCGTCACCCTTAGGCACCTTTGTCTTACCTCGAGCTAGATTTGCTTTTATTCACGTAGACATAGTTGGACCCCTACCCCCATCGCATGGCCATCGTTATTGTCTTACAATAGTAGACAGATTTACACGATGGCCTGAAGTGATACCAATGCCAGACATGACGGCGGAAACCGTTGGTAAGGCACTCATATCTTGGATATCCAGATTTGGATGTCCTACAGATATAGTGACTGATCGTGGTCGGCAATTTGAATCCACGCTCTTCCAATATCTTGGAAGAATGATTGGATTCAAACATCGCCGTACTACCGCGTATCATCCAGCCTGCAACGGTTTAGTGGAAAGGTTCCACCGCCAGCTGAAGGCATCTCTCATGTGTCATGCGGACAGCAATTGGTTTGACGCACTGCCTTTAGTTCTGTTGGGAATCAGGAGCTCATTTAAGGAAGAACTCCAAACTTCTTCCGCTGAGCTTGTATATGGTGAGCCGTTAAGACTTCCGGGAGAATTTTTCCACCCCTCACCTCCAGAAAGCACAGACTTATCTGATTTTGCCACCCGAATCCGTCATATCGCTTCCCAGTTTCGACCGTCACCAGCTGCACGACATAGCAAAAATAAAATTTTTGTTTTCAAAGATTTGAGTTCGTGCAGCCATGTCTTTCTACGGGATGACTCAGTAAGAGGTGCATTACAACCCCCTTATACTGGTCCTTATGAAGTTGTGGAGAGAAATGAGAAAACATTTACAATCATGGTTAGGAGCAAAAAAGTGACTGTATCAATAGATCGGATAAAACCTGCATACATCCTAGCAGATCCAAACCCCATCCCTACCTTCAGCCACAACCTCAGTCCAACTCCCGATCCCTCTTCAAGTCTTCAAGCTCCCACTACTACCACTCAGGAGGAAGTAAAAACTCGCTCTGGACGCGTAGTTCGCTTCCCTGACTACTTTCACCCGTAAGACGGTCTCTGGGGGGGAGTGATGTGGGCTACTCCCACTAATTTATTTAATTTATTCAATATTATTTATACTAAATTTTAATGTCACATATTTATCTATTCAGAATCTTATTTATTATATAAATATCAAAAAACATACACTAGAAAATTATTTATTTAATTAAATATATAGAATTAAACACACAACCCACAAATCACCGACGTCGGTTAAAATGATTTATTATCTGCACGGCAATTGCTACCTGAGCCGTGTGACGTCATTTTGGGTCGTCCACAGCCGATCGCGCGAGACAATTCGCCAGCCAGTGAGTCGCAAACACCCAACCGTCGCGGATTCCTTGCACTTGCTATACTATCGGCCACTACGTCACGTACCTACCTTTTAGTGAACGTGCTTGTAGTTTTGTCTCCGATATATGTACACTCTTAATTTTCACTCCTTCTGTATTATTGGTAAACTGTGTGGACTATCTTTCTTTGTGTTTCTTCGTATATATGTGACTTTCTTTATATGTGTAATAAATATTTTGTGTTGTATATAAGACTTGATTATTGATACTAATCGTCTACAAACTCTAAATATCCACCGCACACACTCCACCAAACTCTGTTTATTAAACTACGGCTTTAGTTTGTACTAACTTGGACGCACGTCCCCGGTATACGACACAACTTATACCGGGGACTGCTCTCCCACTGGGAGGGAGGAATGGTATTTAGAAAACTTTTGTAATTTTTCTGTTTTTGTTATAAAAGTTCCTTTTTGGCTTCACACTGTATACCACATATCTTCACATTCTTCAATTAAAACACTTTGTTTTTCGAACGAGGAAATGGCCATTTCCCCAAGAAGAAATAGCATGTGCAACCACCGCCTTTGCAGTCGTAGTTAGACGATGCGCCGCTGCGCCACGACAGCCAGAATTGATGGATTTTAGTAATATATATCAGTATTTTCTTACATTAAATGACTTTTGTGAAATTAGAAATGCTGTAGACGTATAGTTGAATTTGACTGCACTACCTAATTGTACGTTCAACATCGAAAAACATATTTGCTTTTAATGTGGTACGTTTCTTGAATATATATTTTTTTTATGGAAAAGACACGGCAAACGAGAGTTCGAGTCACCTGATGGTAAGTGATTACCGCCGCCCACGGCCCCGTGCAACACCAGATGCGTTACAGGTGTGTTACCAGCCTTTAAGTTAGATTGGGCTCCAGACCCGGCATTACCTGATACGAAACGCAGTGGCATAAAGCCACTACTTCACTCCGGTTTTAAATGCAGGGGGTGGTAATGATCCGGTCGAGTCTGCCCATGCGTGTTGCCATTGCTGGCAATGTGACTCTACCACACGATGCCGATGCTTAGTATCTATTAAGGTATGGCTATGATTACGTTATATTTGAGAAAATGGATACTAAATCTGGTAGACAAAGCGCGGTGCTGAGTTTCGCCGCTCAACAATGTCTGGAAAATGTGAAAATTGGAGCGTCTTAAAATTAAAGTGGGCATAAAATAGCCTGTTGAATATTAGGCTTTCCCTACCTACCCCGCAGAAGTTACGTGAATTGTTTTGTAGCTCTGGGCTGTAAGCTCTGTCTTATAGCAGGGTAAGCAGCGGGTATTAGTGTCAAGATACTCCGTTCTACACGCATCATTATGTAAGTGGTAACAGAACCCACAACCGTCACGTTTACATTCAGATATTGCACCATTGCGCCACTTTTTAGTAAATGCCAATAAATTTTCTACGTTCTAATCATATGTTTAGATGGCAACACCGCGAGGGCGGATCTCGACAATATTATTGTATAACGAGGCTTACATCCCCCATCTGGCCATCTGATATATTTTTATACGTTCCGTTTCACGCATCATTTATTATGGAGAAGCGTGTCACATTATTATTATGTGTGGACGTTCAGGGTATGGTGGCGTGAAAATATAAGTAATGACTTCAAATGTAGGAGATGGAGAAGTACAAACCGGCTTTAAAGAAAAATATATAAACGTATAAAGCTTTGAATGTCACCAAATTCTAACCCGCGTTTTTTTGGTTACCTTCCAAGTGCTCTAGCCAATTAAGTTGTACTTCCGAGATCCGTTGAAATTAAAAGTGAGTTTACAAAAAAAACACGCCGACATGCACCAAGTGCTACAAATACCGTAGAATGTGCTCGAAGCGATAAATTAACAGTAACATAAATTTAAGTGGTTTAATGGTATATTCTGAAGAATTCTACTATTTAAGTTTTGGCCTCCATTATTGTATTTTACTTTAAACCAAATATAAGTTAATTTCCCGGCCAGATTTATTACAACACGTAGGTTCAAATCATTTTCTATGATTTTAATAAATAAATTAAATATTTACATCGACAACAAACAAAAGCTTACCCAGCTTACAACGCCACTTTAAAGACGGGCGATGCGTAATTCTACGCCGATCGTTTGCAATACACATGTTCTTTTGTCCCCTCTTGAAATTAGCCGACGAGGGGAGATGACTTGTAGCGTGCGAGATAAGGCGCGCTAATATAAGACACGTTCACCAGGAAAATTGACCGAGATTCTCATCTCGGGACGCCATAAATAATGACAGCATCCGGTGGGGGTCCATTATGAACGCTTCGATATTTGTCACTAAACGATTTGTTGATATCATATCGACTATAATGGAAGCTTAATATTTGTTTAATAGTTGCGAATGAGTCCAAGTAAACCTATATTACAAGCCAAACAAGATGTATTTACCTAATTTTGTATTTGACGCTTTGTAATTTTGACATAGTTTCATTTCAATATGTACTCTGGAAAATGAAGTTGTTTTCGATTTTCTCGATCTGCTAACAACACGCAACTCGCAATCTTCCGAAAATAGAGCGGACAGTAGGGATCTTAGTGTGAACACTAGGTTCCTTTTTGCCTACTCTGTTACGTGCGGGGTACAGAAAGAATTTTTCAAACTAAACGGTTTTAACTGCGATAAAGATAATACACTTATAAAGAATATTATAAAAACAATCTCCAAAAAAAGTAAAGTGTAAATTAAAATCTAAAAAAATAGGGGACGTCAAGGCAAAATGGAACATGACAATTCACTGGTGGGCGGCGATAAAAGCTTTTTCGCACTGTAAGCACAAAGAGAATAAATGGCTAATGTAGAGAACAAAGTGGCCATCACGTCGGCCGTTCATTTAAAATGGACGCACATATGGCTCTTTTCGGGAACATATCCTTTGTAATAAAGTTGGTAAGATTAATGCTTCGGGTAGTTTATCGTCTCCGGCGGTAGGAGAAGCTATTCATTTGTCTATTGACATATTTTTATTCTTAGATATTCGCTGTGTGATTGAAAATGTGACGGTTGTGGGTTAGATTTTGACCCTAAAAAATTAATTATTGTTGTTTCTTCGCTTCAATAACAATATGTAGAGTTCCGTCCCTCAGCATATAATATAAATAAAAATGGGATGGCACAAGTTTGCTGTGACTGTAAACTGGATTCGATTTTCCAAGCATGTGACTGGAAACGCGACAGATTGTGGATTCGATTCCCATTTGAGGAATTGAAATGAGTTGAGTTACGCTACTCAACACGCAATATCTGTAGAATTCCACGGAAATTGGTGAACGAAAGTGTATTTATGCGAAAGGAATGTCTTAACACTAGGTTCTTAGATCCTCGCTGCCTACCTTGCTATGTGCGGGATACAGCGTTAAGTTAAAAAAACCTAAGCTACTAAAGGCTATTCTGTAACATAGGTTAGAATGCTAAAGGGATATTCTGTAACATAGGTTAGAATGTGAAGCCAAAAAAACGTTTGTTGTCAAACATTCCTGTCATGCTATATCTATCTATATTTTTTATGTTTTTTGTAACAAAATCTTTAAAAGCAGGTAATTTTATTGTCTTAATTTGTAATATATTAATATATCGTTCATTACGAAGTATGCTTACAATTTTGTATTTTTTCTTTAAGAATATAAAATAAAGCTTCACGCTGTATCCCGCACACAGCAGGGTAGGCAGAGGGAACCTAGTGTTATGACACTCCGTTCCCCACTTCCTGCCGAATTCTGGAGGTACTGCGTGTTGAGTGGCAGAACTCAACGCCGCGCTTAACCTCGACACCAGAGCGAAGAAATGGAAATATAAATTTAAGTAAATATTTCATCTCCTCAAGTGGGGATCGAATCCACAATCACTCGGTTTTACAGTCACACTTCGTGCCGCTGCACCACGACTGGCCTCTATAAAATAAAGATTTTATAAATAAAGATTTTATAAAATAAAGATTTTATAAAATTATTATTATAAATTAAAATAGATAAAGAATAAACTTAACACCATCACAATTTTATAAATTCAACAGCAACATTTGAGTCGCTCTCGTCCTCTCCTGAACAGACCCCTCCTCTCGTGTAATCATCCCTCTCTACTTGACATTTCAATTCGACGTCAAAACAAACAGTAAAGAATCCGTGACATTTTCGCATGCCATTTAGAAGCGTGAGGGATCATGGCTTAGAAATAAATGTGTATTATTTTTGCATATAAAGTGTATTATTATGTTTATAATTAAAAAGTGGCTTCATGCTTTTTACCGCATAATAAATTTTCAGCGGGAACCTAGTCTTAAGATTCCCACCCACCACCTCACTTTCGAGACATTGTGTGTTGAGAGCTGGAACTCATCGCTGCGCTTTTTTTGTCAGAGCAAAGGAATTAAAAAAAATACAGCGTCTACGCTGTCTCTCTTGTTAAAAAATTATAGTCATTATAGTTCAATCAAACTCATTTGGTATTTTATTATTATTTATTGATAACCTACTTTTGGCTCCATGATATGCAATAAAAAAATAAAAGAAATATGAACGAACGAAAAAAGTACTTACTTTGTACTTATTTGAGCTGAGCTATATTGGGTCTCTGAGATCAGTAATAGTTATACTTACCGAATCCAGGCATTTTTTGTGTTTACTTCTAGCTGAAAGAAAAATGAGAAGTATTGTATAATAGTAAGGTTAAAATGAAATCTTTTAATTTTAGTATATTTAATAAATAGAACATTTTTGATTTTCGCGGAACAGCGATACAGCATATGACTGTCAACGAAACTGCTATTTATTTGATTTTTACTCGCAGGAATAAAAAAAATCTTTCCCCGCTTTGGTAATATGGCAAAGTGTGGCGTTGAGTTTCCCCACTCAACATGGAATGTCTAGGGTAGTAGGTATGTAGGTGCGCAGAGATATAGGGTCTTAACATAATGTTAGGTGATAAAACGTGAAGCTACGTAATACGCCTAGTAAGCTAAGTAATACGTACGTAAGCTAAGTTGCGTAATACGTACGTTAGAATTGACTTTCATTGAACTAAATATTATTTGTTTCCAATTTTAAAAACAAACAATTCTTTACATTTTTGTAACAGTGTCCACTTTGTAACGTTGAGAGTAAGTTCAACCAACTAAGCACCTTAGCCGTCTGAGATAAGGTTTAAAGTGTCATAATCCTACCTCCTATCTTCATGTTCAAGAGAAATGGCTCTATCCACCCCAGTCCCCCCTAGTCCCACACCGAGCAATTACGCGTCGGCCCTGCGCTCCTGGTCCGTGCAAATTTAATGGTTGTAGTGACTCTCCAATTAGTGTTATATTGTGGACGTACAGTTTATGCGTTTCAGAATATATCGGATATATCTTTAATCAAGCCTCACGCACGCCAAAAGAAATTGATCTATTTCATTCAGTAGGTTACGAACTACTGCTGCAAAAAATCTGCAAGTAATTATTTAAAAGACCTATCATGTTATGCCCTACGTTATACGGGTCTAATTAACTTTAACGATCACTCCTTTCATCAATTAGTATAATAGGTTTCCTTCGTATTATAAATACTAAAACAAACAGAAGCTAAATATACGTTGATTTATTATGAAAGAGCTCTTTTCAAAGCTAAGGAATATAAATTAAACATTCTCAATGGAAAGTAGAGCTGAGTGGGAGTGGGCGGCGCGAGGGACCGACTCAGAATAATATTAAATACGTTAGCTTGTTAGTTCAGGACTCTCGAAATCGCTTTAATAATAAATAACATCTAATATGGTTCCTATTTTGTGTATTTGTTATACATGATGAATGTTAGCTTAAACTTTAGTGGCTATAAATATTCAGTTTTGACATAATTTTTATTTTTTTCCGCTACATACTATATCCCGCATATATCGGGGTAGGCAGGGGGAATATAGTATTTCTATTGAATTATCGAGCCATTGCGTGACAACTTGTTGTCAGAGCTAAGAAATGAAAGTATTCAAAAAATATATATATTAATATTTTATTTACTTTCCTCCGAGTGGAAATCGAATTCACAACCGTTTCTTCACAATCACGGACTTGTGTCCTTGCGGCCTTATTAGCGTTATAAAGCTACAAAAGCCAAATAAATACTGTGTTTTCTAACTAACAAATATTACTAAAATATTTTGTATACAAGCAAAAAATAGATTATACGTAGTGCGTTTTTTCTTAAATAATATCCGTACATTAGTAAAACATCTTGTATTTAACAAAACAGCAGTTATTATATTAAAAGTACATTATGATGTACATAGGAAAATATGTTTATTTTCCTAAGAAAACCATCTAGTATGTTTGTTTCTAAAACTCAATCTAATAAACTCTGTATTAAAAGCTAACATAGCAAATATAGGCCTACGTACGCTACTAACAATACATACTAACCGTGGCAAAGATAAACTTTTGGAAGTATTAAGTCGTAACTGGTTGCCGCACACTAACCAAAACTCGTCAAACGAGATTACAGTTGACTTAGGCAACTTCCCGTTCCCTCCTCCCAGAGGACGCCGGCGATATAATCCAGTTTCGCCCATTCTCCCCTTCCAAATGGAAAGTGAAGGAAAGTAATTTATTCTCTTTTTTACATTTCGCGTTTCCTTTCAAAGTCTGTCAGTTGGAGCTTTTTAACTTTTTCTTTATTTATGCTACGATATTACGTTTGAAACTTGGTTTTGTCTTTAAATTTATAGTCTTTTTTTATAATGTTAAGCTTAAGACGGAGGCTATAAATGAAGAGTATACAGGTGTTGAATGCCCGTTCCAGTTAGGGAATGTAGATTTTGAGTGAAACATCAGCAACTTAAGTGCTCCAAGTTAGTTTATTACGAATCTATGGTGTTATATATAATCTTTCACAGTACAGGTGAAATTTAAGAGTTAGAGGCATATTATGATATTCGAATTTAGTAAGTTGTCTTGAGCTATCGATAATCATAGCCTGATAATTGTCACGGTTTACATTAATCCCGTTGTTAGAAGACAAAATTGAAATTGGTCGAAAGTTAGCATTTAATGATTCGATAGTCCTCAGCAATATTATCCACACTAGCGTGTTTATAAAGCTGCAAATAGACAACATAAAGATGATATCGAAAAGTTATAATAGAAGTAAAGGTTAATAAATATTTAAAAAAGGAGAAGAGATAGAATGCACACAAGCTATACTTAATGACAGTCAGAATGGACTGTGGACATCTCTGAAAACAGAAGAAGAAACTCTAAAGCTGTGTGTGAGCAATGAAAATACCACGATCTACTATATTGGATCAGCATTGGAGATGAGAATAGACATTTAAGAGTCCTTATTTCAAATGTCTATTCCCATCTCCAATACCGGTCTAATAACTTCAGTAAAGCTCAATAAATCAGTAGTACTGCCATGTTCAGTTTAAAACCCAGATTGCAGTATATTACAAAAAACATTTTGAAAAATTGCTGGAGATGTGTTGGTAAACAGTGGATTCGAGAATTTAGGAGGTAAGGTATATAAATAACATGACTATGTGTGTTCAATCAATTCAACATCGCCCTATGTCTTGTTAGCAGAACGAGGCAAAATGAAAATAACTATTAATTATAATAAGAATTCGATATCAAAAAAAAGCTTTATAAGCAAAATTTTGCTAAGCAATGTTATAAAAGAGAAAAGGCATTGAAACACGGTTGGATAAAAGCGTGTTCGTCCTTTATCTTTGGACAATAAGGATAATAGGATACAAAATCTTTATTGTATTTAAGTTTGTAAGCATTTTCATAATGGTGCAACGGGACAACGTATCGCATTAAGCGCGGTGGTTGTGGATTCAATTCTATAAAAAGAAAGAAAAAAAAATAATTGTTTTTAATTTTTAAAGAGTACAACGTATTTCGACGAAGCGCTTTCCCAGTACGAAGCATAGCTCTAGAACAACAAGCTACCACTTTAACACGATAATACAAGTATATACAAGCGTTGTACTATGAAGCTCTTCAGTTCCGACACAAAAGGCGTAAAACGAGACAAAGGTCGAGTGTCCGTGCCCTATCGCCGCTGGGAGTCGTTACGTAGCGCGATGTAGATAGGGCGGGCTGGGAATTTATTGGCAAAAAAAACGGAAAAATTTGAACCCCTAAGCATTCAGTTTATTGTAGAACTGTCAAAACAATGTAAGTTATTGGCGAAAAATGTTGTAAATTGTTGTATTTTGTTAGAATTGGGTATACATATTTTAGCAGGGTATCCATATTTTACCATAAGTGGACTTTCCAACTCATAATAGATTTTTTATCCCTGGGTAGTCTGAACTTGGTGTCCATCTCTTAATTAATCTTTTTTTTCTGATGTGAGGAGGCAAATACTCTGTTTTTCACGCACAGCTTAAAATTTGAAACATTACGTGTTTCGTAGCGGAACTTAGTGATGCTTTTTTTCATGGTACTAAGGCGAGGAAGTAAGAATTATTAAGTCATTCCCTCGAATTTAAGTCGAACCCACAACTGTCGTGTTTTCAGTTAGACACTGTGCCCTTTTTTTAGCCTCGGTTAAAGTCAATTAAAAATAGTTTAATTTAAAACAAATCGTTAATGTCTAAAACATTAAAAAAAACTATTTTTTAAGTAACATGTAATAAACTTTTCCAAATCCCTTTTCCCAATTTTAGAAACAATATCAGTAGTTACCGCGGCCCCGGGGAGTCCCTTTGTGCTTTCATCTCCACGGTACTGTCGCCGACAGCGATTGTACCAAAAACCATTGTTAGTTTGAAATTTCAATATTACTTTCTATCACAAGAACTAACACAGTATTTGTATAATGGCTTCACGCTGCATCCCACAGAGCAGTAGTAGGTAGACTAAGGGTATTTTGTGTTAAGACACTCCGTTCCCCACAATCTGTTTAATTTTCTAGATAGATATTACAGAGGATCTCAACCAAACGAGGAAATGAACACAACTTATTCCCACGAGTGGAAATCGAGTTCACAGATTATTTTAATTCAATTAATGACCTCTGCGCATTACAGCGGCTACTATGTTATTATTTTTTTTTAATAAAAAAGAACATATACTAAAAGCTTTACAAAATTACAAACCACCAAAGGTTCGGTCTGGATATGAACTCTATATTTAACAAGATAGAGCATAAATAAAACCAAAATTAAGTAAAAGTCGACTTTATTTATATTACTATAGAGTCCAAGTGTTAGCACAACGAGTGGGTCAGTCTGCAGGGGGTCGTGCGCCCTCGTGAATTACCTCACCTGCTCTTTGAAGACGCCGACACGACATGATTGTACACGTACAGTGTTAGGGTGCCTTGAATTTGCTACAAAAATAATTAATTTATTTACTAAAAACCATAATATTCTATGTAAATAGTAAATTAATAATATTTTAGAGGCCGTCGTGCTGAAGCGGCTTCTGACTGAAAGCGCGATAGTTGTAAGTTCGATTCTTATTCGAAGTGTTTTTATTTTTTCTTTCTGTTAACAAGAAAAAGAGCTGCGTTAAGTGCCGCTATTGAGCGCGCAATGTCTCTACAATTGGGCGGTGCGTGGGGTATCCCGTAACCGTGTACAGTACAGAAAGCCCTGGAACCAAGTTAACACCTGTTAAGACACTAGGTTCCTGTGACACTACCTTTAAGAATCAAATGAGTTATTAAAATCCGTCCTCCTGTGTCTGTACGCGGCAGGGTGCGGTACTACCATAGAAATTGCAATTTCATTCCATTTTAATACGTCTGTTTACCTCCAATATAATCCCGTTAGGGGCGAGGCGAGGCGAGGGCGCGGACCAGCTAGGGGTGCACTAATTATTTATATTTTCCTCGCGTACCGCCGTGTTTTTAGAGGATTTAGCGAGCGGAGGTGAATCGACGTATTTCTGTTTTTCTTTCTTATTCACATATTCCTTTTGACTCAAATTAGTTACCACAATAGTTACGAAATGAAGCTTTTTCCTTAAAACACTTCACTTTCACGTACACTTCATAATAGTTACTTTATTAAAAACGTCATCCTTTCTTCAAAATTCTACTGTAACTAAAGGAGTCTTGGAATCGCAATATCAGAGCATGATGTTTATCTTTTTATTAGTATTTACTACTGTACTAGTGGTATAAGACTTCGTTCTTACTTAATGTTGCTTCTTCCACTGTAAGCAAAAAAACAACTTTACACTTTTTCGCGTACAGGTTGAAAAAACCTAGTGCTTAAGATATTCTATTTTTTCAACGTATTCTTAAGACATTGCGTATTGAGAGGCGAAATATAACGTTTATATTTTAAATATAATAATTTTTCCAAGCCAAATATACGTAAATATTTTAAATATAATAATTTTTCCAAGCGGGTATCGAACCCCCGACTATCACGTTGATAATCAGACGCTGTCTCAATAAATATACTCGTATATTAGAAATAATTAGTAATTCAATTAACTTAAATGTTTTGCTGCGGAAAGAAAATCCAAACAAAAATATCGACTAACACTCGAATCGAACCCGCCTTGTAATTCTAACCGCGTGTAGAGCTAACAAGGGCCCTCCGAGATGAGAGGTTTCGGGAGGACAGCACCTACGGGCTTGTTATACAATATGTGTATAGAATTACATCAAGAATTTTAGCTTAATTCTGTACTCTAAGGGTAGCTCTAGCGTAGCACAACTTATTTATAGTTCAAATTTCAAAGTTCAAAACACGCACATTTTTGAAACCGCGGTGTGAGTTACCTCGATTATTGAATGTGGAACGGAATGCCTTAACAGTGAGTTCCCTCTGCCTACTCTGCTATGCGGAAAAAGCTATTTTTTCTCTTTATATGTTACATTTTTATAATCTGTTAAGAAATGTACATTTTTTGTTTCTTATTAGAAACAAAAAATACAGGAGACACTGCACATCGTTATTGAGAACGCAATGATTGTGGGTGGGATTCCCATTCAGGGATTGAGTTATTTTCATTTCCCCGCTCTGGGTACAACACAGAGCATGGCCTTGATTTCTGCCACTTAAAATTCTCTCTATTTCTCGAATATTATGCGGGGCGAGGGAAACAGTGTTTTAAAATTAGGTTAACCTAGGAACCTAGTGTTATAGATCGATTTGTAGGATATTATTTCATTCCCTACTGTGGGGACCGTATCCACAACCGTCGTGTTTACCTTCACACTCTTGCGTCACTGAGCCACTACGGACTTATAAAATTAAACACATTATTATGGTATAAAATGATTTTTATTCTATATTCACGAGCTGGCACAGTCGGCTCGGCACGAGCGCCCTTCAACCGACGACTCTCGACATACATTTTTTGCTGCAAAAGCTGACATTATAAAAATCTTTCTCTCGTTATCTCTTATTAAGCCTATTTTCGATTTGTCAGTAAATATAGGTCACTTGCTGTGATTAAGTGCGTGGATAAAGTAAAAAATAAATGTTTGTAAAAGTTATGAAATTTGTTTGATAATATTTTTAATTTTAATGTTAAGTGACGAAACTCAACGCTGCTCTTTGTCTCAGAGCTAATAAATAAAAAATATCAAATATTTCGTTTGCGTTACGGTTGGCTTCAAAAGGAAATTGTATTACTTTTATTTTATTTTCACACTGTAGCCTGCCTACAGCGAACTCCTACTCCGTTCTCTACTTTCCGGTCGAATTTTAAAGACATTGAGTGTTCAGTGGCGGAACTTAACGCCGCAACAAGTTTAGTTTAAAACTTACCTCAGTAGAGCTCTTTTGAAATAAAAAACCAAGGTTATTTACTTTGCTCCAAAATATACGTAGTGACTTTGATCGTGCCTTCGCGTGTATAGGGCTTGAGAATTATTAATAGTATTTATTCAATTTTTGAGACCGTCATGACACAGTGAATGTCTCTAGCTCTGACGTTGGTCGCAGTATCGATCTTCACTTGACCGAATGAGTATATTTAAATGATTTCCATTTCTACTTAACGTCTTGAATACAGGCAAAAGACGGAGTGTCTTGACATTATCATTTTAATTTTCCATTTTTTCTCTTTTTATATGTTTTCGTGATATTTTCCGTTTGATTTAACTCGTGTGTTTATATAGTCTATGGCGTAAAGTGATGATTTACCACTAATTTACCTATTCTATTGAAACTTACCGTAGCAATTACCGTAGCGCCAAACTCCTTTCTCTCTGACTACCCCTCTAGGGATATAGCGTGAAGCAGTAGTAGTAGTAGTGGTGGTGAAACTTAAAACAGACAACTATAACCTATAGTACGGTATTTATATTAGTGCAGCGTTGAGTTGCGTCACTCAACACGACTTGTGTTTCGAAGATTAAGCGATAAATGGGTAACAAAATATCTTAACACTTGGTTCCTTCTAACTAACCTGCTTTATGTGGGATATAAAAATATGCAAGCGTAAAGCAAAAATATAATATTTTAAATGCGTAATGTTTCCGCTCTAACGCTTGATAGTGTTGTGTGATTCTTTATTAAAAGGAAAGCATGAATTGTAATTTTAACAACAGGCTACGTCAACCAAGTTGGCCCTGACCCGGACTAAAGCGTCCTTTGCGTGACGCGCTCTAAGATTTAGCTCAAGATAACCCAAATTACTTCAATCAATAAAGAACAAAAGAGAAATTTTTGTAGAAATTCTAATTTGCTATAAACTTACTTTTAGTTTAATTTATTTTCTGCTTCACGCAAGATGGTAACAGAGAAACGTTACGTGGCGTAGCCTAACACCGCACTATGTCCAAATAGATAGACAAAACAAAGTTGATTCAACAACCATTTTCGCTGGCTTGAAGCTACTACTACTATAATTTTTTCATTTTCTATAGTAAATAATAAATATTATCTTGACGTTTCTTTATAATTTATTCTAGTGATGTCGACATAAATTGCCGTTCTATTAAGCGTGAAGCAATCCTTCCGCCGCGTTTTTTGTTAACTTTTTCTTCATTGAAATTCTTTCGTCGTATTCTTTAGATGGTGCCTTTAAAGGATTTTCCGCTACATTGGAATTGGGAGGGTTTAGGAAATAAATTATATACGATAGAATAGCTACGTAGCGCTATTCTACAATATAGAAAATAATTAGTCAACGGCGCCAACTTTAAGACGTAAAATAGAAAATCCAGTCATATCCGATGACTCGTTCTCATCGATATATTTTCTCTGAGTACTCCTCTGCAACAAGGAAATGCCCGATATCAACTTTCTAATTACAGTATTTTAATTTTACGCAGTAGTTTTATTTAAAAAGACTTTTTTTTATGGATTCAAAACGTATAGATATTATATAATATAATATCACACATATCGTACATATGTATGTGTACATCCAAATGCTGCTTATGACAGAAAACCTAGCCGGTTTAATTTTAATATGAAATTTCAGTAAAATTTCTACAAATTACTTTAATTAATTATCTTATTTTACTTAGATGTGAAGATAAAATCAACTTTATTCATAATTCCAATAGCATTAAAAACTGTTGAAGCAATCGCTGAAATATGTTACCTATCGGAAAAAGTTTTCAATTTCCGCAAAATAATAAAATAAGGGAAACTCCCCTTTGTGCGCATAATGAGGTTGCTTGCCGATGCTTGACGACGAAAATTGGATTTTAGCTAAACAAGTCGTTACGGTGTTTCGGCAAGACGCTGTTTGTATCGAGGGTAATAAATCAACTATTTATGCAAAGTTTTGTAGGTATGTTGGTGGTTGATTTAATGATTTAATGAAAATAATGATTGCTATTGCCATAAAGGTTATATTCCAATTTAAAATTCGTGAGTTCATTGAGACTACGAATAAAACATAAAAAAAATATGTTATTTTGTAAATATAGTCTCAAAAGTTAACAAGAAATATACTTTTAAAATCCAAGCCCTTTAGTTAGTATAAATTATAATATTTTTTGTATTTATAGTGTAATATTCAAAAGGACTCTGAATCGTCTTTGCCAGTTAAGGATATTGTAATACATTTGGGATAGAGGAACCATGTCAACTTACAGAAACAAAGATCGACTCAAATTCCTTTTGAAACCGACGCCTCCCGCAGGCTTTTTCAATTATCGCGGAGATGAAATGATAACTAAATGATCATTTCTGTCTGTTGTCAGGTTCCGAAGTCCCATTCGAGGGTTGCGGCGAGGGGCAACGCGTTAATGTTCAATGAGAAGAGACAAGACAGGACCATGATCATAGGTTTTTGTATTTAGAAATATCTATGATAATCTAAAAGACTATCAAAATGGCGGAGGGACCGCAAACAATATGGCAAAAGATCGACAGTTCTGTCATCCCCGTTATAAATCTCGAAGTCAAGGAGGTGCGGGAGATATTATGGGAAAAGATTCAAGAACCGACCTCTCAGAGAAAAATCATCCTAGTAATAGTCTCGATAGCCCTTTTGCTGGATAACATGCTTTACATGGTCATAGTACCGATCATTCCAGACTATTTGCGCTATATCGGTGCATGGGGAGAAGCGGGCTACGATCATGTAGTGACCTTACCGCCTATAAGAGAAGGAAATCGAACAATTATACCAACTAAAATTATACCAGCTTCACATGAAGGGCAAGAGTCCGCAACTGGAGTTCTTTTCGCTTCTAAGGCAATTGTACAACTGATGATTAACCCCTTTTCCGGTGCCTTAATTGATCGAATAGGATATGATATTCCCATGATGTTTGGACTTATCATAATGTTTCTCTCAACCTCTATATTCGCATGTGGACGAAGTTACGGTATGCTATTTTTTGCAAGAAGTCTTCAAGGCGTAGGATCTGCCTTTGCTGATACTTCAGGCTTAGCTATGATAGCTGACAGATTCACCGAGGAAGCCGAACGTTCAAAGGCTTTGGGTATTGCGCTTGCATTCATCAGCTTCGGCTGCTTAGTTGCACCGCCTTTCGGAGGGGCTTTATATCAATTTGCAGGCAAAGAGGTACCTTTCCTAATTCTCGCTTTAATATCTCTGATAGATGGATTTATGTTGCTTCTAGTTATGAAACCATTAAAGACGCAGATGAAAGAAGCTTCTCAGCCTAAACCTGCAGGCACGCCTATATGGAAGTTGTTAATGGATCCTTACATCGCAGTTTGTGCTGGAGCTCTTATGATGTCTAATGTTGCATTAGCTTTCCTCGAACCTACAATTTCTCTCTGGATGGAAGACAATCTCACAAAGGATAACTGGAAGATTGGAATGATCTGGCTGCCGGCATTTTTCCCACATGTGCTAGGTGTTGTGATTACAGTCAAGATGGCAAAAAAATATCCTCAGCATCAGTGGCTAATGGCCGCCGGTGGATTGGCGCTGGAAGGTCTTTGTTGTTTTATTATTCCTTTCGCCAATTCATATAAAATGCTTATGATACCTATTTGCGGAATTTGCTTTGGAATTGCTCTTATTGATACGGCCTTGTTGCCTACACTCGGATATTTGGTAGACGTGCGATATGTATCAGTATATGGAAGTATATACGCGATAGCCGATATATCATACTCTTTTGCTTACGCAGTCGGACCAATCATAGCTGGTGAGGTCGTTGAGGCGATAGGATTTACTGCTTTAAATCTTTTCATAGCGTTCAGCAACTTATTATACGCTCCTGTGTTAATGTATCTCAGGCACATTTACGACTTTAAGCCATTCGAGAATGAAGCAAATATTTTGATGGCCGACCCGCCTGATAAAGAATATCAAACTTATAGTATGCAAGATCAACGACCTGTGAACGGTGAGTTTAAAAATCACTTGGAGTACAGCAACGTTCCAGGTCAAGGGGACTCTGTACAAGAATCAAATGTAGACAATTCGAGGTATGATTATCAAGAGGGCTATCAGAATTACTCTCAAGGATACGAGCAGCAAAACTACAAACAGGAGAGTCAACAGTCCTACAGTCAACCACGTCAGCTGCCAGCACAGCCGCAACCCACACCGAGCAACCCGTTCAGGGCTCCAGGTACTGCACCAGCCAGCCAGCAGGCCAGCGCTCCCCCGCCGGCGCCGACACAGAATCCTATAAGGAATCCCTTCCGACAAGGCTTCTAGAGCTATTTAGTGTTGTTGTCTATATTTTTGAATTTACTTGTTGTGTATTTATAAATGTCTTATAGTTAAACTTCGATCACTGAGCCGTGACCAGCCGGCGGATACGTTTAGTGACTAGATACTAACTGTGCTTATATTTATATTGCCTACAAAATGATATAATACTTGCAATACCTGAAAACCAGGAGAAGGAAGAGTTACTATAGAGGTAGCAAGTGTCTCATTTTGTTGGCAGCCATCACGTTTCTTGTTGATCTTATATTGTTCAAATATAACTGTTACGCCTTCTATTCAAAACTAAGCAATGATCTACTTTTCTCTATAAAATTGTACTCTAATATATAAATTATCATATTATATTATGTGTGTAGAGAATCATATTAGTAATGTAAATTTATTATAAGCTACTGATATATTCTCGAAGCAATCTAAGAGGTTTAAATTTTGTAGATCAGTCCTAGGTTAAGAAAAGTGACAGTGAGGTCATTAAATCAGTAGAGCGAGGTGTTAAGTTGCCCACAAATTTGTACATTTCAACGGCACTTAGACCTTCTAGTCATTGTTAGATTTAAGATGAAAAATATTCTATACGATATTTTGTATTTAATACAAAAATACATTTCTTGTTAAGCTAATTAACATATTAAGAAAAACATTTTTTAATATTGATATATACCTAAAATTTAGTAAACCGTATGATTCATAAACGATGTAAAAATAACTAGCACAAATCTTTTTTGCCCATCATATGCCATATTGAGGCATAGAAAAGGCAAAATTATATGAATATTACAAAATAAACGTTTATGAATCAAATGACAATTGCATTGTGCTTTTAGAGACAGTCACGTCACAATTCTATATCAATTAGAATCGATCTAATATCAATTATATATCAATTAGTAGGTAAGACCAACTTGTGATAAGTTGCAACCAAGGTAACGAAACATATCAGGATCTTTTGATTCACATAGGCTAAGTACGAGTATAATGTATTTAACTAAATATATATGGTTTAGTGTACAGTCTGCTGTTAGCTTTCTATTTTATCTGTAATGTATTTGTATTGTTTAGCGTTAGCGTGTCAAGAACGAGAAGGGTCATTCAGTGGGTCAAAGTTAACTATTTTTTTGTTTTCAAATTCAGGTTCTCTTAATTTACACATACAATGAAATACGATTATTTAAAAAGAGTTTTTAATAAAAACAATTCCTGTATGGATTTTTTTAGCGTATTAGAAGCTACATTCGTGGCGCATTCATATCTATCGCCACAATAACAAATAAGCCCACCGAAATGGCCCAGAACAAAAAATATTCACAGACTCGGTAATACAAAAATTAAAAATTACTAATTAATTGTACAAGAAAAAGTGACGAGCCCGACATGTCAATTGAAAGAGTGTATAAAGTAAAAGATTATTGTGAATATTATTCTTAAATATATTTCATACGCTTCGTAGCTTATTCGTTTGTATACCTTGGATTTTAGGAGGATACGTCTGAAGACAATTCAATGTTTCAAAATATCGAAAAACTATATATGATCATTATAAACATATGCCCTTCAACATGTAATATGACGAAAGTTGCAAAGTGGAGAACGAAATGCCTTTGCCTACTATGTTTAATGTGGGATACAGGGCAGCAACGGTACTGCTTCGTTATTCAATGTGTGACTAACAGACGACATAAAATCAAAGCTACGGTAGTCGTAGAAAGCTATAATGTGGCACGAGACTAACGCACGAGCTGAGATATATATAAACAAAAATCTCTATTTTCTACTGAAGATGGCAAATACGAGTCCACGCCAATTAAAAAGTTCATATATAATATGAATATGAGAAGCGTGATGTCTGCTGGTTGTACTGACCTTTCATGTCCGAATGAGAGTAGTCTAATCGCATTCACAATTCGGCAGTTTGCAGGTTACTTTCCAAGTTACATATTGCAGTCAATTTTATAATTGACTTATTGATCAGGCGGGTAAAAATATTAAATTATATTTAATAATGCTTGATCTTATTGGACCTGAAATTATAAATTAATGTTTGAAGACTAGTCCAGTGATGTCGTGGTACAAAAACAAAAGTATCTATTAACGTTTTTTAAAAGTAATTATTATATTTCAATCGTATATTCTGATAAAAAAATTAAAAGCTTTAATCGAGCTTCATAGTCTAAGATTATTTTTAAATTATATCATATGACGACATTTGTCTTTTATAGTTAAAGAGCAAATTGAAAAGAAAAATAATGACTAACAAAACAATCAAGGTATTCAAACGTAAAAGCTCAAACATTTTTTTGCTCTAACTTGAAAGCGAGGTTGGTTGTTTTTCTCGAGTTAGTGTTGTAGCCTGCAAAGTACAATAGCATCGGTAGAGACGATCCACAAGTTTTAGTAACGCACAATTATTTACCCCCGACGACGTAAAAAACCGAAAGACACTGTGACAGCGAATCAATACATATCGTACATCTGTGATGTATTTTGAATATTTTAATATAAAACAGCTATCGATAACAAATTCAAAACTATCGATTATTTATCAGTCATATGAAATCATATCGATTATAAAGTAAATTTTTAAATTTTAATTCCTTCCGTCGGGGGCACTAGGTAGGGTTGCTATTTTAGAATGTATTAAAGGATAAATAGCTGAGGGTCACGAGTCCGATCAGATTATTTAATCGTAAGTTAAGTCAATTTCGTGTCAAATTCTCCCGAAATTCAATTACTTAGTAGTATCTGCGCTGATGAGGCTTACTGAGAGAGGTTCGTAGATATGTAGACTTTGACTGACATTATTATTATATTATTAAATATGTATTAAGTTTAAAAAAATAAGATTTGAAAAGGCATTATTAATTTATTTAATTAAAATAAAATAATTACTACTTTAAATAAAATAAAATAATTACTATACATACTTTTTTGTCACTGATAATATAAGACGGTCAAAGTCCACGACTCTACATCTTTTCGCGTTTCGCTATGATGTCTAAATGTGAGTGTATTTTAATATCTTTTACCTTAGATAGAGCAATAACCTATATCGCAATCATATCATTAGGCTAAGATTTATATTGTGAATTTGTGTGTCTTATATTTAATACGACGTATTTGTAATTTACAATATATCATATACTTATGCACTACAAGCTATATACGTGGTAGCTTAAAGATCAATGTTTAATTTTTGGATCGTTTTTTTTCATCAGAAAAAAATTGTCTTTATCAATATATAATGTCTATACATATACATATAGAATATAATAAAAAATATTGAAAACTCATACGACTCTACAGTAGTAGAGTTAAATATGTTGATCAGTTTGAAGATAGTGAACACAATTTATATATTTAAATTTTAAATTAATTTACAATTGCAAACCTTTTGTCATTTGGAATTCTTATACTACCAATTACAAAACAAAGTCCACAAAATACATATCAGTATTAATAATATATATTATACTTAAAATACATATTTCGATGAATTTTATATATCAATTACATGAATTTTATATATGTAATGTGTGACTTGTTCGACTACTACGTTATTAAACTTAAAACTAATATATTTCCTTCAAAAATTCTCTCCTTAACGTTTCTCATAAATTTTTAAATTTTCATTTCCTTTAAATTTCATTCTATTATAAAATATGAATGATATTACTATTAACGGCATTTCGCTGCAAACTAAGATTTGTACTTTTGACAATCACAAAAAAATACTGTAAATTATTTATTGCTTGAAACTGAAGTTTATTAAATAATGTAACATTTTATATTAAAATTTAGAATCCGACTGTTGTGACGGATCCGACGCGGCGATTGTGGGTTCCATTCCCATTCGAGAGAATTAAAACGAGGAAACACCAAATTTGTTGAAAACTAGATCAAAAGTGAGAATTGGAGTGTTGTAACACAAGGTTCCCTCTTTCAATGAGTGCGCGGTTATAAGAAAATTGATACAAATATTATTTTAACTAACATGTAAATAAATCTCTAAATATCTTATAATTTAATATAAAATATGAGTCGTCGCCCATTTTGCAGTTTGCAGCTATCTGCCAATGTAGATCGACACCCGTCCGCTAGCTCTTACTCTCTAATCTTACCTAATTACTTACTAAACTAGTTATCCTTAAAAACTTACGCTAAAATTTAAAGTTATGCATTTTGTAGAGTACTTCATTTAATTATAATTTTCTTGTAAAAAAATTATAGTACGTCTTCCTTTCTAAATGTTATATATTTTTTGTTATAACCACATTGAAAAATGTATAACTATTTATGTTGCACATAAAAAAGTAAAACTATTTCCAAAATTTATTACAAATATATTAATTTGTTCATTTATAAAAAATTAGAAATTAAATGTAACTTAAAGTAAATTAAATGTTAAATAAAAACATGTGGTTCTTGAAAGTGGCATAAAATGAACATTGTACATAGCTTCAGTTACATATAATGTATGTCATATCAAAAATATCATTTATAGAGTTAAAAATTTCGAATATTTATAATTCATATAATATTAATTAAAAAAAAAACTTAGATTAGAATCATTTTACATATTTTTTCATTTCAATTTCATACAATCACTAGTTTTAGTTAATATTAAACTATTATCTCTTAAAAGCCTAATTGATTGATGAAATTGAATGATTGATTGAGTTGAATGTAAAAATAACGTACAAATATTACTTAAGTCATGTATTTAAAAATTTTAAATTTATCATATATTATTGAATTAAAAAACAACTTGTTTGTCTTTTAATATCTTGTTACTAAAGAGGCGGAGAAAGATGGAGTAAATTGCCACTAAACTTTAGTTAGTGTCCATAACCATAAAAGCTTATCTTAAAATGAAAATTCAATACATTATTATAAATTTTGATTAAAGAAATATATATAAATACCTCAATACTAACTTGTGTATATAACTAAATTGCAGTTCTTCAGTAGTGGAAGTTTAAAGTAATTATATAGCTTTCTAGATTCTAGACTTTTAAAGTAGATGCACTATTTATAAGTCAATTTGGTGTTAAGGGAACAGTTTGTATAATTACGGTCGTACTATATATATTTTGTAAGTTACAATTTCTTTTAAAGTTTCGTTTTTGTATGTATTTTATTATTATTTTATAATTTATATAAAGCATAAAAAAATCTCTCCATTTCATCAATAGTTTTTGATGCGGTGAATACTAATACAACACCGACAATTACAACAATTTTACCAACAAAATATATATATAGTATGAACATAATGATTACTTACGATTAGAATAATTTATTATTATAAACAGATATCACTATATATTTAACCACAAACATACCTTAGAGTTTAGGGACACATAGCGCTGTAATATGTAATATAACCGTTGGATGTATCGGTTGCAATAATCACGTATAAATGTGTTAAAAGTCATTTAATTATAGTAATAATTCAATGCCTGTCTATATTAAATAATTAATTTTAGGTGAAATTGTAAACAAAGTTTGTATGTTGGCAGAAATGCAAGCCTTTTCAGGTGTAGAAAAAAAAGGAAAAGAAAAAGAACAAGGTTTAAAATATATTTGTATTGTAAATTCTGCGAATCGTGGGTATAGGTTTGGTTCTCAATTGATATGATATTTTTATATTTAGAAGTATAACAGTTTCTGTTAAATGTAATGACAATAGAGAATATAGTGTCATATCACTAGCTTCTCGGTAAGGAGCCAACATAAAAAAGTATAAAAATTATAATGAGTAATTTCAATACATAATTCAAAATCCTACCATGATCTAATCTCTAAAAAAAGGTTTTTGAGTAAACAGATTCATAATTTAACTGCAGTTTAACTCTCGAGTTAAAAACAACTAAAAATCCATTTCTGCCAACACTATAAGCTAGTAGAATATGATTCGTTAGTGAATGAGTTAAAAATATTACTCGATTATCCCTAGTTGTATGTAACGTGATCGAAATTAATTCAGTGATCGAATATAATTGTTACATCAAAATATGTTCGTTTTTATTATAACCATTAATTATTAAGGTTTTCTTTAAATTAATATTATGCAAAGTTTTTCTATAAGTCAAAATATAATTAAATCGATTCTATTAATATGCAAGTAGGTCAATATACGTGAAGGCCATCGTGGTGCAGCGACACAGCATCTGGCTGTAGACGCGTCGGTTGTGAACATGATAAAGTGTTAAGTTCCGCAACGACACGCAATGTCTCGATTATTGGACGATGCGTGGAGAAAGGAGTATCTTTACACTAGGTTCCCTCTGCATACACTGCTATGTGGGATACACGTTTACCCTTAAAACAAAATAAATAAATAAAAGGATAATATACATTACTAACATATACTAATGCACTCTATAGCTGGCGACGACAAAATTATACATACAAAACAGGCATAGATATTTTTTTATTATAATAAGAACATTGAGTCCATTGTGACACAGTGCCACAATGTTTGTGTACAGGATGGTTGAGGGTTCGATCCCCAGTCGGTGGGATAAACGATAAATTTTCTCGCCCTAACGACAGTGGAGACCAGTTTGTCTCGACAAGACTGTCTCTGTTTATACTACCCACTGATAACCGTGTGAATTACTTGTAAACTAAAAAGTTAAGCTAAAAAAACTGACAATAACAATCAACAATAGCTAACAATATTTACAAATAGTCAGTTACGTAGGCTGCAATTGGAGGGTTAAGAAAATACGATTTTTATATCTTAAACTTATATTAATAAAATTTTAAAATTAAAAACACAAATTAAATCTAAAACTAAACTATATGTAAGATACTGCTTTCCTTACTGATACTGCCTTCAATATTGGAAAAACAGTAATCTGTCTTAACCTTAATTAATCTAACTTAACCTACGACTTAATTACTCCACGATGGAATAATAAGTGTGGGAAAAGAAGAAATTCCTTTCCCACCGGCGCTGCTCACCCGATCTCTCCTCTGTCAGCATTTTTGTTGCACTCGGCCGTCCGTCAGACGGACATATTATAATATTAAATAATTTTTCCGCCTGTGACACCGAGCGCTATATAACAAGTTTATAAATATATTTACATAACAAAAAATCTAACAAATACAAAAGTTCAGCGTTCATCAATTCCGCCACTCATCAATCAATATTTCGAAAATTGAACAGAGTGTCTTAACACTGGGTTTCCTTTGCATATCCTGCTAAATATGGGAAACAGCGTGAACCTAAAAAAAAATTCTTCAGCAATGTTGTTCATTATGGTCAATAATTCTGAATTCTGAAAACGAGTTTTACCCTCGCAACCAATGCAAATCAACCAATTAGAAGCACATCGATTGGTTAGCAATTTGAACCGAACCCATTCCTATGACATTTTGAATAAGATCCAAATTCAATTGCCTTCCAAACCTTGCCAAACCAACTGCATGGAAAATCTTTTCTATATATTCATCGAACGTAGCGCTTATTTACAACATGTTAAGGTATATTTTACTCATTTTGCTGGAAATATAATATATCCAACTTATATTCGACCTTGTGGTTAAAGATTTAAGGTTTTAATAAGATCAAAGGGGTGAGTAAGGGATGTAAACTGGGTGCGGTAACGTTGTTTTCGATAGTAATTAGTCTAGTTAGAGGGTTACGCGTACGTGTCTCTACCCTGGATGTATGCATTGACATATTTCTGTTGTTAAATCGTTAACAATTACTCAATAATGTTGTGGTGCTGTGGTGGCGCTATGGCACAAGCGTACGGCTGTAAGCGCGACTGGTTGTGAGTTCGATTCCCATTCGAAAAAATGAAATATTTAAAATTTTAATTTCCGCTCTGGTAATGATCAACGCAACGCAAAGCGCGGCGTTGAGTTTTTTTTTTATTTATTTATTTAGATCCACCAGTAGTACACAGTAACAGTTACTTAAATCTAAATTGTTACAGCTAAATGCATTACCTTTTAATGTGAATACCACATGCAATAATATATAATTATGTATCTAATTATCTTACACAATAAAGTAAACAATACATGTAAAAAAAATAATTAAAAAGAACCGATTATAAAAAATCAATTAATTGACTACAGAGTGATAAATATATAATTATGATGTAAAAATATAAATGCTTAACAAAATTAAAGTAACTAAAAAAAATTACAAAAACCATTACACCAACCATTACAGTTTCAGTAGTAGTCAGCCTAAAGTGGGGAGCGTGTCTTAACACTAGGCTTCCCCGGCCTACCCTGCTATATGAGGAATAGTGGGAAAAAATCATTGGTCGTGGGTTCAATATAGGTGAAGATTTTGTTTATTTCCCTTCTTTTAGTCTTTTAACCATTTAAATAACTTTCATGTCTTTCCGCGCATAGCATGCTGGGAAAAGCGACACTCCGCTTTCTGTTCTTACTCTAATAAGATATTTAAAATAGTAGAGACCGTCGTAGCGCATAGTCACAACGTCCGACTGCCAACGCGATCGTAGTGGGTTTGATTTTATTACCTCGCTCTTATAACAAAACAAAGATCGGCGTTGTGATAATAATAAAGAAATTAACAAATTTCAAATACATTGCAATAATCAAAAAAAAAAAAAGAAAAAAGAACTAAACAATATCTAGTCCAAAGCAAATATTCCGTATCTAAATGTAATTGAATTCAAACACGCACCAGACACTTCACAAATAAAAACCCTTTGAGTGCCATCGATCCCTCTTGACGCTGTGTTTTTACGTACTCTGTCCAAATGTATCCAATTTGAAAGGGGAGAACCCCTGTGGCTCAGTATGTATATGGATTAGCATTGGTATATGATCGGTGTGGGTTTGAATCTTTTCTTATACAAAAAGTATGCGTAATATTTAACACTAATGACCCGCTTACAGCGTCACCCATTTAAACTATACGATTATTTATTAAATAAATTGAATTATGTTTCCTATTACAGACAATACGAAACTATTATATTATATTTCGCTCTTGACATTAAAGTATTGCTTTGTTTAAATCCATTCACTTCTATCTAGAAGTTATTTTTAGCGATTTTATATTTGTTACATTGAAAACTACGATAAAAACCGACAAGACGTCCAAATATTGTTAGTTCATTAACTTTCAATTTTTCTTTCTAAATTTATTATTTAAACTACAGCGTTGGGTTCCGTTATCGGAGTAACATATGATGACATTATAAGTAGAAAAAGTAGAGACCGCAATCACCTATCGAGATTGTTCCCAACTCTAGACTGTTTGACTTTTGAAACGTTAAGTTTATGTAACATGCTTTTGTGACTCGATGTGTGCTTGCAATTGTCTAATTTAATAAAGAATATTTAGACTTTTTTATGTTTTGCATATAAAAAAAATATTAGAGGTAAAAGCAGTACAATCTAGTAGATTAATAAAATGTAAACTTGCACGCTAATATTAAAAAGCTGACGTGTTTGTTTGTTTAGCGCGCCAATCTCGGTACATATTGGTTCGAATAGAAAATATCATTTTGTATCATTTTGTATTATGTACATCACGGGTACTAAGAATTTCTCTTTTATATATTTCTATTTGGCCCCAGGGGTAAATTTGCTGATAAAGGCCAGTACTGAATAAAATACAGTCCAAAAACAAAAAAATAATAATATAAAATTGGCATCGTGTCGAGGGAGACCGGGGACCCATGAAAATTTAACAAGCCCGCCCCCAGACGCGCTATAAAATATTTAAAGTTCCATAAAAACGCCGTAGCTCGCGGAGGGCCGCGCCACCAATTTTCCGACAGTAAATCTATTGGATTGGAACACAATTTACAATCGTGGTTTAGTACATTTTAACTATTGTAAGAGAGATAATGTAAAAAAACAGCTTCACTTTTTCTTCTCTCCGTGCGCAGGGAAAATCTAGTGCTTAAACTCATCGTTGTCCATTCTCCACTCGATTTTTTGACATTGCGTGAATGACTGATATAGTACGTCTAGATAAATAAGTATAACTTCACTTGATTTAGAATCGAACCCATCATTATTGGCGTGTCGATAATTTATATAAGCATAAATATTGTTTTTGTACGGCAACGTTTGTTTAGTTTAAAAAAAAACGTTTAAAAAAATTATGAAATGAATAACATACGACCCTTGCTACTGTATCCGCGATTTGATATGCACCCTCTAACAGATATAGGGTTATATGTTAATAAGGAAAATTGGCAGAAATAAGAGAAGCAGATCAACGAAGCTACGACGTAGGCAACACACTGAAAATTAAGTGGGTGTTCTGTATTTTAAAAAAAATTCACACACTAGGTTCCCTTTGTCTACCATGCTGTGTGCGGGATGCAAAAACAATGTCTAAAAAAATGAAAGCAATGCGTGAGGCTTATTTTTTTATAACGTTTATTTAAGGTCGTCTCCACTGTGACACAATGCCTGGCGTGCCTCAATAGTAGTATCTAAATAAATAAGTTACCCCAAAGTTAGTGGACCCTCGTTCGGGGCGCTGTTAGTGTATCCGTAGTAATTTGACTTTGTGTGCGGTTTTGTTCACAAAATACGTTATACGTTAATATTATTATATTTATAACAGCATAATAATATCAACATCACATTAATATAATTTGTATACAATACTGAGATAGTTAGTCGTGACTCAGAGTCATAAGCGTATCATTGTTAGTGCGAATGAATGTGGGTTTAATTCCGATTCGAGGAAATGAAATATTTAATATTTTCATTTTGTCTTTCTGGTAACAAGGCAAAGGCCTCCAGAGTAAGGCGGACAGTGAGGAACGGAAGTGTCTTCATAGTAACGGAATATGATTTTCCGTACTAGATTCAATACTAGGTTTCCTCTGCCTACCTTGCTGAGGAGATTTATAATATTTAAATTTTCATTTTCAAATTTAAATTTTCCGTGGGTAAAGGAATGTCTTAGTACTAACTAGGTCCTCTCTGCCTATCCTACTTTGCGAGAAAAAGCTGCTAATTTCTGCTGTCTCCATTGATTACAACGTCGTCTTTACTTCTAATCTGAGACTAACCAAGAGAATATGCATTTTTTTACACGTTGAAATTACAAATATCTTTGACATTTTGATTAGATCCGTCGCTGCACGCTGCACTGCTGCACCACGATGGTTTGACTGTTAATGAGTACCACAAATAATCGAACTGGTATAGGGATATTTTGTATAATTACACCCTAATTATATTACAGTGTCTGTCCAAGGGCAGCAAATTGCAAAACAAAAAGAATTTTTCTTTAATTTATGCAGAAATACCAAGTAGTATACTTAGAGCTAGAATTTATGAAGTTTTAACAATATCTACTGTTTATCAGTGTTCTGTGGCACGTAGGTACTAGATACGTAGTACCGAGGTGTGTGGTGCATGAGACAGCAGTCGCGTGATGTAGGACACCTGCCGTGATCGATCTGCGCACCTGCGTCGTCATGGCGACCATCACGCCCTCGCACCAGCCACGCCACACGCCACACGCCACGAGCGAGCGAGTATTACACATTATTATGTCAAAATATTGTTTTATGTTTTGTTTTTTGTTATTTGTATAGACATTTGTTGTAATTTTTTTATTTATTTTTTTAACTTTGGCAGAGAGAATGTAATATTTGTGACTAACAATATACTTTGAGACTAGTCGTGGATCAGACGCTCAAGCGTGTTACTGTGAACGCCACAGGTTGTGAGTTAAATTCGCACTCGAGGAAATTAACTAAATTTATAACATTTTCATTATTCACTCTGGCCATTTAAAACGCAATGTCTCCAGAATTCAGCAGAAAGTAAAAGAATCTTAACATCTTAATGGGAACGGACGGGATGTCTTAACTAAGGAGCAGGAAAATGAAAGGAATTTAAATATTTAATCACTTTACTGAGTGACAATCATCGCGTTTACAGTCAAACTTGTGCCGCTACGCCACGACAGCCTCACTCACCTACACCTATTACGAATAATTTTTCTTCTATTACAATCTAAAAAAAAATTAAAATATTCGAATATTTACAGTATATTCTACTAGAAGCGTCATATAGTCGCCCTCGTACACAAGTTCAGTAATTAAATTACCTGGGGTTGGACGTTTTCGTTCGAAGTCGGACATACATACATACACATAGGATAGGCGCCGTGGTGCAGTGAATCAGCGTCAGACTGTAAACGTTGCGGTTGTGGTTTCGATCCTCGCTCGGGGAAATGATTGTATTTTTTTTACTTCCCCGCTCTAATAGACCATTTGAGGCTACATCACTTAAAGAGTAATGGGACACAGAGAATATTAACTAATTCCAGGGTTCCCTCTGACTACTGGCTACGGTACGTGAGACAAAAATATGCACAATTGAGAAAATTTACAAGAGTAAAATCGATTACTACTAGTTAATTAAATTTTCATTTCAATTTGCATTCATAATTTAGCGTTCCTGTGCTTAAATGGATTCGCTAACGTTTGATACACGTGTAAGTGAGACTTGTTTATTTTTATGTTCGTTGTTTTCTAAGTAACACTAAGGACGCTAAGTTGGCGACTTTTTGCTGAATTTCATAGGTTTTTTTTGTCTTCATAGTGGAGACAGTATAATAATAGAGTAAAGGGATTCGTACAACTATGGTGATCGGTTATAGTAAGTGTTTGTGTTGTTTTAAATAAAAATAATGTATCTCGCACACAACAGGGTAGGCAGAGGGAATCTAGGTTACACTTCGTTCAGCACTATCCGCCAATTTCTAGAGGCATTGCGTGTTGAGTAGCAGAATTCAACGCCGCGCTTTGCCTCGGAACCAGAGCGAGAAAATAAAAGTAATAAATATTGCCTCCTTCAAGTTATCCCTTTTCTACCTGTCAATGTCGTTCGTGTGTTCTCCATACAACGTGACATTTGCCAAGTGAATTGAACTTAACGGGCACGCTGAGATCGCATTAAGTGAAGAGATGATAACGACACATAAATGATTGGTCATTACAATACGTGAATAATTTAAATAAACAATTAAGAATAGCACAATACAAATGATAACATGAAAAATACAAGGGTGAAATGTGACATACCAACCAAACCAAAGAACCAAAGAACCTATATTTTATAAATATAATAAGCACGCGAAATCATCCTCCCATTCCCATCCTCATGAGAACTTACACCTGTTTCCCACCCTAACCCTGGTACTCTATAAGTAAACGGAAATACACATTACTTATGATTTTTTTAATATTAATGACTTTATGTTCTATATTGAATTATATAAACCTAAAGAATTTATGTGTTTAAGCAAGCTTATCTCAGAAGCTACATAAAAATGTAAAAATTCCTTTTGACACAGCCAAACAAACAGACACTCAGCGTAGTCCTAGTAGTAATAGTGTCCTGGTTTACCTTTTCAGTACTAAACGCTAAAAATTATATAATTTGAAAGTGCAATAAAAAAACTTTTTTGCCTGTTATTATTACTCCTATAGTTAGGTTTCATTTTGAGTTTCTCAAGATATTACGTGCGCTTTATGTTCATCGCTCTCGTTTTCTCGATACGAAATATTTTATTATACCAGTGTTGTAAAGTTTCTTACTGGATCCTAATCACAGTGTAATCGATTACGTTCCATGCTTATCATAAATTATTTGTGGAATAAAATTCTTGTCTCGAGTTCTGACTACACGTTTGATACATTATCTAACACTTTCCTACATTACACACTTGAGCCTCTGACTAACCCTCATAAACGTCAGACCAACAATAAAAAAGGCAGCAACACAAAACAGATAAGACTATAACATTTGAAATTCAATAAAATATTCAACCAGACAGGAGAGCGGTGAATAAAATTCAAGCTAGAACTGACAGTCAGTGCAAATTGTGTTGCAGGGATGAAAACTAAATTCAATTTAGAATACTTTGGGCGTCAGGTGGCGGTTCTATATTGTCTAGATACGTCTTTGTCTCACGTCCTGCTGGGTTTATGACTTGGAGCATTGAAAACTTTTGTTTCATTGTCATTACAATTTAACAATATTTCTTCTATAACTAAAGTTTTTTATTTGTTTATTTTACTTTTTACTAGTTTCTATCTACAGCTTCTCTGGTGTGGTCAAATGGAAATCATTATTGTGTGTGACAAACTGTAGGTGCCCGAGGTCACTGGTTATATGAAAACGATTAACATGGTATAGTATCTATGGGTTTCCTCGATAAATGGACTTTCCAACACGAAAAGATTTATTTTAATTTGACCAGCAAGCAAATGCCCTAACCTTAATGATTAGGGCGTTTAAAAAAAAAATTCAGGTCTATAGAATATTTAGTATACTTTTATAGATTAATGAAACTTTATATGATATGAGTTAATAAAATATATTAAAATGTAAATATCTAAAACACATAATGATCGTTTTAAAAGCACACAAGTTCGATTTGAACTCACAAAGACGCGTTTACTATCAATCTTATAGCACTACATTATATAAGAAAACCAACTAATTAATAGGAAAATCGAAATGCCATCTCACCTCCCACGAGACTCATCTCGCCATCGTTCACTGTCGAACTGATGGATACAAATCTCTGAAGGATATGGGAATTGCGTAAAGCTGAACGGTTTACAAGAGGTGCGGATCTGTTCAAATTTTTATACGTATTGTAAAAAAATATTTTTCTTTCCTAAATGTGGTATCTACATATTATAAATATAAAGTAATAGCTGTAGCTATTCATTGGCGTAGTAAGATAGAAAAGAGATATTATCTCGATATCACTTTTCTAGCCTTCTAAAAACAAATACAATGAGTTATTCCGTAACTAATGAGCAAACAGATCGTCAGAAACACTTTCATTCTCTCCCGGATATTGCCACTTAACGAGTAGGAGAGGAGAATGTTAGCCATTTCACATTGGTTACTTAGTTGTCTACCTAGTTTTACTTATTTTTATATTTATTATATGAATGCTTTATTCCGCATACAGCATAGTAGGTAGAGGATATCTAGTGTTAAGACACTCTTACTCTCACACTTTAACTGGCACCGGAACGGCGGTGCCAGTTAAACGGAACGGCGTGATCGCTTTATTTTGCCACTATAGCGAGAAAATATATAGAATTAATTCTCCTACGTGGAAACCAAATTCACCACCGTCGCGTTTATAGTCAGACGCTGTGCCGATGCGTCACTACGGCGTCTTCCTAGCTACATATAAGGGTAGAAAAATAAAACGGTAATAGTGCTTCATCACTTTACATTTTCTCATTATAAAAGGAATGATATAGCGAATAATAAATATTAAGAATAATACTTTTTGTTTTAGGATGGGGCGAGTCGCTGTTGTCCCTGCCAAAGAAATGGCTCAGCACCCAGGTCTACGGCGCCGACGACGAGGACTTCCAAGTAATGTTCATATTAATTTGTTTTGTTTTCTTTTATTGGACTAAGCATATACTTAATAACAAATTAAATTACAATGCAATCAGAGGCACTCTAAAATTAATTTAACATTATGTGCTTCAGTTAATTAAATCACAAAACAAATGAACCATCCCCTAATAATTTATGCAGAATAGTAGGCATGGGCACATAATGTCAAGACATTACATTATATTGACAATAACGCTTTATATTAAGGTTATAGAAAAACTTTATTTACTCAAAAAGAACAATGTTCGCTTATATTGGGCTTAAATACTAATTTATAACTACTTAAAGTTATCTTAAATAAACAAATTTCCAGCGGTCGCATGTAACAAGTTATTCGGTATTACTTAAATAAATAAATAAATAAATATTAATTAAGCAATTCGTATACATATAATTTGAGATTTTTCTTAAATTCTTTTACTGTTGTACACGTCTTTATACTATTTGGCAAGTTGTTAAATAGTTGAACACCCTCATACATAATATTTTTAATTTCGTAGCAGATAGTTCTTGGCTTTCTTGTTTGAATTTTTTGTTTATATCGCATTGAATGTTTATAAGTTTGAATTGTAAATTTTAGGCTCGAATGTAGATTAAAGCACATAATTTTCTTTATTAAGTTACATGTCTCATACGTATATACTTGTTTTATTGTAAATATCTTGGTTTCTTTATAAAGAACTAATGTATTTGTATACAGCCTACTGCTCTGCGTAAAGTCCCTGTAATTGATGGACTTTGGTTTTGACGTGGTCGATATGTGCACGCCAATCTAACTTGTCGTCAAGGTGCAATCCTAAGTAAATTTCCTGGTGTGAGCGACGTATTGATACGTTATTTAAAGTTAAAGGTGTATAATTTGGTATTTTTTTTATTTTTTGCACAGAAAATCATATAGCTTGTTTTTTTAGTATTTATAGTCAACAGATTGCTTTGACACCAGATGTGGAATTTAAATAGATCGGTCTGTGCTTGCTTTAATAAGTCAGGTAGGTTGCGTCCGAAATAGAACAAACAGGTATCATCGGCATATAGAGTTATGTGTCCAGTAAGGCCTGTTCTACTTATATTATTGATATAAATCAAAAACAATAAAGGACCGAGCAGTGAGCCCTGCGGTATGCCAAATTTGATAATCCGCGGACAACTCTGGACTTTACCAACTTTAACAACCTGAAGTCTATTTCTGAGATAAAATTCAAACATTTTTAGTGCTGTTCCCGTTATACCCAAATCTCTTAGTTTATTTAACAATATTGTGTGACTAACCGTATCAAATGCTTTTTTTAAATCAATAAATACTCCTAAGCAATAACATTTTTCGTCTATATTTATTTTAATTTTAGTAATTAAATCTATGGTAGCAGATAACGTACTTGATTTTGATCTAAAGCCGTATTGGTGTTCATATAAAAAGTTTATAGTCATTAAATGCTGCTCTAATCTGTTATATAATATTTTTTCAAACACCTTCGATATAACTGGTAAAACAGAAATAGGACGGTAATTACCAGGTTCGGTTTTACTCCCGGACTTAAAGATAGGTACAACCTTTGCTAATTTTAAACTATCAGGAAAATCACCCTCACAGATACACTTATTGATACAATTCGTTAGGACATGGATTTTGTTACCAGCTATACTCTTTACAGCCTTAGGACTTATACCATCTAGACCGGTACTAGCGTTTGAATTGAAATTATTAATAATTTTGGTTACTTCATTAGCAGTGCATAATTGGAACTCGCTCATCTCAGCGGCTACATCTTTATTATGGTAGGTCAGAGTATAAAAAGTATTATTTATGTATGTTTTAGGTATTGCGTTGGCTAATTCTTTACCTATAGACGAGAAAAAACAATTTAGGACCTCACAAATCTGAGTAGGGTCTTCTACTATGCTACAGTCATTAACAATTAATTTAGAAGGGAGGGAATTATCTTTAGTTTTGTTAGTGACCAATGAATCTATTAATTTCCACATATCTTTTGGACCCTTACAATTTCTAAATTTATGTAAATAATAATTTGCCTTTGTACTTTTAATTAACAAACTTGTCTTATTTCTTTCTAAATAAAAATCGGTTTTTAATTTTGCATTTTTAGGTTCTTTTTTAAGTAATTGCCAAAATAAATTTCTATACTCGATACCCTTCAGTATCGTCTTATTAATCCAATCATTGCGAGGACCATTTTGAATTTTTAATTTTGACACTTTACTATCTTCAATGCATTTATTCAGATTTTTTTCAAATGTAGTATAAGATATGTTTTCATTGTCAAAATGTATATTATTTATTATATGTTTAAGTTTTTTAAAATCTACGGTTTCATAACTATTTTTTTGTCTTAGTGTATGCCTATGCTGTAATAGTTCTAAAAACAACTGTTTATGATCAGGTAGTGAAGAGTCTAGTATTGTCAGGTTGCAGGACAGACTTCGAATATTTGTGCAGATGTGATCTAATAAAGTTTTTGTGTAGCTTGTTTCACGGGTACAATAAATTTCATTAATCATATTTACTATTTCATAGCCCGTTTCTTGTAACATACTGAGATATTTAACTGTATCGCTTATATTTGTTAATAAATCTATGTTAAAATCACCCAAAACTAAACACCTGCTATGTTTTTCTAGCTGCGCACAATATGTGTCGACAAAATGCTGCGTTTGAGTTTTATTAGGCCTGTATACAACACCTATATTTAGTTCGAAACGAGTAAGGTATATCCACATAAAGTGAACACCGTCATCGTACAATTCCTCCAAAAAATCATATGTTATGCTAGTATGTACGTAAATCGAAATACCTCCACCTCGTTTTGTTGTTCTATAGTTACAAACATGATTATAATTAGGTAAACAATATAATTTGGCTTCTGCCTCGTTTGAAATCCACGTTTCTGTTAAAACAATTATGTGTATTATACAATTTATTGACTTTATTATACACTTTAATTCATCAAACTTACCCATAGTACGAACACTACGCATATTAGTATAAAATTTAAGAGTAGAAGAGTATTCGGAGATAATTTCGTATTTAGACTTAATATAATAATTAATTTCGTTATAAGGGACACTTGAGGGCTTACAAAGGGGTGCACAGGGGGGTACACTTGTGACTAGTTGGAGTTTTTTGGAACCTTCTTAACAATTTTTGGGAATCCGTTGATGTACTTTAAAATGAGATTTTTCTCGCCATTTCGCTCCCGATCCAATAATTTTTGCTTTAAGCTAAAAATGTCTCTGTGACAATGTCAAAATCAGCGTAAACACGAACGGAACCGGTAAGCTTGGACTTTGAACGTAGAACCTGCTTAACGATGTCGGCCGACTGGAAACAAACTCGAAGAGGACGATCCTTTCCATAGCTGTATTTACCTAATCTTATTATCTTTGCAGGTTCTGAGCATTCATAATCTATTATTTGCAAAATTTTCCTAACTTCTCTCACGTCATGTTCCTGGCGTACCTTAAAACTTTTTTCTGTTATTTCTGGGATACCCACGATAATTAAATTGTTCGCTCGACGCTGACGTTCGTCGATTTCAAGAAACAAAGCTTCGTGCGAAGTGTTAGGCATGTTGTCCACGGAGCGGTCGACCGCGGCTGCGATAAAATTCGAACTCGTCCCGGTGGTATTTTTATCAATTGAGTTTATTGCATGCACTGTTGTCTCTAAGGTGTCAATTTTCTCCTGTATGTACTTATTTTCTGTTTGGATGTTCACTACTTTCTCTTTGAAATTTTGATATTGTTTGGATAAGTCTTCAGTTATTTGCTTAATATTAATGAACTCGTATTTTAGTTCCGCTAAATCCTTCTTAATTTCGGCTTTATCCTCTTTTTGTAACCTTATAAAATCCGCAAAGTAGCCTTTTAAATCTTTTTGAAGGGATTCCATTTGTTTCCGAAGGGATTCCATTTCTTCTTTATGGTCACATTCGGGGTGTTTTCTTTTTATGGCACTTTTCTCAAAGAAAGTACGTAGATCTGGCTGAGATCCATCCCCGGTATCGCTTCTTAACTGTCCTGGTTTGGGCGAGTGATGGACGCTCATCCTTAATTCCGTACTAGATGATTAACGTACAAATGCGAGCAAGATGAATTATTTGAACTATCTCGTTTACGCTCCGCTTGCAATTGCCGTGCACTCACTGTGGTACAATATTTTACGATATTTATTGAGTTTAACAAAAACACGGACACGTCCGCACCGCACGACGACTGGATGCATATTATATACCGATATGCATATTATATATTTCAATTATATACCGATTATATTATTGAAATACACTTATTGGGGGCCATCGTGGCGCAGGGCCATAATGGTTTTAGCCTAAAAAAATATACAGTAAAGTAAATGATTATTACAGAATAATTATATTGTCATATAGTATACACAAGTAGCCAAGCTACCTGTGCCGGAGCTCCAGGCCACCCTGGACGCCTACGTGGACTTTGCTTCGGTGATCGTGAACCAGCAACATTTGGAGAAGACACAGGATATCGTGAAGAAGTTCGCAGAGGAGTTGGGTCCGAAGATGCAAAGTATACTCCTGGAACGCCAAAAAGAAATGACTAATTGGGTGAGTTTTTATTTTAACTTTAACTGAAAAAGTTAAAGAAATATATATGTTTTTTTTTATTTTAAATATTTGTATTATAATTATATAATTAAATATTAATATATATAGGTTTTGGACCAAATAAATAAAAATCTTTGTTATTTTATATCACTTCATGTATATGAAAAGGTAAAGTTTTAATGATTGTTACCATAATTTTCTTGTTGTTATCGAACACTTCCAACGAAGTTGGTATATATACATAACAATAGCTCACCCAAACGACATTGTTTTGCCATTTCATAAACAAATATGCGGTTAAAACGTAAACTTATTTCTTCAACATGTTCTCGAAAATTAAGGAATTTTGCTTGTTATTTTGCCTTTTCAATCAAGTTTCTAGAAATTATGGCTCCTTGGAATCTCCGACGTTGCTTGAAGATTTGTTACTGAAAGAAATAATACATTCTATAGATATTGCGAGTGATAATGAAAATCTATTTGAAATAATATTAAAATTATTAAACAGTGTCTGCGCGTGTGTGCAACAAACGTTAAATGAAAAGCAGAATTCTATTTTTAATGTTGAAACCAACATATTACGAGAAGATGAAGACAATACTGTCAGCAATATTGAGCTTTATAAGAAGATTTACAACAGAACTTGTATTAATTTAAAGCAAAAAGTAATGAAAAAAATTTACGAAAATAATAATATAGCCGACATCAATGGTTATAAGCTAAATAAAAGGCTATTTTATGTAGATAAAATAACAAAAGAAAACATGGAACACACATTATTTGAAATTCTTGTAAAAAACTACAAAAACCGCAAATATAGAATACGAAATTTAGATTCATATAAAAATAAAATATTGATGACAAATAAAAATGAATACAATGTAGTTATAATCATTACTTTATTTCCAAATTCAATAGAAGATTTAAATAATTACAAAAATCTAAGTGAATATCAACTCGTTAATGCCTTTACTTCACCATCACCAGTGGATATTGATATAATTCGTACGACATCTTTTCAAAATAGCGATAATACTCCTAAATTTGACAACGTAAAAACATGTCACTTATATTCTATTTACAATTTTTTGAGTGAATGCATCAAAAACGATACAGTAAAAATGTTTAAATTTATAAAAATTGAAAAATCCCTGAAAATTTATATAAATACTATAGCTTATGAAAATTTTGATATCTATATGAATAAGTGTTGTAGCAATGAATTTGTATGTGAAAGTGTCATGTTTAAGAACATCTTTAAATCAGCGCAGTCAAAGTTAGTTTCATTTACAGAGAAATATAACAAAAAGTTAGACGAAAATTATCAAATTATTATAAACAATATAAAAATGTTAATATATCAATATGCTAAGAAAATCAGCTACACAAAAAACATAAATAGTTTAGAAAAACGATCACTTGATGATATTATTAAGTATCAAAGCAATAATTGTGAAGTGTATAAAAGTATTAACTACTCAACTACTAGTTATGGAGATGTCGAGGAAAGTAATATTAAAGTAAGGAATTATTCTACAGATAAAAATAATTTAACAACTGAGCCTTTTGTATTCACTGAATCTACCAGTATTCCAAGTATTCAAACAAATTATTTGCAAACAGAAAGTAATTATTATAAAAGAATACCCTCAGAGAGCGTGCGAAATATTTCTATTGACACAATAATGTTACAAGATCTCACTACTGGGCTACCTAATACAATAAGACAACAATCAACAGTAAGTTACCAGACTCGTCAAAATATATCTAACCAAATGTTTTTTGCTTTTCATAGAAAAATAACTACAAATAAGCATGCTTCATCATCATCATCATCATCATCTACTGAAGTCAATTTAGTTCTTTCACCTATTTTAGATTTAAAAGAAAAATATATCCGTAGTCCTACTCAATCTAGTACAATTACTATTTCTAGCAATAATAGCATTTCAACTAAACTAAATGAAAATCAACTTAAGTATCAAAATCAATCTCCGTCCATTAAAATATTAAATAATAAGATGGGAAATAAAACTATTACATTAGAAAATAATAAATCTGTAACTAAGCCCGCCAAAATGGCAGAATTTATGAAAGAAGCTACAGAAAACGACAACATATTTTCGAAAGTCAATAGTCAGTCAGATGATAAAATTGGAGTTCAAATTGTATTTATAAAAAACAATAAAAAACTTAGTACCAACAAACTGAATACTTTTAAAACTACAATCTCACAAGAATTTTCAAAAATTGTGAATAGTAAATTTAACGAATCATTTGTAAATACTGGTAAAATATATCAAGCGTCCTCCACTTCTAAACCAAAACTCCGTATGTACAGTAAGCCCCAGGCGTCAATATTTGAAAACAAAAACAATACTCGGGAGTTTAATTCGGTAACTTTAGCAACAACAATAATAAAACGTCTTGGAAACGTTAAAAAACTATACAGTCAAGAATTAAGTTTCTTTTCTATATCTCCAAACAAGTCCATTTTGTACTCTGCTAACATTACCGTTCCCAAATCAATATCCAAATTTATAACAAAAACAGATACAAATTCTAAGTTTAATTCAAAAGCATTTAAAAAAATATATCAAAAAGTAAAGAAAGAAACATCAAAAAAAATCTCTAATATTGATCCTAATACAAATAGCATAAACTATCGTAAAAATAATAACGAAAATTATTTTGACTTGGATTTTATAAAATATTCCACAATGGATAATGTAAATAATCATCACACGAATGTTGTTAAAAATCATAAAATGGATACTACAAAAGATCTTACAGTAAATAATGTAAATGTAAATCCTATAACAAACACAGTAAGACAAACAACAATAGATATTGGTCGAGATTTTGCAAGGAATATTACCAAAGATCCTACAACAGATATTCTAAGTTACATTAAGATGGAAAATATAAAAGATTCTGCAATAAATAATATAAATTGTCCTACCATAGATAATAAAAATGACACTATAAAAGGTTATATTAAAAGCAATGCAAAAGATTTTTCAACAGATGGAATCAAAGCTCTAACGACAAATATCGTGAAAGATTGTCCAATACATGTTTCAATTGCGGATTCTAAATACTATACAGTAAACGTTCTAAACGATTCTCTAAGAAATACTACAACAGAAGCAAGACTAGATATTGCAAAAAATCTAACGACGGATACTGCAAAATATTCTATAATAAATATTAGCCATGATGTTGTAGAGACAACAAATAATGCGAAACTTTTAAAAGCGTACTACATTAAAGATACAACGGATACTGCATGTAATTCTACAATGGATATTGCTAAAAATCTTTTAACAGATACTTCTAAACATTGTACAACCAATACTGTAAAACATCCTGCAATGGATACTCTTACAATTCATGGTGGTAAAAGTTCTACAATAAACAATGTAAAATATCGTAAAACGTATCCCACAACAGACACAATAATTCATATTATAAGATATCCTACAATAGAAACCGTGAAAATACACAACACCAACACTAAAAAGGATCGTGAAACGAATGCTTCTAAATATCCTACAGGGAATACTAAAACAAAATTTATAACGACAATTGTTACTGATCCTACAGTGAAAACTGCAAAATATCAAACGGAAGATATCGTAAGAGACAATATAGCAAATACTGCTAGTGATCGTACGATATGTATTAAAAAAAAATCTAGGATTAATAACGTAAAAAGTCATGCATCGTTTAATGTGAAAATGTTTATTAAAGATATAGTAAAAAATATATCTTCAAAAAATACGACAGATAATGAATCAAATAAAAGTACAATGTATACTGCAAATGATCTTATAATGCCAAGCATAAAAGACCGTACAATAGATAGTTCAACAGTTTATTCAGAATTAATCAAGGATTATACAAGATATAAGGCAATAGATCTCATCAAATATATTACAAAAAATAGAACAACAGGTACTATTAAAGATTCTATAACTCATACTACTATATGTCCTTCAATAGTTATAAAAAATCCAACGATATCTATAATTGTGAAAAATCGTACAAAAAATAATGCAAGCTACATTAAACTGAATAAGTCAAAGGATTATACAAAGGGCGATAGAAATTACTCCACTGTAGAAAATGCAAAAGATCTTTTAATGAAAAACACAAAAGATGCCATAGCGGATGGTGTAAACAATCATAAAATGAATAATGTAAAAAAACGTGTATCCGATTCTGTAAAAGATTCCACAACACTTATTGCAAAATATCAAACAAATAATGTAAAAGGTTCTATAATAAAAATTATAAAAAAAATAACAGGTTATATTAAGAATGATTCAACATACAATCCTACAAAAAATGTTTCAACAGATGCTGCAGAAAAATTAATAACAAATGTTGCGAAATATCTAATATCTGGTAAAATAAACAATCGTACAACATACTCTACGATAGATCTATCAATTGATTCTTCAAAAGATTTCAATATGAGTAATTTAAAATATTACACAACAGATTCTGTGAATTATTCTACAATAGATATTGTAAAAGATCCGGCAATAAAAAATGTAAATAATCCTGTACCTACTATAAAATGTAATTCAATAAATACTGCAAATTATTCAACAATATTAAAAGGTCTTAGCATAGATACTTCAGCAAAACCTATAACAGATACAAAAAAAGGTTTAAGGATAGACGTAGGAAGTAGAAAAAAACATTCAAAAGATATTGCAAATTATTCTACAATTGATCGTACTCAAAGTTCTATAACAAAAATAACAAAAAAAATAATGACACGTGTAAAAGATCGTTCAACAACTAATTTAAATTACTTTATAACGAAAAAAGTGAAGTATGTCACAACGGACAGTGGGATCTATTTTACCACGCATAATAGGATGCATAATAGGAATGAAATTGATAGTCCTAACAATCCTGTAGCAAAAATCATAAATAATCCCAAAACGAATAACATCAATGGTACTACAGCAGATAAAGATAACAATAATATAAAAAATGTACTGGATATTAAATACAATACTACCACGGATAATGATATTTTGAAAAGTAGTTTAAATTATCCTACAGCAAATATTTTAAGCAAAGCTGAAAATGAAAATATAAATACTGCAATGCATTATACAATCCCCTTTTCCTTGGCTAGTGATCCAATAATTAGTAATGAAAAATATACTACAAATGCTATTATAACAGATTCTGCAATTGACGCTGGAACTGGTCCAACAACAGATAATAAGAAATATGTTAGAAAAAATACTATTGCACCATATATTAATGATCCTACAATAAATAATGAAAAAAATCGTAAAACAGATATTGGAGAAGATCGAACACTGATTACTAAAAAAACAAATAGAATAGATACTTTAGAAACTACTGCAAAAAATCTAAAAGTGGATGTAGGAAAAGGTCTTTCAACGGACACTGCAATTAATTCAACAACTAAGAAAGCAAATGATTATACATCACATAATGTAAATTATATTACAAAGATAGACGTAAAAGTTCCTACAACCAATAATATTATATTCTCTACAATGGTGACTTCTAAACACCCAAGAACAGATAGTATAGAACACCGTACAAGAAATATTGTAAAATTTACAACAGAAAATAATAATAATAAATCTTCAGCTAATAATACTAATAAATATTTAATAACTCCTTATATAAAATATGCTACAATTTATTATATAAATGATCTTACAAAGGATAACGCGGAACGTTTAAAAACAGATCAGGTTAAAGATCACACTACAATACGATACGATACTGCCAAAGGTTCTGCCGTAAGCCCTGCTAGTAACTTTTTAATATATATTTTGAAAAATGCAACAACAGATATTGTCCATTGTACAACAGAAACTGGTGAATATCCTATAAAGCATATTAAAAAGGCTCTTACGACGAAAACTATAAAAGATTTCACAGCGAACATTTCAAGCACTCTATCTACAGATGCTACACAAGATTTTACAACAAACATTGCACTAGCTCTGAGAACAGAAAGTGTAAAAGAACCTGAAAAAGAACCTGCACTAGATATTACAAAAGCTGCAACGTCAGATATTTCATCAGTTGTAACGATAGACACTATAAGAAAACATACGATAGACATTCCAAAAGATGCTTTGGAAAATCTTAAAACGCATAAGATAACAGTTCTTATATCGGATATTTTTAGGACATCTACAATGCATACTAAAACGGATGCTGTAAAATATTTTATTACGGATGTAGCACCATCTTTAACTACAGAAACAGTTCTGTTAAAAAATACAGTTATATATCCGATAATATTTACTTCTGACACTCTAATATCGCGACCTATAAAAAAATCTACGACAAGTAATAAAATTACAAATGTAATATGTACTACAGGACATTCAATAAGGAAAAATGTAAAAGAATATTCTGATCCTGTAAATAAAGTTATAACAAATAGTAAAAAAAAATCTTTACTGAATACTAAAATCGATCCCACAAAGGATATTAATAAGAATCCAAAGACTGAAAATGTAGAAGATTGTACAATAGATACTACAAATAATATGACCGACCTATATTTTATGAGAGATAATGTTACAGATTCTACAATTTCTTTGTTTAATAATAAAGATTCGAATATTTTCTTTTCAAATAAATTATCGAAAACTTCACCATCAATTAAGAAATATTTGAAGATTGGAGAGAATAATCATTTAGCTCCTATAATAAATATGACAGTAAATACAGAAGCAAAACAAAACAGCTTGGAGAAATTGTTAGCTTCTTCAATAATACCTAAAAAGAGCAAGATTGAAACGAAAAATAGTCGTATAATGTTACCGATGTTAATAAAGGAAGTTAAAGAGTTTACTGCTAAAGCTTCAACAAAAGTAGTAAATAACAAAAGTAATATTGTCAAAAGTACCAACTTCCAGAATTTTACTACACAATTGTTTACAGGTGGTTTGTCAACATCATTATCGGAGAATGCAAATAATTACAAAGCAATGATAAATGCTTCGAACAATAATAAAAACGTACAAGTTTCTTCAGCGAAACATGTAATTGATGCAAACAGTAGCGTGACTAGTAATGACAATTTTAACAAAATTAAAATTTGTTTCAATACGACTGTAAAATATCGAAGAAGCCAACCAGGGACGACCACCACTTTCTCATCTAAATATCCTCCGAAACCAGCGCTATGGATTCCTAGCACTGTCCAAAGTACCACGAAGTCAGTAACTAATAGTTATCCTTTATATGTATCTACTATCACAGAGCCATTAATTGCTAGAATCAAACCAACGACATTATCTTCAATGAAACTTTTAGTAAGGATACCAGAAGACTTTAATAAACGGACTGCGAATAAAGCTTATACACGTCTTATGGACAACTTACTGCCTAAGGAAAATGTTAAATATATAAAACCTAAAATTCTTGAAGCTAAACCAACAGTTAAAAATCGAAGTATTACTGATGATGATTCGAAACAAGTTAAAACAAGAAGAGATTTAAAAATAACTACACCCATGTCATTAATATCTAATATTACTGAACATCTAGACCCTAATCATTTATTATTGCCAGTTGTGACTGTTTTACCTCTAAAATCTAGTACAAATGACTTTAATAATTATCTACAATCCAGCACGGATTCACTTTTAAGTCAATCTGTCAGATCAATAAGATTTGAATTTAATACACTTCCAATTTTTACAAGAAATGATAATATGGTAACGCCAGATCATGTAAGAAAAAAAATGTCTGATACATATTATATAATTAACACTGAAGCTTATATTGCAAATACAAATATAAGGAAAAATATTTTATCCACAAATAAACTTAAAACTTTTAATACACTAACGGAAAGGACACAGAATAATTTAGAAAAGAAAAAAGAATTTACAGAAAAAAAATACAAAAAAAGTAAAACAGTGAGGTATAATACATTTAAACCTGCCGAGGAAGATTATGAAGTAACAAAGAAAATTTCAATTTCAAATTATCATAATCTGAATGTAAAAGAAATAATTCTAAATAATTATTCACCAACATTGAAACACGTAGAAAGTGTAACTGTTAAACGAAAATTTTATACTTTTAAACCTTCTTTATTACCTAAAGTGATTACAATCAATAAATTGACAGACCCACCAGTCTCCCATACTGCAAGACATAAAATCAATTATCATAGAAATATTAATAAGGAAAATTTATTAGATCCATTCGGAAACACCAACTTGTACCCAATAAACAAGCTTCCATCGCACACACAAAGGAAGGTGATGAAGCGAATACGTCTATCAAAACAGAACAGAGAGGTACTTGCGATGGACACGAAGGACTTCTTCTCCAACAGACTCAGCAGTGCCAACAGATTATCCAGACCAGTACTTTTCAACCACATGCCTGTACACTCAGTGACAGTTGTGCCAAAAGAATACGTACTTCATCCCATGTTTGAAGAGGAGTCTTTCAGACCTAAACCCTTATTTGTAATGAATGACAATGATTTTTATAGAAAGGACTTTGGGTTACATCACCATAATGACGCTCACACGTTACGACATAAAATTAATTACATCAAAGACACTATACAAGTGCCTCCTGAGAAAGAAACAACTGTAGAAAGACCGATATATCTGTCAACTGAACCGCGAATTTTAAGAGATAGAATTGAATACATAAGGAATGTTTTACACGATAGTGACAGTTACAGATCCCGATCAAATGTTGTCGTCAAACCTGTTATAGAGATGCAAAATAGAGTTCCACTGTATTATTTCAGACGCAGTGGCTTATACAATAATGGAGACACCTCAACAGAGGCAAATAGACTTAAGCCAACGCGGAGAAGAGCAAGAACTATTTTTTTTCTGAGTCCTACAGTGCCGTATAATAGATATTTTTAATTATATAAAATATAAAATAGTTACATTCTAAATATATAAAATAGTTACTAATTACAGTCGTTTCATTTACTATATATAATATTGTTTGTAATGCCATATATTTTTTTAAATATTTTAGTTATCCAATTTTGACAGAGATGACAGTAACAAAGAAATAAATAGCGAGCAATGAAAATATTTCTTCAATCCGTTTATACAAAGTACTAAGTAATGAGTTAAAAAATGATAATATCCCACAAACGTCTGAATGTAAACAGGACAGTTTAGGCTTGGAGGACAAACATTTTCATTTTCCATGCTAGTAAGAACCTGAAGTGCCTGAAGAAAGGAGTATCTTAACATTATATAATTCCCTGTACCTCCTTCCCGTTTATATATAAAAAAAGTAATAAAATGACGAGTTATTAGTTTAAATTTAATATATGTACATATATACAATGTACATAGCTTAATACATATACACGAAATTTACTATAAGTACATATTGTGTAGGTAACCGACTGGTGGCTCGACGACATGTACCTTAAAATCCGCTCGCCGCTGCCCATCAACTCGAACCCCGGCATGGTATTCCCGAGGCGGCAGTTTGCCAAGATCGATGAGGTGGCCGACCTGGCTGCGCTGTATATTGACGACTTGCTCGATTACAAGGAAATGCTGGATAGGTAAGTAAATTATTATAAAAAATATTATCTTTATATTGTATGCTATAGTTACGGGTTCCAATTTTAATTTGGGAAAAATCTTTTATAAAGTCGCTTATCTTAAAATCTCAAAATGGTAGGTACCCAGTCTTAAGATCACTTTGTTGTCTGTTTATACGTCTGTGCATTGATGCTGCATTTTGTATTGAAATCCTATAATCATGAAATTTGGTACGAAATGGGAACTTACAAAACAAAAGTAAAATTTTATAAGTATTTTATAAAAAAAAAAATATTACAAATTTATAATTGTAATTCCTTTCAAAAAAATCTGTGTTTACAACTGCAATTTTTAATCAACTTTCGTAAGTTGAAAAAAGGAGAACCATCAATATGAGAGTCGAACTTGCACTTGGCAGATGTTTAATAATTGAATGTTAAAAATATAAATTTTAATAACCATAAACGAGTTTCACAAACAATGTATATCATAAGATCAAACACATGCATGATGTACGAGAGGTACGGTTTCAAATTTAATTTAATTTTCAAAACAATTCATTTCATCTTTAATCTAAACTGTTAAAGTGTACCTTACACGTACAGAGGGGAACTACCACAAGAGCGCGCCACTAGCCGCGAGAAGGGCCAGCCGCTCTGCATGGAGCAGTTCTACCGCCTGCTCGGCGTGTGTCGCATACCGGAGGTCGGTAAAGACCGGCTGGAGCTCCCTCCGAGACCCAGCGACCCGAATGAATGTGAAGAACTAGTGATTGTGGCTTGCAGGAACTATGTAATTCTATTCAATCATATATATATTTATCTGTATAGAATAAAAAAGGTGTAGCGGCATAGCGTCTGATCGTAAACGCGGCGGTTGCGAGTTCGATTCTCGCTCGGGGTTATAAATTATTTTCAATTCTTACCAGAGGGAACCTAGAATTAAGACGCTCCGTTTGCTCACTTTATGCCGAATTCTGGAGGCATTGCGTGTTGAGTGGCAGAACTCAACGCCACCTACGTTTTATGTAGTCTAATATATTTTTATATGTATTTATATCAATAATTTTTATTAAATGAGGATCTTCAATAAGGTATTTGTTGTCGCTGTACACAAAACTTACGATATATATATATACACAATATATCAAAGAAAACTTTCAGTCAAATAAAGCAAAAAATGTATTCTCTAAGCGAGGACTAGTCTGTAAAAGCACCTGGAACATCTGTAAATGACTACAATAAGATTAATTTAGTGTAAAATAGTCTACGAGTATACAGGGTCGAGTTAACAATGTTCCAGCAACAGCTGTAATTGAATAAAGAGTTGGAAGTTCATCACTCAGCGTCGTCTCCCGTTGCAATTTGTACCGAACATTTTATTAGTAAACTTGTCTTCTTTAGTTGGATGGAGTTTATAATTCTTTTAAGTGATTATCTCTGGAGAAACTGTTTTTAGCAGTGCTTTTTTGTCCTTTTAATATTTTTTTTAGAGATTACATTTGATAGTTCTTTTTTCTCAAGCATATGTTATGCTTATAATAAATTTATATATGATTCTATAAGTAGGTATACATTGGCGCAAAAAGATCCTTAAGATACAATTAGTTAAATTTAAAATATACGTAAGAAAAGAAAACAGATTAAGAAGTACGAGATCAAGCACAAAAAATATAACATAGTGACAAGTATAACGAGACTCCCAACCGGATAAATCATTCATTTGTTTTCAGATATTTACTGATTGTATTAAGAACAAATAAACTGAAAAACAAATGCCTATTTCATTATTGTATGTATTAAAACTTATAAAATATAATTATATAGAATATATTATAAACGACTACTAACTAATAAGAGTCGAGGGTCTTAACACTTCTACAAATCACACATGCAGCTGTACGAACTGAGTATTAAATACACAAAATAAAACATTATTAAAAATACGTTGTTTTACCTCCAGTTCTACCCGATACCAGTAAAGGCGGCGGATCGTGGCCGCCTCACGCCCGGCGAGATCCAGGCGCAGATACTGCACGCGATGGTGGACGCGGCGGGCGCTGCGCCGGCGCAGAGAGTCGGACTACTTACCACTTTAAATAGGGACCAGTGGGCCAAAGCTAGGGAGCAGTTGATCAAAGGTACACCATACACCGTTTTTATCTTCACTATGTATCCCGCATATAGCAAGGTAGAGGAAACTTAGTGTTAACACACTCCATTCTTCTAATTCTCTTGAATTCGAGTTATTGCGTATCATCAGAATAATAAAATGAAAACAATTCGTTGCCCCGAGTGGAAATTATTATACATCCTTTATATTCGAGTATAAAACGGACAAGAGATAGAGAGTATAGGTATATGGATTTCTAGATTGACGCTATGTGTGTTACAATTTTATTTTATTAGTACAATAGGCAAAGAGAACCTGAGAACCTAGTGTTATGACACTCTGTTCCTATTAAGACACTTCAGTTTCCCACTTTCCGCCGAATTCTGGAGGCATTGCGCGTAGTGGCGTTGCGCTTTCCATTTGCGAGAGCGCTGAAATCAAAATATTAAATACGTCATTTCCTCGAGTGGTAATCGAACCCACTAATAAAGTTAAATATATAAAGTATAGTACTTCCAAAATTTATGTATTTTTTTTTATATTTAGATGAAAACAACCGAGCCAACCTCGATCTAATATCTCGAGCCCTATGCATAATGTGTGTGGATGAAGAGGGCGGCGACCGTAGCGAGCTCGACGCGGACTCGAACGCGCTACTACGGGCAATGCACGGTGGCGGGACGCGCTATCACACCGCCAACCGGTGGTTTGATAAGACTGTCCAGGTAACTTTGCTTAATTGCATTGATTGTAACAAACGATTTACTGATAGTTGATTAATAATCCATGTTTAAAATAAAAGCATTTCCTAAAATAAGATCGAATCCGCAAGTTACTTACGGTTTTTGGTTTTATTCCTACTCGAGGGAATGAAATATTTAATATTTCCATATCCCCGCTCTGGTAACGAGGCAAAGCGCAATGTAAAAAATGTCCATATATAAACATAACAACACTAGCTAATCTTCCCACCCCCACGCCCACTCCCAGCTCATCATCTCGTCCGACGGCACGACGGGCATGTGCTACGAGCACAGCCCGGCGGAGGGCGTGGCGGTGGTGCGGCTGGCGGAGCGCGTGCTGGCGCGGGCGGAGGTGGCGCCGCCGCCCGCGCCCCCCCCCGCGCTGCTGCCCGCGCCGCTGCCCTTAAAGTGGAGGCTGAGCGCCGAGCTGGCCAGGACTGTCGAAGTCGCTGCCAGGGAGGTTGATAGGTAATAGCTCTCGCTGATATGTGTGATTAGCAATGTGATCACGATTGTAATGACAAAAATATGTTGTTGTCAATTTATAATTCCGAAATGGCACATAAAATCCTATTTCTTATAAAATCTGTGAAAAGAATAGATTTCTTTACCCTTTTCTATATTGCTTTTCTACATTTTTTACATTGTTTTTCTTCATTTCCTCTATTTCTTAAAAAAACCCACGAGAAAAGTTATGTGAAGTATGAAGTGAAGTATACAAATAATAAATACTATATTTTTGCTTTGTACAGATCCATATCGGACTTGGATTTGAAGGTGTACACATATCGTGGTTACGGCCGTGAGTTCATGAAGTCGTGCCGCACCAGTCCCGACGTCTACATCCAGCTCGCGCTACAGTACGCTTACTTCAAGTAAGTCTATGATAAAACATATTTCAGAACTCTGTCGACATACTATAAAAATAATAGATATAAGCTCACGCCTCTTGGAAATTACAGTATTTTTTTTTCAAACTATCGGCTCGCCTGCGGCTTCGTCCGACGTTGAACTATACGATTATTATTGTTTAAGTGTAATTAGGAAAAACTGTAATATATTAAATAATTTGTAATTTAAACGTTTTTAGAGATCGTATCGTTTGGCGCTTCGTTCTCTCTGACTACCCCGCTACAGCGTGAAGCTAGCAGTAACTAGTTGTTAACTGTAACTATTTATATTTGATCGCTAAAAAATTATTTAGTATTAAATAGAAAAATGTTTGGTTATCCACATTTATCTGGGCGCTAGCTGCCTACTCGCACGCGGCAAAAGCGCGAAATTAGCATATATCATGTTGCCCAACAATCTTTTCTATGTTTCAGTCAAGGTACAAGCAGAAAGGCACACAGGCAGACAATTTTTATTTAATTGTGCGTTTGCATTTACTTCTGCCTACATTAAAAAAAACCATTATTTGGAAATCACAGACAGATACCCCATTTTTATATATAGGTAAATAATTCACCTACCATCTATTCAAAGCACGGCGTTGAGTTATCCGTTGAGCCAATCAACACCCAATGCCTCGAACTTTCAGCGGAAAGTGAGGAACATAGTGTGTTCTAGTAGTTTCCCTCTACTTACTCTGCTCCCCCAGGCTCTACGGCTACCTGGTCTGCACTTACGAGTCAGCGTCCCTCCGTCGCTTCCGCAACGGGCGCGTCGACAACATCCGCTCGGCGCACAGCGCGGCGCGCGCGTGGGCGGCGGCGATGTGCGCCGACGACACCACCACCACCACCACCACGACCGGTCAGGCTGACGATGGACAGAAGAAAGTCTCGTTTAACTTGTATGGGGTGAGAACATCGAAAATTTTTGATTTATCTTTTGTATTTATGGGTGACCTATTTATTCTATTTTAACGTTGCGGCGAAATCTGCCCCTCTTGGGAACTGTTATAAAAGGCGCAGATTCAATAAAAACTAAGAAAATATATTATTCTTGTCGTAACACGGCTGTTGTGGGTTCGATTTCTGCTCGAGGGAACGAATTATTCATTAATATTTTTATTTCTTCGCTGTGGTAACAAGGCAAAGCGCGGCGTTTAGTTCCGCCACTTAATATGCATTGTTTCGAAAATTTGGCGGAAAGTGGAAAATGAAATATCTTAACACAGAGCAAGAGGGTAGATACATTCTGCCTACCGTGCTAAATACTGAATACAATATAAAGCTGAAAAAAAAAACAATGTTGAAACAGGCATGCATAAAGTATTTCAAAAGGTATTGTTCAAAAGTTTAAATACATCTACTAGCAACTTTTCAATAATAACATGAAAAATCTTACAGGAACAAAAAAAGCTAGAGTTATTCGAGGAAGCAGCTCGCAAACAGACCGCCATCATGGAGGCTAACATCCTCGGGCGTGGTATCGACAACCACCTGCTAGGGCTCCGCGAAGCCGCTAGGGAAGCCCTAGGAGATCTGCCTGAGGTGTTCAAAGATACCACTTATAATCGTATGATTGAGTTCAAGCTTAGCACTAGCCAGGTAGGTTTTGATGATTAGGGATATTTCTATTTTGATGTATTTAAGTGTAGTTTATATAACTTAACTTTAAGGTTTTGTAATTTATATAACTTTATGTCACTTTATCATCTGGTTTTGTCTGTCCAATGATATGAAAAAGGTGTATAAAGATAAAATATTGTTTTTCTACTAATATTTAGCTAATATAGTACGCACTATACTGAACAGGGCGTCGTTAAAATCGTTAAAAGCGTTATAGAGTTTGGGTTATTATGTTAAAAATAATATTTTATTTGCAATCATATTCAATTGAATGATGTTGATAGTAAAAAAAGAGGGAGAGAGCAACGAAAACGATCATTTCATTTCAAAAATATCTTTCACAATGAATAGTTAAATAATTAAATTTTTATTTCGATATTATAATTATAATGAATTATTTATTACAAAAAAGGTCGCGACAACTGCCGACGGCACATTCATGGGCTACGGCGCCGTGGTCCCCGACGGGTACGGCTGCAGCTACAACCCTAAGAAGGATTGCATCATCTTCTGTATATCTTCCTTCATATCCTCAAGCGTCACCAACACTGAAGCCTTCAGACAATCCCTTGAAGAAGCCCTGGATTCCATGAAACTGATGTTCCAGAACCGGAAGGTCGAGAGTTAAGTATTTTTCGATGTATCTACTGATTCTATAAATCTTCATTGATTTTTTGTTGTTTTATAAAAGTTGTATGGAATATTTTATACATATTATATACTTATTTTAAAATTAGGTGTATTTGATGTCTTAAGCACTTTTGAATGTTAAACGAACGTTATTTAAAGATATACACGTTATATGATAAAGCAAATTTCTTTATACGCGATTAGAAGTGCACTATTTGGCTACGCGATATACAAAACTATAATATATATATATATATATATATATATATATATATATATATATATATATATATATATATATATATATATATATATATATATATATATAATATAATAAAAATATATATCGATTTAATAAAATATATATATAATGCCTCCTCGTTGAGAGAACTCGAATTTTCCTTAGCGTTGCTATTGTAGAAATTGAATGTATTATTAATGTGTAATGTAGGCGCTACTTGCAACGTAATGACTTACAAGACTTACATGGATATGTCTTTATTTCGGAAAAGGAAAGAAAATATATATATTTTAACATGAGTGAAATATCATATTATATATTTACTCCAAAAAGATAAGATTAATTATAATAAAATTTATACATGTATCTAATGCAATTAACACGTTTAATGTGAAATTTCAAAAAATATTTTTATATCACTATGAATGATTGACTTTAATAGTTAGAACGCAGAGACAGTAACGAATTGACGATAGTTGAAATGACGTTGAGACAGTATACATGAAATAAGATGCTTTCCGATTTCGATAATTAAAAAAAAAAGGAAAGCTATAGGCATATCCATTTGAGACAAATCGTATGAAATACGCACATATCTAGGTATATGTACCTATTTAAAATAAATATAATATACTTATTGCAACTAAAACATATCACTTGATGTCTGATCTTTAATCTAGACTATAGTATTTAGTTCTAGAATTATTGAATTCTAGGTTTAATGTAACTTGTTCAACTAGGGATGTAGTACAAGAAAATTATATATATTTATATGTGTACCCATGTAGTTTATAGGTCGTAGAAATATTATATATTGATTAATAGAGCCATGAGATAGGCTTTTAAAATCATCTATGTTATTTCTTTTTTAAAACACTAGTGCGTGGCAAAATGTTTATTAAATTATACCTCAGAGTAATCGTATATATAATATAATAAAATTTCATAAATATGTCGTTTTCAGAAAAAAATATTCATTTCAGCCATGATTATAAATAGTCATAAAGCTATATTTAGTACATTTACTTTAGTATATTTCACAATATAACTATTTAAATATAAGAAAAGGAAATACTATATAATTGTACTGTATTATAACAGCTAAGAATATTATTTCACCTACAAAACATTTTGCATTTATTGAATAAATACAAAAATATATTAAATATTAATTTAGATGTATTGGATATATTTATTGTAGTTAGTTTCTATTACACGTTGTTGCTCTGAGCCAATTCTTATGCTAAAAGTTACGAAATTATGTATTTTTTTTATAAATGTTTAGTTTTATGATGGTTGACAAAATATTCGTCTGTCTGCCTGTCTGTCTGTATGTGTACTCTACAAATGTTATTGCTTATATGGAAATACAATGATTGATTGATTGACGGGTTGCTTGGTGGGTTGAAGGATTGATAGATTGACTTTGTGAAGATATACTTACTGTATTATATAATAGGCACGTCATGACCAGGACTAGAGACATCGATGTTATCACTTATCACGCATATGTAGGTAGATTACTATTTTTTTAAATGGAATCCTGCATCATAGATGAGATATTTGAAAATTAATTAATTATTATAGAGAATGCAAAATTTAGTGTTCAATGTCTGTTAGTTTAATGTTTAATTATCGTTATTAGAAGCCAAAAATAATTATTATATTGAATATATAGATTCATAAAGGAACATATAAAACAAAAATTGTCGTGACAACGTCTGTTCTAGGTACAATATTTTTTTATATAAAAATTAAGTGTTTACGTTCATGTAGCAGAATTTGATCCCACGTCTTTAGAACTGTGCACAATCTACAACCAGTAAAATCATACTTGCATATTTTAATATCGCTATTGAAATCATTCACTTCAATAGAGAGAGCTCAGAGACAGTGACGACGATGATCTTGCTGATGTTAAAAATGATATATTAATTTATTCGAATTACTAAAAGTTGCCATAAAATACAAGATCAAATACAACCACACAGCACAAACTTACTTTACGATGACACTATATATAATAGATTAGGGTTTAAATTCTGCTATATTCAATTTCTTACGATATTTTAATACAGATATTTATTTAATATTTGAAAACTTTAAAAAACAAAACGTCCATTACTGAATAGGTCTTAGTTCCGTTATTGAGATAATATACAACCCGTATATTCGTTTTCTATTTCCATTTTCTTTTTCTTCTTTTTTGGAATCAAAACGTTGTTACGATATTTTTACATGAATGTAGCAATAGCTTATATACATATATAATAGATGAGCATTTACGGAGGTAGTTAGTGTTTCAATTTTATTAGACTTCTATAAAAGCTAAGCTTTAGGCTATTGAAGATTCCTATTTTTAAATGTTGTTTTTCTACATGTTGTTTGTTGTTTAAAAATCTCGGCTTATTTTATATCATGTTTATACAGATTCTTAAATAATTAAGCTTTTTAGAAAAACAAAAGACGAAGAACAAAAACAAATCGTTTTTTGTAGCTTCGCTCTTGTATTTGACAAACAATTTTGCGAAATTGTATATTTATAATAATGACTTTTCACTCAATGTGTTTGAGGTCTTTTCAGGAAAACGTTACAGTGATTGCACAATATTTAATATTTAATATGACAATTATACCGAGACGAAAAATAAGAACAACAACAAACAACAATTAAGAAGGTAAATATTTACAATATGTAAATAATTTCAACGGATGTGTGATCGAACTCCAAACTACTGTTAGAAATACCAAAAAAATATACATCTACAGGCAATGCCGACGACGTCTTTGAAAAATAAACGGCTACTTCACGTTATTTTGAAAGTATAAAACGATGAAGAAATATTAAAGTTTCTCAGAAAATGTTTCATAAGAACAAAATTGCTATTGTTATTGTTATTGGTACATAATATAAACTCATTGACGTTTATAAAAAATTAGAAATTTATGCAAATTATAAAATATATGATGATACATTTGAACTAAGGTATTATATATCTTAAGTATTGTTAAGGACATTGTTACTTATTTATAGACATTTATCATTATTTAAATATCTATAAAAATCACAAATCTTTTCTATCTGTCAATTAGAGAAACTTATGAAAGTAAAAAGAAAAGATTTTAATGAGTCTTCAATTACGAGAGCGAAGTTATGTATGAGTAAAGTAACTTATCGTTAAGTTAAATCATGATTATTAAGAATTTAAAATTAAGTTAGCCATAAGAAATTTAAATGTAGGATCTTGTCAATGCTGTGGTGATAACATAACGAATAGATTTGTAAAATAAACGTTCTTACTAAATAGCGCTGTCTATCGCTTCCGACGCCTCACGTAGAAGCCTGAACTTGGCTTGAATAACTACCGTGCAATTTTCTATTGAACAAAATCTATGTCAATTTTAAACGCGTTATACTTACTTACATATCTCTAAATTAAAACTAGTTTAGAATTTATCTATAAACAAATTTATCGTTTCTTTTTCGTCAATAGTTTAAATATGAAATTGCGAAGGTAAATTAAATTAATTTTACTTTTATATTTTGAATATGTTTGTGTTATTTGACAATTGTATATTATATTTCTTTGTTGTACTTAAATTTTATATAAAACACATCGATGTTTTTCAGTTTTTATCGATTATTGTACAATTACGTCATAATTTTAATACTATAGTGTAAAATGAATGTAAGCTTAGGTTTAAGGTAACGTATACATATCAAGAGGTCGGTCTCACGATGGTGACCAAGAATATCGAAAACATATCAAAGATTTAGCTCTTAAGTCTGTAGATCGCTTAAAATATATTATATCTATAGGTATACACTTTATATCAATATATATATATATATACTCTTATGTAGATATATTGCTTATAAATTATTATATACCTAACAATATTTTAATAAATTAAAAACTTCACTTTAATTTATTCGTAGATTCTTGTATTGCAAGAAGTAAAAATATATTTATTAATGTTACAATCAAAAATTTTAGATATTATTGTAAGCTTAGTGTTTTAATATTGTCTACATATCGTAAAGTTTACATTTTACTAAATGTCTTGTATTTTATCTCTTAGAGATTGTAGTAAGGTAACCATTTCCTATAATTAAGTGATAATGAAATCGAAACATATCCAAATTATGCTATATATTTTTCAATTTAGTATGAATTGTCTTAAATTTTACTTAAGTGCTAAAAAATACGATTCAATCGATGTTTCGATTAGTCAAGAAATGACCGTATGTAAAATTGACATAAATACTTATGTCATCAATACACCTTAAGGTGGCTAAACCATTCTATGGAGTGTGATGTTCCTTGGTTTTATTTATGTTTCAAGTGTAACGCTTTGTGTTCTCATTCATTTGCCAAATCTAGTCAAATATGTTATAAAACGTTTATTAAATATTATATTTGTTGTTTAGAATATATTTGTTGTGTTATTGGATAAGAAATACTACCAAGTGGCACTTTGTGTAGAAAAAAAATGTATAGAAATTCGTCGTAGCGCATTTTTTGTGAGCGGGAAGTCGTTGTCAAAAAATGTATTGTTTTTATTGTTTCAAAGGAAATAAAATATTATAATATTATAGGGTATTACAGCAATTATTGTGTTTAGCCATTTAAAAAGTTGGCGCTTTATAGTTTGATTGAAAGTTATATAAAAAATTTTGAAATATTAATGTCAAAATTTGGTCAAATAGGGTCAAGTCGAGACTCGGATTTTTTCAGATAGTAAAAATTATGCAGAAAATTTTAAAATAACGAGCTGAAATTTACACAATTCATACCTTAGTTACTAATCTTTCTCCCTGCATTATCACTTTTTCAATAAAATCCATATCAAATGTACCATCGTGTACCGGTACTGGTCTATAGTGACTCGACCCTGTAGTACACAGTGGCTCGGCAGTATAATAGTCAAATAAAAGTATGATGAATATTCAGTTGTGTATTTATTTATGTTACATTTATCTTTAACACTTTAGATAGTTTTCCAATAAAAACTGCTTTAAAGTAGCGGACAGTACTTTAGCTTCTTTCGAGGCGTAGAAAGTCCATTCCTAATAAAAACGATTCCACGGCATACATCATCTTCGGAGCTACTTCTTATTTTCTGTCCGGTGTCACTCTCGCGACGCGGCATTCTAAACAGTAAAGAAATGTAAATATAGACTTGTGGTGGGTGTAAATAAATCAGTGGCTCCCAAACAGTGTTCCGTGGACCACCACTGGAGCACAGAAGCCTAAATATGGTCCGCGAACGAATTTAAGTTTATGACAGAGGATGGTGAGGGGAAGTTTCTGTTCAACTATCACAGTTAATTTTTTATTATACCTCTTACATAGTGGTCCCTGCTCCCAAGAATGATATAAAAGTGGTCTTTGATCAAGAAAAGGTTGGGAACCCCGGAAATAAATTGACTACAACATATATTGTGGAACTATTTAATGAAATTGTGGAATTTTGGAAACTGTTTGTTGTAAGTACCCAATACTCAACAAATAAAGGCTCATGAGTCACTGTGTACCTTTTTTACTTGAGCCACTGTAGACGCCGTTGACCAGCAACCACATACATACTGATATCACAACTGTCGTCGGAGACAGCCAAACGCTACCGATAAATGTCAATTAAATATTATTGTTCTATTTAGGAAATATACCTACTGTTCCCAACTTGACCCTACCTAGTTCCTTTGTATTATTATAAAAAACATCCTGAATACTTAACAATTATATTTTGGTACTTATAATGACGCACAATTATTTGTATTCAATCTAAAAAAATATCATTATTTTAACAATATGTTATACTTTCACATTTTAATATCGCTATATATTTTATTTTTAATTTATCACTTTTATTTATATATTCTATTGATTATTAAATAATACAGTAGTTCATTGTCGTATGGAAGCGTTGAAGTAATATATTGGATTAACATAACATATCACTGTCCTAGCCAAAGTTTATGTCAAATATTTTAAAATTTAACTGTTTTGTAGAATGTATGTATGTGTAATGTAATGTTATAGAATTATGATCATATTAGAAAATACGGAATTAGGAATCTAATAATAATTTTGCTTTAAATAAACATATTTTTTGTGTTAAATAAAATAAAATAATAAATATGTTTATATTTTCAGAATATACATTCCAATTAATGATTGCCACAAATAGCATTAGTTTACTCCCAAATAAAACTTAATTTATATTTAAAATTTTATTTTTATAATCTATTAATAATCATTTCCAAAGGCTAATCTATAGGATAATCGATAGCTACAGGATAATCTATTAAAATTGATTTTTAAAGACAAAACAAGGATATACATATTCCTTTCGCTCGATATATTATTAGTATTTTTTATATGCTCATAATGTATAACATTACAATGTATCCCAATGTCAGTGACCACGTTAGTGACCATGTTAGTGACTAGAGAGCACAACTATGAGTGTTCTGTGTTAGTTATCACTTATCACTTATGATAGCAGACTGTAATAACATATCACTAGAGCTGTAATAAATGTGTCAATTCAATGTTTGCTCCGAATAAACTATCTGTGGGAAATATGGTTTTAATTGCCCTGTAGATTTTTATAAATGAATATTTGGAATTCAGAATATAAACAATGAAAACTCAAAAATTACTATTTATTTAAATTTTAGCACCATTTCACACAGTCACAGGAAGCGTCATTACGCCCCGCCCCCTTTTTTTCTTTTCAAACTTGTAATTAATGCTGCTAGGCTTTACAGCGACACCCGGTGGGTGGGGAAGAGGATGTATGCAAGCACTATGTGGCTGCCTGTGAGTCAACGGCGGAAATTTCAAAAATAATAACATAAATTGAAAAAAAAAGCAAGAAAATAATAATAATAGTATAAGCAAGTACAATACGTTCTTATTTCTAAAGACCACAAAAGTAAAGTAAAAGTCTTGCTTTAATTTACATCTTTTTTTATTTGCAGTCATAAAATTCAAAACATCACATGTTATTTGAAAAATAACATTTCAATACATTTCTCACAAAAATACAAACAATATTTTCTATCGAACGTACTTGTAACTCGCATCTTACTTAATATTATCTAATATAGAGGCCAGGCGTGTTCGTGGCGCAGGGGCACAAGGGGCGACAGGTTTTGGGTTCGATTACCACTTGATGAAATACACTCGTAACAAGAATTCCGCCCGTGAAAGTGGGTAATGGAAGCGTCTTAAAGTAGATGGAATGTCTTAACACTAGGTTCCCTTCGTTTACCCTGCTATGTGCGGGATGATGAAAAATACTAGTAACCATGCCTTTGTTACCAATATATGTCGGGCTCACAAAATAGACTAAATTTCAGTCCTTGTTTGTAATAAGTTAGCGATTTATAAAAAATAATTTTAGTTTTTGGTGGCGCTAGGTGGTACTACATTGTAGTGTGCTAGGTACTGAAAGTGATTTTATAGAAGAGGGAATCCTCTTTTAGCTGCTATATTCAATACACTAGACTGACCCTGAATGTCTTGCGAGTTACAAGATTATTATTATAGGATAAATTTTATCAATACAGACTGCCTTTACATTTGGTAAATAAAGTTATATTTCAGGCTTCTAACAAAAAAAAGGTTATAAGATTAAAATACATAATTTTATAAAACATTATTTAATTTCTCATATTTTATTTATTTTAATTTAACAAAATTTCAACACAATCCTCAACTCACATTATAGGCATAAAATATGTAAATTTATTTTATCTAACTGCCACTAGTTTCAATAATCCCTTTACAAATAGAACAAAACATGAACATTTTACACTATGATATATTATTTTTATATATCTAAATATATATTTGTAGACACGTCTCCTACACGAATAGTACGGTAGACAAAGAGAAACCAGAGTTAACTCTTCATTTCTTCAAATTAAATGGCACTCATATATATAAAAAGTGGCACTCTATAATTTTATTTTCTAAATACATTATTTAACAGTTAAACCTAAATTTCATACATATGCCCTTTTGGCTACAGACCATAATTTATTTCATCTACAATATACAACTTTACAGTAAGTTCCCCTTTAGAAATCCTTTTAGACTTCATAAGTCAAACATACAAAAATACAATTATAGTACTAACAACAATTACACAATATATTCCAACAAACAAGTGATTTTATTAAATCTTTAAGAACATTTTTTTTACAAACACTATATATTTTACTTACTATCTAAAGACAGTCATGTCAGTAAGAAGACAATTTCAAAATGATTATTTTGCATATATTCCACAAGACGAATCGAAAGAACGACTATCAAAGAGAAACTTGTTATCTACAAGTTGTTATCACCAAGTATATATAAGTATATATAGAAGTTACCAATAGTATAGTTGCTGTAAAAGCTGCTTAAATATATATTAATACACAAAATGTATTTCTTTAAGAATTAAATAATCATATCCCATTGTGGGTTTAATTCATAGGAAAGAACAGACATTTAAATTAATAAAATCTTAAGGACTTTGAATGTGCATTTTTCATTAGTATTACGTACACCAACTACTGGGATGTATGGATGTTTCGACTTTGAATTTTTTCTATATAAAAATATTCGTTTTCAAAATGTGATCAGGTCATATTTTGATTGATGATGATTTCAATGATGACAAGTCTACATAATATTTTGATTAATATCATACACAACTACTAACTTGACTCGGCTTCTCCCATATCTAAATAAAGAATATTAATATGTCAGGATACCTAAGTACATTTTTTTTATAATGTCCATATAGTTAATGTTTTATAACAGGGACAGGTTCATTAATAAAACTGCCATATTGGAATCTCAAAATTTCCAAACACCCTTCTGCAATACTAATAAATCTATACATATGAAACGTTACTCAGGGACTAACAAAACGCACAGACAAAACTGTTGGATATAGAAAGTTGAAATCTGGCACGTAAGTAAGGAAGGGAGAATAATCGAGCACTAAAAGAGCTTCTCCAAATCTCTCCTTTAAATCTTAAAGTCTACACGAACAAAGTTGCGGGCAACGACTAGTGCATTATATTATATGAAAAAATGGCATCAATAGATTTGTATTACATATATTTTTAGGTAATGGCTTGTAAAAGGTGGGAATAGAATAAATATGTATTCAAACATACACATATACATAATATACATTTATAACAACATTTTTATAGTTGCCTACTTTTGTATCTACACACATTTTCATTGGAATTATATAAATAAAACAATTAATTATATAGCTAGCTAAATAATTCTAATCAATTTTTATTTGAATTGAATCTAAGACTGTTAGTGTCTCATCGCTAAGTCTATTTAGTGACACAATATTTTTTACACATTCTTATAAAAAAATACATTTCAATTTATAAAATATTGAAACAGAATCTAGTTTCTTTATTATATAACATTATGCCACAAATTAAACAAAATATATTCGACTCCTATTGATTATTTAGCTTAGATTATGTTTTTATCTTTCAAAGATGCCCATTATGAATATAATTATATAAGTAGATCCATTTACATAAAAATGTATACATGTGTATTGAGTTCTGTATAGTAAACACAAATATTAATTTGATTCCTCTTGAATTTCAGTAAAATATGCCAATTTTCTTATATTTTCTGTTGATTCGTCGTGATGAGGTATGCCGGCTCACATTTACAATCATCATCGGACTTCACCTGAAATATTATGTTTATTTTTTACTGTTCTGTAAGGATTATTAAATTATATTTGTTATGCTTCATTTCTTTATGGACACATTAAGTTTCGAGGCCAGTCGAGAACCACTCCACACGCTACGCCTCTAGAATTTAGCGAAAGGTGTGGAACGAAACTGTCTTAATGGGAATGGAGTATTTTAACACTAGGTTCCCAGGTTCCTCTGCTTACCAAGCTGTGTCATATGACACGTTCTAAATGGGAGGTAACTGATCGCTGATGTGTGATCGGTGATTAACATCGAAACGATTAGCTATTCTCGAAAAATTTATTAACCACCATAATACAATGTTTCAATTAAATCTGCAGTTTCCAAAGGCAGTGTTGGCGTTACCTTGAGGAAGTGGTGCAAGGCGAGCGCGTCGGCGCGCGGGCGCGCGGCGGCGTCGTGCGTGAGGCACGCCACGCAGAACTGGCGCCCCTCCGGCGACAGCGCGGGCGGCACGCGCGGGCGCCCGCCCATGCCCACCACGAACATGATCTGGTAGTTGCTGTCGTACTCGGAGAACGGACGCTGTCGGGACCAGCGGGGAAAAATCATAGTAAGAACGTAGGTATTCGAACCCGCGTCACGTGGATTCAAGTTCTGAACCAGTGTCACAACTTTAATAGATTTTCCAAAATATATACAATTTCAACATTACCTTCCCAGAAGCCATTTCGGTGACGACACACCCGAGCGACCACACGTCGGCGGCGCGGCCGTGCCCCGACGACTTCATGAACACTTCGGGCGCCATGTACGCTGCCAAATACACAAATGTCATCAAAATTATAATTATAAAAATCGAGGTTGATGATACAGCGTAGGACCGTTAACATAATGGTTATTGGGCAATCATCGTACTTAAAATATTTTTATTCATCACCAATCAACGCAAATGGTCTCAAGTCATCGAAATTCTGAACTCATCAGAATTTATATTACATTATAAATTACTTCATTCTCTTCATTCATCAGAAAAAATACATGTTAATTGATAAATATAATATGAGTCTCTAATTAGGTATATTTAATAGAAATAAAAATGAACCTTGCGTTCCAACAAAGCCTTGTAGCTCCCCCGGTGCCGTAGTATTAGCGCGTATCTTAACCGCACAACCAAAGTCACCAAGTTTAAGACAATGTCCTTCATTTGTTAAGAAAATGTTGCCACCTGAAAATGTATTTTAATATTGTATTATATTTTTATTACAAAACATTTAGGGTTCCGCACCTGTTATGGAAAAAAGGAACCCTTATAAGATGACTTTGTTGTCCGTCCGTCTGTCCGTGTGTCTCTGTGTGTGTGTGTTTGTCAAGAGCCTTTATCTCAGTAAAGCTAAGAGATATCGAGTTGAAATTCAAATCATATACTCATATCTACAATCTCTTAATTTCCTGAACAAACTAGGTACTACCTGAAGATGCTAGCCGCCAAATTTCATAATTCAGGAAAAAAATTAAAGTGTACATTTGTGGTTAAATCCTAAAAAAACATTCGATTGTTTCCTCCAATTTTTGTACCTCCAATTTTTGTACGGAACCTTCGGCGGGTGAGTCCGACTAGCACTTGTAATTTTTTTAATTAAAGTGTTGCATGAGAATAAGATAGTGTTCCATCACTATTTGAGGAAACTATAGAGTTGGAAAGTCGAAATGTTTTAACACTAGTTTACTCTCTGTTTATAGTTACTTTTCACGACTTCTCATGAATACTATATCGCACATACACTAACATAGGCAGAGGTATTTTAGTGTCAAGACACTAGTTCGTCCAGTGGGAATTGAACCCACAACCACGGCATTCACAATCAGTAAGCCATGAAGCTTCTATATCTAGCTAGTTACAAACTCACTCTTAATATCTCTATGTGCAATGGCCCTCGCGTGGAGTTCTGCTACGGCACTGACCAATTGCGCGGTATAACGCCGCACCGTGTGTTCCTCTAGCGCGCCAGATGTCGCTACTAGGGCTTCTAACGAACCCTCCACACAGAGTTCCATAAAGAGAAGCATTTCTTCCTGGAAGTTATTTTGTAAATTAAACAAATAAAAATTATATATAAAGCATTCATATTATATAATAAATAATACAGATGTGATACAGTTTTTGGTTAATGTATTGAGGAATGAAAGAAAAGTTCTAAATAATGTCCATATAAAAAATAATAAAGGAAATATATTAGTAAAAAAACAAAAGTTAAAAACACTGTCACCATAACGAATTAAATAAAAAAAATGGAAATTGTACAATATTGTAATTGCAGTGGTACTATTTGGAAGAATTTATAGCTGAATATACTTATAACCCTTAAGTAAAAACTTAATGATTATGGGTGTACTCATCTCACAGCTGTGCCTCATCTACTTAAATTCCAAACAACTAACCCGATGCATTTCACAGCCGTAGTACCTCACGAGGTGCGGGTGCAGCACGCCCTCCAGCACCCGGAGCTCGTTGGCGGCGCGCTGCAGCGCGCGGCGGTCCCCCGCGCCCACGCTCAGCTCCTTCATGGCGAGCAACTGGCCACTCTCAGTGTTCACTATTGTGTACACCTTCGAAAATATAATTGGTTAAACACAAATAAAATTGATATGCAATAAAATATTACATATAATTATGACAACTTAAGAAACTCGAGAAAAAGTTTATACAGAATTGTAAAAATGTAAAAAACAATAATTCAATGTTCCTTTTACCTTTCCAAAGGTCCCCGCGCCGATCTTCAATCCCCTCTGCCATTTGAAGGTAACCTGTCTTAACTTCGGTTCATAGAACTTTGTGCTAGATTCTAGAACTTTCCCGACTGTATTAGAATTACGTAGCTTTTCATCTCTCGTTTCGTCCAGATGAGATATCGCTTCGATTAGACGTTTACTTCGAGCTGCGAAAAAAATAAACATTCTTGTATATTTTTCTTTATTTCTATCGTATGAAATATATATTTGTAAAAAATATTAATTTACCAAAAACCTTGTAATGCAGTGGATTACATATACATCACAAGGTGTGTAATTGTACACAAATACCTGACAGTTATCATTTTGAGCCCCATTATATATTTAGACAATTCAATGTTAATTTCATGACAACAATCTATCTAGAGGCCAGTCGTGGCGCTGCGGCACAAAGTGATTGTAAACGCGACAAGTTATGGATCCACTCGAGGAAATGAAATATTCAATATTTTCATTTCTTCGTTCTGGTGTCGAGGCAAAGCGCGGCGCTGAGTTCCGTCACTCAATACGCCTTGCCTCCGGAATTCGCCAGAAAATGGGGAATTGAGTTAACTTAACACTAGGTTCCTCTTGCTACCCAGCTGTGTGCGGGACACACCGTGAAACTGACAAAAAAAAATAATAATCTAAATAAAATTCCTTACTCTTATTTAATTTTAAAGTTAAAGTAATAAAAATGTACTTACAAGCATCCTCATATCTATCTAGACTCAAGGGTGTGTGGTCAGCGTTGTCGGTGACGTCATCGGGGGGCGGGGTGGGGGGTGCGACGCCGTCCCTGCTGGTTGTACTACTGGTGCTTGATAAGGGACTCTGAATATAAAAATTTGAAATTATTTTATAGTAATTTGGAAGAGACAGAAAAAACGACTCACGATCACTTGTAAGAAGTGTATGTTGTTAATTACAATACGGTAGTGTATGTGATCTTTGTTTTATTAATTTAATATATTTGTAAGCATTATTTTAAAAAAAATATTTTTTATCAATTTGCACTTCTCGTCAATATAAACTATAATTGTGCCAAATTTCATCCTCTTCTATCTGCAACATTTTCTTGTAAGAGGTACAAAGTTTTTGCTGCACGTTGTATAGATAAACGTATCGAATACCTTGTAGATTAACATTGTATTCCGCATACAACTGGGTCGCCCAATTATCAAAACATTGCGTGGCGGATTAAATGGCGGAGCTTAACGCTGCGTTTTATCAGTAACAGAGCGCAGGAATAAAAATAAAATAAATATAATCGTTCCACCATGGGGGGGTCAGAACCCATAGCCATCGCACTTACAGTTAGATGTTGTCCCATTACGACACGACGGCCTCTAATAAAGGTTCATTATTAGAATTAATATATAAGATATGGAGTTCATACTCAGAGTGGTAAGAGAGCTAGGGGGAGACCTCGGTTAACCTTCGAAAACAAAGTATCTAAGATACTGGGGAAAGGTCACGTAAAAAGCAGGAGGACCCCCCGGAGGGCATGTGTGAAGAGCTAGATGATAGTGGACGAGACGAAAGACGTATGTAGAGGCCGTAGCGTTTGGCGCTCCGTTCTCTGCGGCTACTGCGCGAGGCATACAGCGTGAAGCTGAGTTACGAGTCCATACATACGTGTATTTTATGTCGTTGTCGGTGCGGCGCAGACGGTGTTAGCGAGTTCGAGGCACCCCGAGAACCGACCACATGGGATATACAGCCATCCATTAGTTGTTTTAATTCCTGTCGAATAATAATTACTATTTAGTTTAATATGGGTAAATTATTGTAAGAAAAAAATAGAATGATTTAAATATTCTTATATTTAAATCATTCTATTGTAAAACAGAATATCGTTATTTGTTTTCAATAAATTAAATAAATACGACTCTCCCGTGCCTCCTGCTCATAGCAGAGCATGTGAACTTATTTGTTTGTTATGAGAGCGATAAAATGAAAATAATTGTTCCCTCTAAAGGACGTTTAGACACTGTGGCGCTGTGCCACGAAGGCCTTATAATAATTCTTTTTTTAAAAGCTTCACGTTGTATATCTCGCACACATCTGGGTAAGCGGAAAGAACCTAGTGTTAAGACACTGTCTCCCATTTTCCGCCGAATTATAGAGGCATTGCGTGTTGAGTAGCAAAGCTCAACACCGCGTCTCGTTACCAGAGCGAGGAAATGAAAATATTAAATATTTCATTTTGTAATTATCTTAGTCATCTATCTTATTGCAATTAACTAACAATTTACCTCAAACTCTTCATCAGTCAAATGTTTGGTATTGCAGGGATCGCATGATAACATCAAAAATTCCAGACCTTGACTTGCCCATCTATAAAAAAAACGAATTCTTCTAGTTCATGATGTATTTTTTAAAAATGCAGAGCATAGTAAACATTAATTATTAAATAAAAAACAAATAAATGAATCAACAATTAATTCATATATGAAAATTATGAAAAATAGTAAATAAACGAACTATGTATGATGAACAAATGAATTAACAGAATTGTCAAACTAAATGAAATTATAGACAAAATGTAATGAATGAATATATAAATTAACAAAAAAATTTTAAAATATGAAATTAATCCACCAACCTAGGTCTCAAGCCCCGTCCTCTGTCACATCTCTCCACAACAAAATGCATCCAGCACTTTGCAAATTCAATGACTGCTCTTGCTACCCTTTTAGCCCATTCTGCTTCACGAGGCCTCAGCATTTCAGTTGCGCTCCCGAGGCAACCAGCTGTACCCCCGGTGGTACCAGCCGTACCCTTCGTGCCAGCGAGTAGTGCTTCTATGTTTAGACCCTGGAGAATGTATTAATTAACTAAAAAGTAAATTATTGTCATTTTTATTTGTCTTGGAAAACATGTCAATAATGTATGGCAGATGAAAATATTTTGAAAAAGGTCTGTATTTCCACATCTGGAACGTTTTGTTAGGTACGACTAAATTAAAAAGATTAAGATTACTAATATTATTTTTTTTATGCGAAGGATAAGGTCAAAATCTATAACTATATAATCTCTGCTCGTTTCGCCTGCCGTAATACGTAGATAACTAAATAAATCCTTTGAAGGACAACGTTGATGTTTATACTTACGACAACGCTTAAAATATTTACATTGTTTCTTAAAAAATCACTTACAAATTTGATTATAGAAGAAAAAAATTAAAAAAAAAATTTGTAATTATTGTTAATATAAATATAACATTCTATTTGTGAGTTTAAAAAACACATTTAAACTTACCGGGCTCACATTACAACTATAATCAACAACATCTTCCCCAATACTCTCTGACCTCATAAATTTCATTCTACGAGGTGACGACGTATTGCATTTATTTGTTTTGTTTTGTGGAGGATCGTTTACAAATCTGTGTAATTCTTTATGAATCTGAAACAAGAAGATAAATATAACGTTTCGTTTATATGGCGGTGGCGTTCCCTTCAAACAATGTTTAATAATTAAAATTCCCCAAAAGTATTGAAGCCAAGCTAAAAAATCCAATAAAAAGTAATAAATAATTTTATATTAATTTTTCATTAAATATAACAAAAGGTTGACTTTACATCCAACCGTTTTGATAAGTACTTCTAAATGAATGACAATCATTTAATTTTCTTTAAAATACAGAGATGTCTTAGTATATTTTGTTATACAATCATGCTAAATCACTTATTATATGTATACAATGTTATTGAATACATTTAACTAATAAATTATATCCGAAATAAATAATACATAATAAATATAACACATAAATTGATATTGTTAACTATTTACTATATAAATACACAAATAAATAAATTTGTTATACAATTAAAAATATTAGTTACTTATTAATATTAGATAACTTTTATAGGTGTTAAATAAATGTAGTTAGTTGTATACTCTCTAGAACGAAACAAAAAAGCACCATTTCAAAAGCCAACCAACATCACAATAAGCCAAAACAAGAACAGACTACCGATCAACTCCCAACAAAAACAATAACTATTAAAGAAACCAAATCTATGACAAATTTAACCTCGAAAATCGGAGATATAATTGCAAAGATGATCCATACAACATCTAATAAATACCCCAAGCGCACAGATACCTATGCGTTCATCGAATGAACTTCATTATTTGTCGATATTATATCACAATCTAAATCATTTTCTATAATACCAAACAGGAATATTTAAGTTAGGTATAAAATAAAGTCCCCTAAAGGTGGTTATTCAAAACCAGGTATACCTCAGTAATCGCAAAACACAACAATAATACAACAAAACAACCAAAATTTACCCAACGTAACAAAAGGAAGGATAAAGCAAAGGGAAAGAGGGTATAAAGTTGCTATAGGCAGTTGATGTAATTAGGGAAAATTCAGAAGGCAACGGATGCCAGAGGTGATCGGATTACTAAGAGGAGGGATAACGGGTACTATAATCAGAGTTCGATATTTGATGCTATAGGTAGGAAGGTAAATGGCACTAACAAAAGGGAGGCCAGGGAGGGGAAAATAGTACCGGGTCGGAGGCGGGCACTAGCACGGTGTCGGGGCGGCGGCGCGCGGCGCGCGGCGTGGCGGGGCGCGGCGCCTGCAGCGAGGCGGGGCGCGGGCGCGCGCGCGCGGGCCCGTACGGCGCCTGCGCGAACCTGTGCAACTCGGTGTGCAGCTGGAATGGGTGCGTGTGCGGCTTGTGCATTTCATTGTGGGACTTTAGCGATCATGTCCATTATAAAAAGATCCAATTGTACAGTTATACTTTGTCATTTTTATTTTTGACTGTAAAATTTCATTTATAATTGAAAGGAGTTACTGCTCCGAGTTGCTAAGCAAACCGCGGCGAAAATCAATCGAAAAGGCTTCCTCTACCTGTTATGTTGCTAAAAGAACGAAGCTGCTTCTATTTTTAGACCTACTATAAAATAATGAAATTTCAAGGCTAAGTTTGTTTTTAAGTTAGTCTCACTGTAATATCGTAAATTCTAAGTGATATGATAGTTATAATTATTGCAGTTAAGGCTATTCATAATTAATACATGCAACATATAAAAAATATGCGTGCATGTGCATGCGTTTGATAACAAGTAGTTGGAAGATTAATTAAAATTCTGAAGAGAAAAACATAAATAAAATATTATTCATTAAGTTCATGCAAAAGTAACAATGAACAGATTTTACGAGACACACTTTATAATAAAACAATAAAAATAATAATAACAATAAAGTATCAGGTCAATACAAATAGATGACGGCGAAACGATATTATTAACTGTTTACAAAAAATATATTATGTTACTTCGAAACACACAGCGTTGATTGAAGAAGCAGTCTCCTAATTTCGCCTATATTCATATATAAATGGTGTAACAAAATTATCTTCGATATACTTTCCTCTTTCACTTCTGCAGTGACGTACGTCATCTATTCTCTGTGGCGACGTGCTGTCATCTATCACTCATAGCGTCTTATAATTTTGCCGCGATTGGATGCAAAAATTATAAATTCCAAAATTTATCTTTGATAGATTTAATATTAATGATAAATTTTGTGTAAAATATTTTTATATTGAGGAGTTTAGTTTATATTTGTGTTGTGTCTCGCAAAATAAGTGTATATAAGTCAGAAGTACAGGAAAAGGAAATTTGCTGTTTTCAGAATTCAAAATGGCCAACAGTCCCTGGAAGTTTTTAGCAATTTTTTCCTAACTTACTAAAAATGAGAAGAAAAAAAGTAAGCCCCCTTTACTATATAAGAGTTCAAAAGGCAAAGTACAAACGTCTGATACTTAGATAATTATAACAGTAGTCTAATTGAGACTGGTAAGTTATATTTCAGCATATAAGCTATTACACAGCTACTGAATGTTATTAGAGATATTCTATACGATATTTTGATGAAATATTATACATTAAAAATGTCAACGCTCAAGATTATTTCTAAAATGTCTTAAAACGATGTTTCGAAAACATTCTATTTAAAATGGGCTAGGTTGCCTTACACTTATTAAGTTACCTTACTGTACATAATATGCAAACAGATCTAGAATGTTTATGATAACTATAAAAGAGTAATAGTAAAGCTTCTGTATATTCTATATATAATTACTTGCATCACAGAGTGTAATAATAACAATACATAGGTATACAAAGGTAATTATAAAGTGTGTGATTTTTCGCCGTGCGATCCCGGCCTAGAATAGGATCATCCTGGTACTGGTGGTGTCGTAAGAGGCGACTAAAGTACGTGTGGTAGAGTCACGTCGCCAGCAATGGCAACACGCATGGGCAGACTCGACCGGATCTTTACCACCCCCGGCATTTAAAACCGGCGTGAAGTAGTGGTATTATGCCACTGCGTTTCGCATCAGGTAATGCCGGGCCCCGGCGCCCAACCCATCTTAAAGGCCGGCAACGCACCTGTAGCTCCTCTGGGGCTGCACGGGGCCGTGGGCGGCGGTAGTCACTTACCATCAGGTGACCCGCACGCTCGTTTGCCGGGTCTTTTCCATAAAAAAAAAAAAATATATGTAAATAATAACTTGAAGCATAGCTGCAATTACATTGTTTTAAAATTTTACAATTTTCATTGAAAAGAGCAACGTTTTTTAGCTCTTGGGCAACACAACTGCTCCTTGGGCCGGTGGTGGCTTTATATTCAGTTGACAATAACTGTCTATTTACTACTTGAATGAAGTATATTTGGACACACAACGATTTTGTATTAATTTTATTTCTTATAGGATATATTGTGATAATTCTGTGTTATCTATAACAGAGCTACAGCTTAGTGACATAAAAGAATGTAACTAGTCGCTAAAAATGTGTTTGTACTAGAATGGTAGTATTGCGATAAACAGATAGAGGTCGACTACTGTCAATAAGTGACTAAAGACTACAGGAACCAGTCTGTAATGGTTTTGCAGATTTAGTCCAGTTTTTGAAATTAGTAGTTAACGTGGAGTTGTGTAACTTTAATAAAAATGAAACTAAATATCATCTGCTGCGAGAGATATTTAATATTGAACAAAATTGTTTGCTTGGGCTGACTGTGACTCTACCACATTACTTGGATCCAGGTCTTCAGAAGGATTAAGTAATTATAAAGTGTGTGATTTTGGGTCTTTAGTGTAATATGTGAAATTAACAGAGTTTTGATCAGTTTATAATAAATAAATTGACAGTAATACATGTAGTGTATGTGTTTTTTCATACATAAAAAAGGTATAACATATAAGTAAAGGAAATAGATCATATAAGGTATTAATTTAAATACAAAAAAAATAATAAATAAAGAATATGATAGAACAGAAACTCCATTGGATAGGAATGAATCAAATAAAGAAATAAATATATTTATAAAATTTATTATGATTGCAATTGAAAGAATAACAAGTTTATTCAGTAAAAGCCATACGTAGTTGCAAATTATATGCATCTTGGTTGAAAAAAGGTAGACATGAGCTCACTTCTATGTTTAATAATAATAATACTCTATTAAAAAATACACAATTTATGTTTATTGTTATACTGCACCCAGAGAATTGTTTTTTGAGGATCTTTTAAAACCAGAAGATGCTTTAGTATATATTCATCTTCTTTGACCTGCTGGGAGCTTCCCAGACAGTTACAATGTTTATCAACTGTAGATTGTGGTAGAAAAGCACGGGCATATCACCTGGCATTTATATTTTATTGTGTATCCAACAGATTTATGCTGGCAATTGATCAGGACAGATTTGACATTAGCAATTAATATTTCAGAAATAGTAAACTAATGCTACATTTTGGCTGCTGAGTTAATCATTAAACGTTGAAATATCTTTGATACAGCTACAAATCCAAAATTGCTTTCAGTAAACAAAATTCATATAAAATACATGAGATAATGTATTATTGGTTGTTTAATGAAGCACTCAAAATTAAATTGTGTGTGAAATTATGTTGTGTACCTTTTAAAGAAAAGAAGTGTGTGGGTTGTTATGGATCACAATTACTTCTGCGATTGCCTTTGATTGTTAAGGCAGATGTTGGAAAAGTGGATCTTTATGCATATTAACCAATACTTATGTTAGTCAATAGTTACAGTGGGCCAATAACTGAGTTAGTGGAAAATCAAATTGTCTCAAGTAGACCACAGCACATGTGGGTTGAGTAGTTCACCTGACACAGTTGCCCAATAATAGACTTAATAGGAAATCAAATCATAAGAATTGTATTCATAGTCTCTATACACCACCTGTAATTCTATTTCTCAACAAAACTGCAGTGTATGTAGGTTGAGTAGTCCACCTGAATATGCTTTACCTCAGGAAAGCAGGTTCTGGATGAATCAGATGTGATAGATGGCATGCAGATTAGTAGAAGAGTTCAATATTTATATAACAGTAATCACAAGGAAAATAAGCTTTCAGAGTGTGAATAAGGTACTATATCAAAGTGTCAAAGTAATTTTATTTTATGGTATACTTGAAAATTAAGGAACAGACCCAGGTATTAGCTATTAAACTTACTTATTTAGAAAACGTATAAAAATTTGAACGTAGCGGGACTCGAACCCGCGCCTCCTGGAAACCGACCAGGCGCTCTGACCACTGAGCCATACGTTCTCGCCAAGCTACGTCGAAATTCTTATACGCTTGTTACAACTTATGTTGTTAGCATCTCTGTACGGAGATTTTTACAAATTTCCGCTACCCAAAGATAATTACTAAGAATTATCGTTTGGCAAGAGAGAATACTATTTTTTAAATATTTTTTAAACATTTTTAAAGTGTTAATCCACACTTAGGAATGATAAATACTTATTTAGAAAACGTATAAAAATTTGAACGTAGCGGGACTCGAACCCGCGCCTCCTGGAAACCGACCAGGCGCTCTGACCACTGAGCCATACGTTCTCGCCAAGCTACGTCGAAATTCTTATACGCTTGTTACAACGCTCACATGTACGCGCTTGCTCGTACAATTATTAAATTCATACAGTATGGTTTATTATATAAACATAATAAATTATTTGAGGATATTTTGATATTATTATATGATACTTTGTTCTAATTGAGAGAAGAGCTTAGCCTTAGTTTTAGGATGAAATAATTAAAGAAAAATCACCAGTAAAATTTTGTTAAACAGTATGGTAAGAAATGTCTTATTAGGGTGAACAGTGTTAGTGGGTTATTTGAAAAACTTTAATGTTTTATAGGTAAATTAAAAATTCACTTATATATGTATATAATGTATACAAATATATGTATATAATGTTAATGTTCTTTAAGATCACATAGCGTCTGCATCCGTTGTCCGCATACATTCTCTTTCACCAGCAGTAAACAAACAGGTCTTCAATCAACGCTGTGTGTTTCGAAGTAACATAATATCGCTGTTTTGCATTACAACAAAACAGTTATTATGTGTATGAAGAAACACACAGCGTTGCAGCAAGGTTCTTGCTGGTGAGTTATGAAGACTTCTATGAGTGATAGATGACAGCACGTCGCCACAGAGAATAGATGACGTACGTCTCTGCAGAAGTGAAAGAGGAAAGTATGTCGAAGATTATTTGGTAAGTTGAACCATTTATATATGAAAATAGGCGAAATTAGGAGACTGCTTCTTCAATCAGCGCTGTGTGTTTCTTCATACACATAATCACTGTTTTGTTGTAACGCAAAATAGCGATATTACCTTTGTTTTAAATGTTTTTTTTTTATAACATTTAAACTAATATTACAAAGTGAGGACATTTTTAACAACAAATTTGTACATAACATAAAAACGTCAAAAACATTTCAATAACGACAATATAATATGAACGTACAATACATAGTGACGAGACACTCCCTAGTTAGTGAGTCCCTAAAATTTATGAATTTAAATTAACAATGTTTTTTACTTAATATGCTTTACTTATGTATATTTTGTATGTATAATTGGAAATTTAATTTATAGTTAGGAGCAGCCAAAGCCACCACCTACTACTAGGTCCACTACTAACTACTACAACAAAGAAATTACGGCCGCGAAAGATATATTAAACAAAAAATATTATTTTTTAAAATACGAATATAATTATAAAATTTAACAAATTAATGATAAGAGGTGTTTGATGGTATTTCAATTATTTCTACACGATGGTTTAGGAGTCAAATCCATTCGGATCTCATAAACGTGAAGTACATTTTTAAATTTGTTTATCATCTACAAAAGAATCTTTATTGACAATATTATATTCATTTAATGAAATTATGTTAACGGTATGATTATACACGATAGTAATTGGTCCAAATTATAAAAAAACTATTAGTTATAAATATATATTTATAATATAAATAAATATATTTATATTATAAAATGTAAATCATACAAAAATAATATTCATATAACCAGAAGAACCATCAAGTTCCTTACCTCAAAACCAAGTTTATATATCTGCAGGAGCAGCTCCCTGACGCGCGCGCCGAGACTCTCCCGCAGGTCCTTGGACATCTCGTGCTGGCTGCGCTCCAGTATGACGGAGGTGTGCCGCACCACGGTGTCGCGGACTTGCATGAGGCTGTTCTGTAACAGAGGAGGCTGTGAGCGCGGCGCGCCTCTGGCATATCGCAGGGCCGTGCGGCACTCACCAGTATGCGGTCGGCGAGGGCGCGGTGGCGCGGCGCGAGGCGCGGCACGAGCGCGCGCGCCCAGTGCGCGGCCTGCAGCGCCGCCTCGCGCTCCTGCGCGTACAGGCACTGCGTCTCGCGGCACAGCGCGTACACCAGGTATCTGGAGAAAAGTTAAATTAGCTTCACGCTACATCCCGCACGCGGCGGGGTAGGCAGAGGGAATCTAGTGTGTGCCGAATTTTGGAGGCATTGCGTGCTGAGTGGCAGAACTCAACGCCGCGCTTTACCTCGACACCAGAGCGAAGAAATAGAAATATAAATTTAAGTAAATATTTCATCTTCCAGGTATCTGGATTAGATTAAATGCTATATTGTATTAGAACGTACAAAAACCTTATACCTTTATATTTTATATAAAGTTTTATGATAAAAATATAATATATTTGGATACATTCAGGTTTTTCTGTAGCTTCACTTTCCCGCAGCATGGTTAGCAAAAACGAAACTCGATGCCCCACTTCGTCCAGCACATTACCATATTTACAGTCAGACTCAGACACCACTCTAACACTAGATTTTCTCCGCCTACTTGGCTTTTTTTTTATGGAAAAGACACGGCAAACGAGCGTGCGGGTCACCTGATGGTAAGTGACTACCACCGCCCACGACCCCGTGCAACCCCAGAGGAGCTGCAGGTGCGTTGCCGGCCTTTAAGATGGGTTGGGCGCCGGGGCCCGGCACTACCTGATGCGAAACGCAGTGGCATGAAGCCACTACTTCACGCCGGTTTTAAATGCCGGGGGTGGTAAAGATCCGGTCGAGTCTGCCCATGCGTGTTGCCATTGCTGGCGACGTGACTCTACCACACGTACTTTAGTCGCCTCTTACGACACCACCAGTACCAGAATGATCCTATTCTATGCCGGGATCACACGGCACAAAAAAATTCGCTATGTAAAATTTATATAAAACTGAAAAACATCTATTTAACCTTTGATCATCATGTCCATGTTCCTTTGTTTCCATCTCCATTACTAGCTGGAACTTCTCATTGAATGTATTGAATATCCTATTTAGTTGATTACACGCCATATCACTGTAACAAATTAAATATACACAAATAATTCAATTTATAACTTAATTTTTTTAATAACAATTTATAAATTCACACAACAAAACACAGAATAAGAATGATAGAAACATAAATGCTGTGGAGATGCGATCTCTTCATAGGATCAAATCTATAATGAAAAAATATTCAGCGAGGATGTCAAGAGAACATGCTTAGCTGGTTTAGGCAATAATTATGCAATTTGTTTGTAACAAATTGCATAAAACTTAAAAATATGTAATTATGAACTCAGATTATGTTACAACATCAATCACGATAACATATTTAATATAATCAAAACATGTGTAAATATACTTTTTTTTCTCTGAGTAAATTACCCACGGATTATGAAAATCATTGGGTATACAAGCTCAAGCTAGACATTAGACTCAACGCTATTTGTAGGGGAAGGATATCACGGATATGAAAATATGTTATTTTAGGTAACAAACATATGTGAACCGTACGCCATTGTTGCATAATGGAACAGCATTTTATTGTAAGCGCGAATGGTTATTGGTTTGATCTTCACTTGGGGAACACTTAATTATTCTGTTCTGGCAACTCAACGCACAATGTCTGAAATTAGGGTGTAAATCGGAAGTTTGTTAGCATTAGTTTTCCTGCCTATACTGCGAAGCGTGATATAGCGGGAAACTCAATAAAAAAACATAGCATACGCAAATGCAGGCGGAGCTAAGTCTGCTGCGGGGAGCGCTCGCGCCGCTAAACGCTGCGTGAAGGCCCACTCTCCACTCAATTGCGCGCGACTCAGAGACTCCTTTTCTGACATTATTTTTAAATAGCTTAGGTATTTCTGTAAAAGACAAACAAATATATGAAGCGAGGTCGTCGTGGCGCAAGGACATAAGTTTGCAATTTTAACGGCAACGGCTGTGGTGTGGGAGTGAAGTGAGTTGAAATATTTAAAATTTTCCTTGGCATTGAGTTGTGCCACTCAACAAGTAATGCCACAACAATTCAGCTCAAAGTAGGGAGTGGAAGTATCTGAATAGTTTCCAAGGTTCTCTCTGCCTATACTGTAGTGTGCGGGATATAGCGTGATATAGAAAAGTATTAAGTAGTACTGCTTGTACTGATGGTTTCTATACTATCATGAAACTTGTGAGATATAGTAAAAGACGATAGTCATAGCCTATAGTCATGTATAGTAGAGGCGTATAAATAATAGAAACGAGCACCTGCAAGGCAGTGGCGACGGTGGCGTCGTAGGTGCGCAGCAGGCGCAGCAGGCAGCGGTCGGCGGGCGCGCCACGCGGCGCCGCGCCGCGCAGCGCCGCCGCCACGTGGCGCGCGAACGACGCGCGCATCTCCGCCGCTATGTCGATGCCCTCCTTGAGCTCGTGTATTAGCTGCAATTGCGGAACGTTTATTACTATTACGGTGTGTTTACTTAATACAGTAATATAAATAATTCGCAGTGGTCTCCATTATATGCAATATGACTACAATAAAGGCCTCTAAACGCTGAGGCTAGTTATTAATAGCAACAATTCACTCTTTCTATGGAAAAAATCTTGACTGTCAATCATATGGATTGTTTTAGGGACTAATTACTACTAATTATCTTGGCGTTTAGTGCAAGTCTTACTCTCTAATATTGACTATCATAATTCCGTGAATTAAGATCAGGATTAGATGATGGCCAGTCTCAGATGAAGCTCATATTCGTTTCTAAGTTAGATTGGGCGCATTCTTACTGAAAGGACCATTCTTGGTTATTGAACATGGTGTTGTTTCTGAGGTCCTTAACGACATTCCGAATAATGTTATTTTGATATACTTGTGTCGATGTTTTGATACCTTTTTGATAAAAATATTGCTCAGTCATTCCACACCCCATCAAACCATTATTGAAGTCGGATAATGTCCACATTGTACTCTGTTGGCTAATTAGGAAGTTTCTTTAGTACTTTCAGCATAAATATGGTCATTCTGTTTGTTAAATTATTACTCAATTGTCAAAATTATCTAATCGAAATAAATTTTTTTTTTCTATGACTTCCCTTACCGTACCGCTTAAATAGTTGTTTTAATTTTTATATCCTATTTTTTTTAAAACTCTCACTTACGAAATACCTAGTGCGTCTATTAAAGGCTGTAAGTCCTAAGTTATCTTTTAAAATACGCGACATAGTTCTAAGAGCTATTTTCCTCTCCCGAGATAAAATCTTTTGCTTTCGGAGAAGACTCGATTTTTTCCCTTACTGCTTTGACCGCTTTTTGCGTACGAACGCTACGTAGACGGCTAGGTCTTTTTCTGTTACAAACAGAAGAGGCTTCATTGTACCTATGTACCTATCCGCCCGATACACAAACATTTCACTAAAATAAGATATAAATTTTAATAATAATAAAAAATAAATATGAAGGATTTTAAAATTTGTATTTGGCTCCATACCTACTTTATGTAATGCAATCACAGCGATTCTATTCTCTTTATCACTCCACTTCATTTTAATATCACAAAATATTTTACAATATATTGGCGCGAAAATAAGACAACACAATGAATAGTATAAAATTGACAGATTCCAAATATTTATTGAAAAGACTATATTTTGTTTATTTTTAGTGTACAGTATTTATTTGTAGACGAGTATATATTTTTGTATAACGTAACATTCACATTAATTCGTTTTCTTTTTTGATATAAATACCTGTTTAATAGTTAGACAAGATGGATGATCGGGTGCACCCTCCATCCTCAGCGAGAGATAATCATGGACCGCCTCCATGCATATGCTGGTGAGGAGCAAGAAGTGGTTTCGGTAGGAGGGTAGCTGCATTGAGAGGGATTCAGGTGACCAGCATCCGTATCTGATAAAAAATGAGCATTTAGACACATTATTTTAAAAACAAAGATGGTATTATTTTGATTTCTTCGATCTGGGGATAGGACAAAGCGCAGCGTTGCGACGTTAAAAAGTGTTAGAACAAACAAATTTACCTTTTAAATTCATAAATATCTTCACTATTAAGGTCCCGATTGTTGCTGTCAGTCTTGTTTTCGCCATCTTTGGTTTGTTCAAACACTTCACGAGTACCCTCTTCTTCACCAAAGGTATCCGCCTGTAAAATTTAGTCTTTTAAAATCAAGTCATCATATATTACAGTGATATTTAAATTATTTTGTATTGTATTGTAAATACACGTATAGTACTAGTGGACGCAGTGCAATTGAGTTTGTGTGAACTGTACACATATCCCATCCCTGATACAAATTAAAGAAATCGTATGTTATTGCTCTCACCGTAGAAATCGTATGTTTTACAATATATAATATAACGGGAAAACATTCTCCCTGAGAAACTTAATGTGTGCGTATGACGTTTACTCTTTATGTAATTGGGAGCATCAAAAGGTTTGAATCTATGCACTGAGAACAAAAAATGTTTCTCCTTTTTTGTAATATATGTGCGGTTTTCAAATTGCTAGTCTTTTCAAAAACATTTTCATAGACCAATAAAAATCTACCAACATTTTACCAAAGTCACACATTCAATTCCCAGATTAGAACTCAAAACTTACCGGTGGCTCCAAGAGTGTTAGATGAACTTTATTAAGCAGTTTATTACATAGCTTATCCATGAACATCATACAGCGTCGGACGCCTTGGGTTTTTAACATTTCGTAGTGGTAGTATCTGTTAAACAAAATGTATATAATTAAAAAAAATATGATTTAGCTTTGCGCTGTATCCCGCATTTAGCGTGCCAGCTGAGGGAACATAGTGTTAAGACATAGGTTTTTGAGACATTGTAGTTATAAAAATAATTTAGTGTTATTAGATTAGATCATTCAAATAATTCATTACCGAGTGGGAAAAACAACAATATCGCGATTATAGTCATACGCTGTACCTCTGCGCCATTACGGTCTCTAATAATCATCGAATTAATAAAAGCCAATAAGCTCTAAGTCACATTTTTCATAATGTAATCACTAGAACATAACTCAAAATTTATCATAATACGATAATCATGACCATAATTACCTAATTTAGATCATAATCTCAATAATCATGTCCCTCACCTATAAGCGGACACATCAGACCGTCCCAACAGCCTCAGCTGTGTGACGTCAGCCAAGGAACCGAGTTCGAACGCGTCACCACCTTCCTCGGACGCGTAGCCGCTTTCACCTGACCCCGGATCTGATAACTGTGAGCTTATTGTTGAATTTTCTGTGAAATAAGATAAAATATGAAAGTAAAAGAGATTTTTAGCTTCACGCTGTATCCCATACATAGCAGGTTAGGTAGAAGTAGAATTTTATTTATTTCACGTTGGTTGGAATATAACACATTTCTTGTCTATGAAGCACAAAAACACAAAATTATTTTAGATATAAGCAATGTGAGATTATTCTGAGTGGGAATTGAACTCACAATCATTAAATTTCAGCTTCACGCTGTGTCCCGCACACAACAGGGTAGGCAGAGGGAATCTAGTGTTAAGACACTCCGTTCCCCACTTTCTGCCGAATTCTAGAGGCATTGCGTGTTGAGTGGCAGAACTCAACGCCGCGCTTAGCCTCAATACCAGATTGAAGAAATGGAACTATTAATTTAAGTAAATATTTCATCTCCTCGAGTGGGGATCGAAACCACAACCAGTCGATTTTAACAGTCACACTTCGTGCCGCTGCGCCACGACTGGTATCCATGCATCAATGGCATAATAATTAAATTTAGCATGTATAATTTAAAAAAAGAAAAAAAAAAACGACGAAATTTTGGCGTAGTTGTGAAAGCATAAATAGTGACATGGCTAACAGTGCCTGCTTATGAGATTATATTTCAAAACATAAAAAAAACTAACCTGACTTATCAATCCCACTATCAATATCCCCTCTATCCTCCCCTACATCCTGGTCTGTAGTTCCTTCCCCTACATCCTTCAGGTCACCAGTTCCTTCCTTCTGGTCTCCAGCCTCAGACCCTGACCCTGACTCCTTGAGGTCAGATGTGCCGCTGGATTCACTGTTGTTGGAGTCACTCGTGTTGTTGTTTATTTTGAAACGTACTTGACAGTTTTTTTGGCTGGTTGATGATTGGCTGTGAATATTTATTAAGACTGTCTATTAAATATATATATTTTTTAAACTTATATACGTATATTTAGGAAATCGAGGCCCTGGAAGCACAATTAAACAGCATTTGACTGTGAACAAAGGAATGATTACATTGCTAAGCTCTAATATGGCCAGCTAAGAAAAGCAAATATAAAAATAATATCTTTCCACATTTTTATTAAAGTTTTTATTATAATATATTAGGCTACAAGTTTATAACCAGCACAGTTACAGTTGAACATTTCTTATCATCACCATTCTGCCATAGTATTACAACATGTGAAAAGAAATATTTGATATCGAAACCTATAGATTAATCCTTTAGCGTTTTCCAGCTGAATCAGAGGCAGCATTCTAACAGAGATAGCACCAGAAGTGTACGCAGAGTTTCTTAAGTATATGTGTACATACATACGGGAGAGGGCGATTAGTATATAATTGCAATACAATAAAACACAGATATTTAAAGCTCATAGACGTCTCCTTACCTCCCGGCTGAGTCAGCGGCCGCGCTCCCCGCAGAGGCGTAGGCGCAGTCGCCGTGGTGCGCGTGCGCGAGGCGGCGCCGCTTGGCGCGCACGGTGCGCAGCATGCGCCGCACCGACACTATCTTGAGGCGCATGTGCAGCGCCGTGTTGTACCACAGGCACATTGCCTGTGTGGGAAACAAAAATGGGAAATGAGAGCCTACTTCTTCTATGTTGAATACCGATCCCGATATCCATAACTTGTGTTGAATTAATACTGATAATAGTTCATGTTTAGTTTGGCGGTAATATATATATAATAGCTAATTCGAATTTTGAGTTTGAATTATATCCCTAGTAAACACAGAACTTGGCATATATTTAGATTACTTGATTCTTTTGCTAATTGAAATTTAAGAAATATAAGTATGTTGAAATTCAATAACATTCATATGTTTAATTGTTTAAAAATAATATAAATCAAATTAAAAATCAGCTTCACACTGTATCCCACACACAACTGGGTAGGCAGAGGGAACCTAATGTTAAGACACTCTGTTCCTCACTTTCCGCCGAGTTCCGGAAGCATTGCGCGCTCTTCTCGACTCCAGAGCGAAGAAATGAAAATATGAATGTAAATAAAGATTTCACTTCTTTGAATGGATCAATCTCACAACCAATCGATTTTAATAATATTAATAATAAAAACATTTATTGCCATAAAAAACATACAATTTTATTACTATGGACATAAACATTGACAATTGACATTATAGCAAAATGTGTAACTCAGCTAATGATGTTTGAGTTTTGATTCTCAAGCATCGCTGTTTTTCAGTTACACCCTGGAAATTTTGATACACAAACATAACAGAACAAACAAACTCCATTGTACTCTTAAAAAAATACATATAAATTGTGTGTGCGTGTGTGTGTGTGTATGTTGCGTGCTCCTATTTTTGTGCATATATACTAATGTATATATGCTTTAGATTTAAAAATAAATAAATAAGTTTTAAATTTTAATCATATACATATATTTAAAATTTGAGGACTAAAAATTGTATTTCAGTTTTTTTTAAAAGGCATGTTATATTTCTCTGCGTCAAGTTGCGCTTTTATATCTTAAATTAAAATTAGCTGCACTTACTTTAGGCCTTAAGGGAGGTAGTAAGTCATTCCAGATTCTTGCTGCCGCAAAAAGTATTTTCTGTCATTAGTCATTTATAGGAATATATTTATAAAATAGTAAAAATAGTCCAGCAACAAGAACGAATAAAGCGTTGTTTAGAAAAATTGAACACTTGAATTGTATATACGCACATATTTAAATGTTTGCTTAGCTTAGATTTATGTATGCGGTGTGTTTGTGTGAAAGTATACCTTATACTTGAATTAAATTTTAGGTATGAACGGAATAGTATCATACTTTAATATAATTAATCTACATACATAAGCACAATGAGTATAAAGAAATAAAGATTTTATAATAACAATGAAATAATATCGGTTAACTTCACGACGCAACATGATTTTTGCCAAAAACCCTATGAACATCTTTTTACAGTCACAATTTGTGCCTCTGCGCCACAACTGCCTTCTAAAAAATAATACAATATTTAATATTTTCAAAATCTTATTTAAACACTAAGGACAATAGTATATTTAGAAAATGTTCAATAACCTTTCTACAGATGGATACTCGATAAGAATGTTATCTGGATGTTATATTACGCTAAAAAAACCGGTCAAGTGCGAGTCCGACACGCCCGCCGAGGCTTCTGTACCAATTTTAGGATGGTAGGTCAACGGAAAGTACAAAGGAAGTAGTCCTTATAATAGTGGACAAACTCAAGTTTATGGACATATGCACTCATTTTATATGAAATTAAATATAAAATAAAATTTATATTTATATACACTTTATAGTATACTTTTCGCATTTTTTCTTAATCTGGGCATTAAGACGTTACTTAGTACTATATTTCAAGACCCTGAGGGAATTCGCGCCATAAACGGCGGTATCGTTTGATTGCGCTGGCCTAGAAGTTTGTTTTTTTCACGGGTTCCAAGAGAAAGTAAACCTGAGTATTTAACAATTTCGGCTTGATACCTCCACGCGTTCGTAAAGAGTCTAGGCAGACAGACAGACGTACGTGTAATCCTATAAAGGTTCCGTTTTTTCCTTTCTTATTTATAAAAAATATTTAGTTCAGGCACTCACCTTAAACCTATCCAACAAGGCGGGCGCAAACAACTGCGGATGGTCCACTGCAGCTGCACTGCTAGACGGATATAGTTGTACGGCCGCTTCGTATGCTTCTAATAATTCCTTTATCTGTCTCATCGCTGCACCCACTGCTGCACTACATTGTTGACAGTCCATGCAGGTGCAGAAGCCTGGACCTGGAGCTGCGGGAAAATCAATTTAAATAAATAATCGATAGGCAAGAAAAAAAATGGAAACTGAAGCAACTGTACATAATCAACTCCAGCAACGTGAAGTTAGAACTGGTTTCGAAGAGGCGCAGTTCAAGTTCCTCTAAATTTGTACATTATAAAACTATAAAAATAGAAAATAATTCATTTCCCTAAGAGGGGATCGAACCAACAACCACGCACTGACAGTTAGACGTTGTGCGTTGTACCACTGCATCACTATGGATCAAAATTTCAATTTAACCAATGTCGCGATTAAACAAATAGAGTAATCGATGCTCTATCGAATATTGTCTAATACAAAATTGGCAAATAGCACCCCCAACATCTTCAAAAATCGAAATAATTATAGCTTTTCAGTTTGTCAAAATTAATAAAAAATGTTATTGTAGACCTCATGGTATAAAGGCACAAGCGTGCGACCATAAACTCGACAAGTGGTGGTTCCGATTCTGACTCGGGAAAATGAAAATGTCTTGATAATTCATTGAACTTGACTAGGGAACGCTAGTGTCTTAATAAGAACAAAGTGTCTTAATACTGTTCTAGTTCTTAGGTTCCCTCTGTCTAACTTGCTAAGTGCGGGATACAGCCTGAAGCTAAAATACATAAAAATGTACATTTAAACTTACTTTCACTATCATCCCGTGCAGGTTCCTCAGACTGATCTGTTAAATCTTCTTGTGATCCTTCAATTGTAGTTAAATTTCGAGATTGGTTCATACACGGATTGAGGTTCTCGAATCTGTGGAAAGCAAGAAGTTATATTATATTATTATTTATCTTCTCATAGTTACATAAAGCAAGGTTTCCATTTTCGAACGCCGCGCTTTGTCTTGATACCGGAGGGAAAAAATTAAAATAATTCATTCCCTCAAGTGTTGATCGAGTCCACGAGCTGCGCGTTTTGCACGTTGCTCTACAATTTCCGCTTCCGTTTATGAATAAACACAAAACTATTTTATCTGTTCATATATAATTTTAAATAAATAATTGAAAAGGACAAACAACATACCTACATAACTTTTAGAGATATTACTATTATTGCTATTTATATAGAGGCCGGTCGTGGCGCAGCGGCACAAAGTGTGACTGTAAAACCGACTGGTTGTGGGTTCGATCCCCACTCGAGGAGATGAAATATTTACTTAAATTTATATTTTCATTTCTTCGCTCTGGTGTCGAGGACAAGCGCGGCGTTGAGTTCTGTCACTTAACACGCAATGCCTCCAGAATTCGGCAGAAAGTGGGGAACGGAGTGTCTTTCACTAAGTTCCCTCTGCCTACCCTGCTGTGTGCGGGATACAGCGTGAAGCTGATTTGATTTGATATATATATAATTATAATTTTAAATTAACAACATATTATAATATTTTTCTCAACACTATAAAAAAATCAGATTGTCAAAATCTGCCATCATATATTGCCGAGTGGGGATTGAATGATGATTATTTGCATATACAGTCAATCATTATGTCACTGAACCACGATGGCATCGTACATGTAGATGTGAACTTCTTACTTATACTCCTGTATCCGTTGAACGACCAGCGGCACGATATTTCTTCGGGCACACAGTAACGCGTCTTGCTGGCTGAGGGTCCTTCCACCTAATTTGGCCTTGATTTCTAACCAAATGAGATCTTTTAATTCATTCTGCCATACTTGCTCTTCACGGCTTATCTGTATGATTATGGATAGATATGGATAGATGCATAGTTAACGATATTGGTTTTATAATATATTTAAGTAATATTATTTACACATAAAAAGTAAATTGCCGTAAGACAATATCCACACTTTGTAAGGTATTAAAAAATCAATTTCCACGCTACCCCATCGTTTACAAAATAAAATAAATCTATTTTCGTTTCATTTACAAAATAAAGCAATCTAATTCACTAACTGGTTGTTCGATCAAATAGAAAATTTACATTAAGTAATTTTTAGTAGATTAGATGAAAAGATGACATAATATAAAATCATAGTGTATGTTAAAGCGAATGAAATATGTAATGAACAAAAAAAACTTTAAATCCCAATGCGACATTAAACAAATATGAACAAAATATATGAACTTAAACAATACAATCCCAACCAATACATACAAAAATATACTAAACAAATTCAAATGCAAAATGAAAAATGGAATGAACTTACAGTGATACTTACGGTGCGTCTACACCCCTTCTCAATATTCCCCATGTTGATGAGCATGCTGAACGTGTTGTGAAAGTTCACTCTGCTCTCCGGCACTTCGTCATCGGTGACTGCAGATCTCTCCTGGACCTCATCCTCAGACGCTTCCCGACATTTGAGACGGGAGGTTAGTGACATGAAACGACTGCACGACTCCACCTTGAAAACGGAAATTGTTATATGATAAACAAGTATCTAGGCGGAATATTCTGTCATTGAATATCATATCATCATATATCTTTTAAGACCGGATCCGTTGCTACCTTCGTGATGTAGAGGCACAAACATTCGACTGTAAACGCAACGATTGTGGGGGTTGTATTTCCATTTGGGGGAATGATATACATGATAATTTAATTCCTTCATTTGTTCCCATTTCCCGCACATAGCAGAGTTCAAAGAGGGAATCTAGTGTTGAGATACTCCGTTCTCTATTAACCTACTTTCGTTCCCTAGTTTCTACTAAATTCTTGAGTTTGGCATTATTCTACATTTTTCTATACAAAATGGAAAGCGTTTTGAGTGGCGGAACTCAACGTCGCGTTTAGCCTCGTCACTAGAGCTAGGCGGATTCCAATCAACAACCGTCGCGCTCACACTCACACATATGTGCAACTTCGCCACGATGGTCTCATCAAACAAATAAAAGAAAAAAAAATAACTCTTACCAAAGTAGGTACAGCAGCCTGCGGATGTGGGGAGGGTAAAGAGTCAGCTCGAGACTCCCTCTGGTCATCTTTCCAGTCGCGCTCCCTCGATCTAGCCAGCTTCAAGTTGGTACGCCTCCTGAGCCGCTCTATTGGACAATACTGGATGTGGGTTAATCACTTCTAACCTAATACACAAGAGTATTTGCGTGCGGCCCTGAAGATGGCTGAGCATATTTGATTTTAGAATTGTTTTTTTTTTACTTTTAATTATTTTGTTCCCTAGTGAACAATGTGCAACACTTCGGGAAGCCTAACGTCAGGGTGAACCGAAACTTACGTCGTGCTGAACATTAATGGCTCAGCACTTGTATGGATTTGTTAGATAAGATGTTTTCAAAATGATATAGGTAAGTTTGGTTACATTTGCAGGTCTATTCATATTCCCATCAGTCATTCCCTCATTTCACATTTTTTTAAGTAATTTTTCTATGTGCTATACGAAAAACCTCATAATCAAATAGAACTAATGGCAAGTAGGACATTTCTATTATATTTAATATATTTTTATTAAATATCGTTTAATAAAAATAAATCAAATAGCGTTTTGTTTTCAGCTCCACCCTGTCTCCTGCTCACAGCGGGGTAGGCAGAGGGAGCCTAGTGTTAAGACACTCCGTTTCCGTTTGTGTAATGTCTAAATATGAGTATCAATAATGAATGTAACGCATATTTGTTATTAAATAAAATAAAACTTTATTTATAGAAGCTAATTGAACTCGAATAACCAATCCAAAGTCCACGCATTTTTTTCGAGTAGGTATATTCTATTGCAACACATCGCTGTTAATTTCTCATATTTCATCACTATTATCCGAGTTTACATGAGAATGTCAAAACAATGGTACCAACGTAATCAACATTAAGTATCAAAACAAGATATAAAAAGCCACCGTGGCAAAGCGGTTAATGATGATTTGAAAAATGGGTCGAAAGTGGGGAACGGCATATCTTAACACTAGGTTCCCACTGGTGAACGTGCTATATGAGGGATGCAGCGTGATGCTAATACAAACATTATCTTAGCGTTTCTACGATTTATGCAAAGTATTTTATCTTTCAGTTTCTTAGATTAGATATCTGCGATACATAGAGTAAACTTGTTCATAAAACGCTAGTCATATAAAAAGTGAAATTCGAGTTAACAACGCAACTCTTTATCGAATAAAAACATGATATAATCGATAAAAGAAAATATTCCTTCATACTTCCTTATTTAATAGATTAGAAGACGGTGAACCATCATTTTGTTCTCTGCTTTCCACACACTTGGATGGACACACAATGGATGGGTCCTTAGCAGGGTAGCCAGGATCATCGATAGGTACATGAAGGTCCACTGAGGTCAGAGCGGCGTGGCCTATGGCCGTAACCACGAGAAGTGGATAGTGAGCAACTAATACCTTTAGCGACCAAGAACGCCAGAAAAAAAAATCAACTGCCGTAAAAATATTGGTTTTCTGTACATCGTTTAGATATCGACAAATAAAAAGGTATAATATATTTGTAGATAGGCATAGAGTGTGTTTGTTTTCAATTGTTCCGCAATTTCCTTTTGAGATAGTACGGGACATGATCGTTCAGTTTTATTTACTGTGCCACCGAATGAAAAATACGGTTTTTTTTTCTTTTCTAAATAATAGCCAAAACTATCATTGTCATCATCATCATCATCATCACTACTAGGTAATTTTATACTAGGTTTAGACATAATATAATAGTAGTAGTATCACAACTATTTATAGTTATAGCTTATAGATATAACATTCTTCCGTTACCGTGCGACTGACTGACACACAACTGACAAGACTACGCAGATAGACTCCTTCTAGAGTATAGGGGATTATTACTCAAAATCTGAATAGGAACGGGGAAAACGGGGTTTTTCAAACTAAGGAAGTAATTAATTCTTTATAAAACAATATTGTTAGTGCAAACAACAAACCTGGTGGCGAAGGGGAGTCCACTTCATCTATCTTCTTCACGTCGGACAGCGAGATCCGTTGCATGTTCAAGTTGCACATGTACATGTTCCTGAAAATTAAGAAACTGTCATCAATATTCTGCTTTAGGGGAAATAAATATACAGGCGCATCGTTCGGGGGAAACAGATCGGCTTATTTTAAAAAGATTTTTTGAAATTATTATTATTACGTATATATGTTTTTATGTTTTTCAAATAAAGATTACTGTCTTGGCGCAGTGGCAGTGGCAGTCTTACTGTTAACGCGACAGTTGTGGATTTGGTGCCCACTCGGGAAAATTAATTATTTTCATGTATTTTCATGTTCTCGCTAGAGTAAAAAAGATTAATTTTGACGTAGAGTTCCGCCACTCAACCGCAATGTCTCGAATCTAAGTGATGCGTGGGGAGCGTAGTGTCTTAACACTATTCCCTCTGCCTATCCTACTATGATAATACTAATATAAATTCCACCGCTCTACGCCTGCTCGTCTTGATCTATTCCTACAATTCGGTTGCCTGGCAGAGATCACTTTTAGAGATAATGCCGCCTTTCCATATTTTATTATTCTTTTAGCTTTTGTAATTTGTTTATTTTTTATTATTGTTATGGTGTGAAATAAACAGTTTTATTATTTATTATTATTGTTTTCTCTATTAATTAATTTTATAATTTTAAGTGGAACACTAAAGTTTAAACAGTTTTAAGAGCCTCATTTAACTATGTTATATGAAGCATATTATATTCAAATATTTGGCACTTTACGTTTTTTTTATAACTAATAACACCTGCATCCATTTTGTGTTTATTCCCGTTGGTTAACGACAACAAACGCAGACGCGGGGGGCGTGTTATCATTGAAAGTCAAAAATAACTTGTTACTAAATTGTAGGTTATTAGCATCTATGCGTGGCTTTAATTTCATTTCGAACCAATTTTATCGTAAATTATTTAAATATAATAATTTCATTTACTTGGGACCGAACCCACAATCATGGCTTACAGTCGGGAGCTGTCCCACTGCGCCATGACGGCTTCATATCATTAATGTTATTATACATTCAACCAATTATTTATTTACTTACAACTACTATTAAAAGCACTCTTTATAGTCAGATAATCTATTTCAAAATGACATACCAATAACTACATCGAGACACGGCAGTGTGTTATGAGAGATTATCGTTAATTACCCGAGCTGATAAGATATCAGACGCCAGCCAAACGACACTAGTTATACGGTTTTACAACTAACGTGAATTGTAACGGTATTATTACAATACAAATATTTCGTAAAAATTGGTGTCTTGCATTAGTGACTAGGTCACTCACTTTGCATAGGCTAGAGACGTAAAAAGTACCGTTAGGACTACAGTAGCGCGATGGCATTTGACTATATAATACGCGATGCGTGATGAACACGATTGTTGTGGATTCGATCACCACCAAAAAAAATGTTGCTATAGCTTCATGCTTCATGTATCCCGCACATAGCATGGTAGGCAGAGGGAACCTGTTAATCTACCATTAAGGCACTCTGTTCCCATTCCACAGACACTTCTATTTCCCACTTTCCGCCGACGAGTGCTGTGTCTAGTGGCTAGGACTCAAAAAAATTATGAATATTTTATACCATTTCCTCGCTAAGGAAAGACAGTGTGGCTCTGAGTTTTGCTACTTAAACAGAATGCCTCGAATTTCCGAAAACGACCTAGTTGAAGGTTCTCTTCGCCTATCTTTTTATGCGGGATAAATTTTAAACACGATTATAGTTATGAAACTAATTAATTAACTTGTTTAGGCAAGTGATTTTAAAATTAAAAAGAAAAGACAATGTAACAATAGTTTAAATGAAATCGTTGGGCGCTATCATATATTAACTCTATGATATGTCTGATCAATACCCCAGATTAATGAGATTGGTGCGATCTGGTAGCTGGGACTTACCGAATTGTTTTTTAGCTTTTAGTACATTACCTACATTATTTTTATATTAATAAAACCGTTTAACATAAAAATATTTTTTTATTTAATTTATACTTAAATAATATTATTTACAGAATATATGCTTAAAAACACAAGTAGCGCTATGACGTAAAGGCACGTCATCTACTCAATATAAAGGAACCATTCACGACTTTACAATGGAAAAATCATTTTGAAATTAACACTGAAGGATGATTATTTCGTGAGATTTTGGTGAAACATGATTTCAACTTACATTTTCTTTATTTTGTATTTTGTCATAATGAAGTATCATTATGATAAAATACAAAATAAAGAAAATGTACTACAACAATATAAAGAAAATGTACTACAACTGACGTTTAATTTAAGAGAAGATCTAAAAGGAAGGAGCATATAATGTAAATATAAAATAATTGGAATGTCATCTTAGTTTACTTTCTACTGACTTGAGAGTGATTTAATATTTCGAAAACACAGTGATACGGTACTAGCTTCTATCTGCCTACCATTTTGAGTGCGGGGGATGAATAAAAAAAACATACAAAAGAATATCTATAAAGTTAAAAGTTTAATATGAATATTAAAGTTTAATAACCTTTAAATCTTGAAAGTCCAGTTTTTTTTTACTTTTCAGATCTTGACATTTATTTAGGACAAATCACGCACCTCTTTCACAGATTAACCAAAATATATTAACTTTAAAATATTTACTGTTTTTTGTCTATTTAAATCAATAAAATGTTTTACACGTCCACCGTTGTAAAAATATCGCCGAAAACTAAAGGCCGACATCTGTTTGTTAACACAATCAAGGTAACATTAGTCGATCTTGTTCAAATGTTCTTCATATCAAATAAAAAATTATGTATCTATATGTACATATCTTGGAAAACAGACTAAACCTAAATTTTCATTGCTCTTAATAGGTATCCGAATAGATAGCCGAATTTAAAGACCACCAGAACAGGATTACCGATAGTATATATTTTTAATTTAAGTAAATTTCTGTGCAGGGATCAACCCCACAACCTTCGCACCTACAACTGGACTATTCAACTGCTCTAGTATGAAAACCATAACAATCTAATGTCTGTCCATATAAACGCTATGACGTATTTTAATCGGTCACATGTCTCTATCTCCTTAACCTATTCAACACATTTCTTTTATCTATATATGTATAGATAGCGTCACATGGCACTTGAACTATGCTACTGTAGGCTTATTTTTAGCTTCATCGAGCATCGTGTCAGGAATGTCTTCCCAAGCAGTCTGCCTCCAGTCTCCTCCTATCCTACTCTGCTCAACCAAGGAAGAGAAAAGGTAGGATAGGTAAAATATAGTAACTCGACACATTTATGTTCAAAATCGTTTAACAGTAAATAGAATTGAAATGACATCGTATGAGTAACGACATCCAATAAAATATTCATTTATAAGTGGCATATTATTAGTTACATTACAAATCGATACTAATATTATAAAGCAGAAGAGTTTGTTTGGATGAACGCGCTAAGCCCAGGAAGTACTTCCTTTGATTGATAAAATATTAAATTTATATAATATTTTTTGTGTTGGATAGTCTCGTAGTAATCGAGGAAGGTCATAGGCTATTTTATATCAATTTAAGCCAATGTACCTGCGGTCAGAGTTCCCTCTGGCGCATACATATGTCACACTCAACTCTTAGTTATTACTCCTACTATGCTGACTAATTATAAGTTATTTTTATAAATAAATAGGTTCTTCCCCGAAACTGTGTAAATAGGAAGTTTATAAATATATGTTTTTTGGTTTAAATTAATTTTATAATTTTAAATGAAACCCTCAAGAGTTATAATAGCTTCATTTAATTATGTCCTATATAAGCATATTATATACCCATATTTAGTGCTTATTTATAGTAAGTAGTTTTTATAGAATTATAGCATATATCCTACTAGCAAAAATTCCCCGAATGGAAGTATAACCCGATTAGATACTAGTCCAAACATTTATACGTTCTAGTTATACCTATTAGTTATAGTGATAGTCACCCAACACCCATTTTGTGCTTATTCCTGTTGGGTAACGACAACAAACGCAGGGGCGGCGGGCGTGTGTTACCATTAAAAGTCAAAAATAACTAAATTGTAGGTTATTAGTATCTATATGTGACTTAACGTCATTTTTCGACCGAATCAGTCAGTGACTTCTACTCGTTAGTACCTGTAGGTCGTGATGTCAAGGTGAATGTATCATGATATGAGAAATAATTCTGGATATCCTTTAAATTTAATTGCGTTTATATAACATTAATTACATACAATTACAATAAACAAAAAATAAAGGGGGTTTATATTTAGACGGGGTGGTTGTGGGTTCAATTTTGTAGCACGGTGTATGTCTGTTATATTAAATGTGTAGGCTGAAAATAGAACAGTGATCTATTAATAGATAGAAAAGACGTAGCGATAAAAAATTTTGCTCCCCACAGAATTTTTTTATTATTAAAATTCATAAAAAAACTGTGTCTCAAGATTATCATATTTGTATAAGAAATTTATTGTTTAGTCAACTTTGTGAAAGTTGTTAAAGATATTTTTAGATGACCGAGAAAATAAATAATATATTCTATAAATAATTTACATATAATAGGTATAAAATTTAGTCATATATAAATTAATAAATATTAATTCCAATATTGAAATATAATAGTAATTCTTTACATTATTAAATATTTCAAATAGGTACACAATAAGCACTTTTTCACTCTGGTAACAAAGCTAATCAAGGTTCCACAACTCAAAATGCCATACCTCATAAACTTGGTTAGAAGAGTGGAGAACGGACTGTCTTAAAACTAGGTTCCCTCATTCAATCCTGCTATATAATCATTCTAATTACATAATAACGACGATTACACACTCACATACAATAAATAAACATGTAACCAAAAATAAGTTTCAAGTAAACAACCTGCTGACGTTAAGCGTTTTTAAACAGAAATTGATAAAATATTCAGCAAATGAAGGAAAACGAATATATTAATTAAAAACTTGTGTAAAATCGGGTATGTTTTGTACGTATATCAATAGAAATCAAGATTAAGCCGAAAATAGATAGGTAGGCATTTGGTGCTAAGACACTCCGTTCTTAAAGATTAAGAACTCTTGTGTTCTCTTGTCTATGTCTCAATCAAATTATTTCTAGCACGTACTTCGAAAACAGCACCAGTAGAATAACTTCGAATTTGGTTAAATAGAACTCGGACAGTGGAGGTCGCCGTTAATGCGAGATTTTAAAATACTTTTATTTAGTGTTATACATTTAACTCATGACCACGTGAAAATTCAAATTTAAATTAATATTTCATTAAATGAAAAATTTAATAATAAAACAACATTTCTTTATTATTTTCTCAAAGTTCGCGGATTAAGGCCATTTATTCGCGCTGTCTGATAAGTTTATGTGAATTTCCTTAACAGATATATATGATGCTGTCTCTTGCTGTTTGCTCTGTCGAGACAAGGACGGCATATTGATTGTAATCTATGAACATAGAAGACAGAAGAAACCTAGTTCATATTATGACACTCAATTCCCTATTTTCCACTAAATTCAATTCAAATTGAAGGCATTGCGTCTTGATTGGCGAAACTCAACTCCGACCTTTGCCTGTACACCAGAGCGAAGAATTGAAAATATTAAATATTCCACTTTCTTGACCGAGGATCGAACCACAATCTGTCGCGTTTATAGTGGTTGAAATGTGAAGGTTTGTGGTGAATTGTGGTCCTCATGCAAGGGAACAAAGATATCTTTAATTAAAATTTATTTTTAATTTCTTGGGTTTAATAAGACAAAGCACAGACAGCATTTAATTCCGTCAATCAACACACAATATCGCGAATTCAGAATGATAGCGCAAAATGGTATGTCCTGAAACTAACTTCTTTTAGCGTACCTACTATGTTATGAGAAATAAAGAGAAATCCAATTTTTTGAGGGTTCCATACATTTTAAGGAAAAAAGGAAACCTTATAAGTTCACTTTGTTGTCCGTCCGTCTGTCTGTCTGTCAGGAGCATTTATCTCATGAACGCTTAGAGATATGGAGTTGGAATTCAAACCTGAACATACTGAGATTTACGGTCCCTTGTTTCCTGGAAAATGTACTTCTACATTTACTTAAAAGAACATCGTTTACATCGCAAAACACGCGTATTTAAACATTATAAAAGAAATAAAAATGTACAACCGGTTGACGTAGAATTTTGAAGGTTGGCAGCTAGCATCTACATATTATGGCTATATTGACATATAGCCTAAAAAGGGGGCAAATTTTGTATTAAAGCCGCTGGTTCAAGTGAGGTACCGGATAAAAGAACTCTAGCTAAGCTAAGCTTCAATTTCAGAAAAAGCTCGAGGAGATAGAGCCTACAATTCTGTACCGAATCTTCGCTGCGCGAGCCCGACTCGCCCTTGTCAGGTTTTTTATAAATATAAAGAAATATAAACACGCTATCAACATTTCCTCAGGAAGTGATATTACCTAATTTCTCGGTTAGCGTTATATCCGTTATTACTTGAAACGTAATAAAATATACCTAGAGATATATACGTATACACATATAGCTACAACCAGGTTTTGTAACAATATAAAGAGAAGTCCTATTATTGAGTAGACTAATAATAGTATTGGTCCTTTACTACGTTGGACAGTCAATTCCGGTTGTCCATTGATGGGAAGCTGTCCTTGCAGGCGGAATTGTGTATCAATTGTACCAGTAATTTTACTCTTAGAAAGCAAATTGCGGGTAATGTAAAAGCACATTTATATTCTTTTTTTAGCTTCAACCAGCACATAACAGGGTATCCTGTGGGAACCTGATAACTTAGTGTTAAGACACTCTGTTCTCATCAAAACCCTTTCGTTCCTCACTTTTCCCCAAGTTCCGAAGACATTGTGTGTTCAGTGGCGGCACTCAACGCCGTAATATAATAAACAAGGAAGTAAATATGCAAATTTACAAGAGCACTATGGTTAGACTATAACATTTATTAATATCTGAAAAACATGCCTAACACCAAATTCCTTCTTCCTACCACACATAAAACCTGGTGGTGAGTGAAGATTATCAAAACACATCCGTTTTTATGGTACTGCACCTAAAAAAACCAACGAAGCCTTTAAATCAAAACCTTACTATTATATTACTTTTTTTTGGCAAGAAATCGGAACTTTGGCACAAAGAAAGGAAAAGCACATAAAAAATATATTTGTATCAATACTTATTTAGAAAACGTATAAAAATTTGAACGTAGCGGGACTCGAACACGCGCCTCCTGGAAACCGACCAGGCGCTCTGACCACTGAGCCATACGTTTTATACGTTTTCTAAATAAGTATTTATCTTTCCTAAGCGTGGATACACTTTAAAAATGTTTAAATAATATTTGTATCAATTTCATATAAAATAAGTCCCACAAATTTAAATTCATCACTTAAAATCATAAAATTAGTACGAAACTCTCGGGGTCAAGTCCAACTTGCACTGAACGGTTTTTGTTGTTATTCTTATATATACGTAAAGTTTACCTTCTTTTCTCCTTATCTCGATTCCGAGCTCGTGGTGGTGTAGTACCGAGCATATCGGCTTCCGAACCGTCGCCATCTTCCGCTAGCAGGTACTTGGACGAGTGACGAGAGTGTCTCATCTCTACGCCTTTGATGTCTCTGTAATGAAATACGAAAATATCTTTAGTATTTTTAACATAATTCATACTAAAAATAAAAAAATATTTTTTAAATAGGTCGAAAACCAAAATATAAATATTAAATACATAAAAAAATCACGGCTAGTAAAAATAAAAAGTGATTGCATATTTACTTATTATCAATTCACAACAGCGGAAACAAAGTCAGCATATAAAATATTGTACGCAAATAGACCAACGTCCGAATCAAATACAAACATCATCAAATTCTTGTATGAAACAAACAATTTAAATAAAGCATCTACAATTTTTTTTAAATAAATGTAATTTATATTCAATATTTGCGCATACTTATAGCAGGGTAGGTAGAGGGAACCCAGTGTTAAGACACGTTGCCCACTCACCGCCCAATTTTCGAGATATTTTGTGGGGAGCGCCACGCTTTGTCTTATTACCAGAGCGAGGAATTCAAATATTTAAATCTCGAGGGGGAATCGACTATGTAACCCACTCTTATGGAAGCCAGAGACTTGGAATGTGTCACACACAATTCTTAGTTATTTCCATTTGGGCATGCGGGCAAAACCGCAGGTAAAATCTTGTATAAAATAAAATATTTTTTATTTTAAATGTAATATGTCACAAATTTCTAAAAGTAACTCTTGTCAATATTTCAAGGAAATCAGCTGTTATCATAATATACACAAATATTTAACGGTGACAGTCTGCGTATCAGGTACGCGATCGATTATATATGAACTTCTAGTGTATAGCAACTGAAATATTATGCAATGATTAAAAGTTTAAAATTCATATATTATGTACAACACAAGCGCTACACTGTAAACGCTACAGATTGTGAGTACGATTCTCTCTAGGGGAAACGAAATTTTTATGCTGAGCGCGGCATTGAGTTCCGTCACTCAATGCGCTATGCCTCCAGAATTGGGCAGAAAGTGAGGAACGGAAGTGACTTAAAGAAAAAGAATTTTCTTAACATTACGTTCTCTGCCTTAGCATGTACGGGATATAGCGGGCTTAGAAAATATTAAAGAGCGTAGTATCGCAGCGTCACAGCATCTGTGACTCGCATACCTATGTAGGTCAAAGTTACAAACGAAGAATGTTTATAATTCAAAAAAATCTATATTTAAAATTAAAAAAAAAGAAAGCCTTGGTGTAGAGGAAGATATTTAAATTTTAATTAATTTTTTTTATGTAAATCTCAAAAAAAGCATAGTGGTGGTGGTAAATCATCACGGCCGCCACTATCCCATGTAACGCTAGAGGACCAGAGGAGCCGGTACGCTGCCGGTCTTTTTGCCCTTAAAGAACGGCAGTTTACAAACGTTATTAAGTTACGAAAAATTATATATATATATATATATATATATATATATATATATATATATATATATATATATATATATATATATATATATATATATATATTTATATATATAAGTTAAGTTAATATCATATGTTTTAAAAAAAATAACTTTGCTATAAAATATTTAGCCTAGCCTTGAAGCTTAAGTGTAATTCATTCAGGCAAAACCGCGAACAATAAGCTAGATACAAAACAACACCTATTATTGAAGCATTGCCAACATTGTGACAGACCGCGTTATAAATGATTTACGGATATTTCTGTTTAATATTTTAAACATTTTCAAAGTGTTACTTAGGAAAGAAAAATACTTATTTAGAAAACGTGGACCAGGTGGACCTGGTCGGTTTCCGGGAGGCGCGGGTTCGAGTCCCGCTACGTTCAAATTTTTATACGTTATCTAAATAAGTACTTCTATTTAATATTCGCATTATCTGAGCCAAACAATACACATGCTGTAGTTTGCTTTTAATGGAAACGACCTTGCAATGATGCTACGTCTATACAATATTTGCTCACTACAGGTAACAGTGACTGTATATAGTGATAATATTCATGAATTTCTATGACAAAATAAAATAGAGAGACGTATCACTAGGCTATGATTTATTTAGAACTAGCTTTAAACTCTCTCCCATAGTAAATAGAAGTATCTTTTTGAACATAATGCACGACAGATTTTTAGAGTTCAGAATAACTGCGTTGCATTGGGTTATATTGAAATGATTTTTATTTATGCTTCACGCTTTATCCTGCTCGTAGCAGGCAGAGGGAGCCTTGTGTTAAAACACACTGTTTCCCTCTTCTGCAATTTAAATAAAATAGCTTCACGCTGTATCCCGCACTCAGCAGTTCAGGCAGAGGGAATCTAGTGTTAAGACACTCTGTTATATTCTTTCCACCAAATTATTCGAGGTATTGGGTGTTGAGTGGCGGAACTCAACGCCGAACTTTTGTATTAGTGCCAGAGCAAAGAAATGAAAATATTAATAAATAATCATTAATTTCCCTTTAGTGGTGGTTGAACCCTTGCTACAGTCACACCTTTGCACCATGATAGTAGTTGTTCTTAGTACAAATACACATATATTTTTAATGTATTTAAAGTGTTATTCCACATTTAGGAAAGATAGAAAATGCTATAAAATACTGTCCAACTTGGATGGTTTCCAGGAGGTGTGCATTCAAATTCTGCTATGTTAAAATATTTTTGAATACATATAATTATATTAAATTAAAATTTATAATTCAAATAAAATAAATTAATCGTAGAATATCCATTAAAATATTCATTTCAATTTCAAATCAAAAAACTAAATTGTTTGAAATAGTCATTTCATTATAGCTTTCTTAAATAATGGCTAGCAAATACTATTTAGTATTCAATTTCATATAATTATTGCAACAAAAAGGTAAATTCCCTGTCGGGTACTTAAAATGAATGGCAGTACACAATAACTAAAAAGACAATAGGGTAATGCTGCTAAGTAATATCTTAACTTTGTATCTATCGTAACATTACATTTCTATACTCATATATATTTATCAATTATATAATTTAAATATATATTTATGATATGAGTATATGAAAATATTGTTAAATGAAAGGATTTATATTACTATTAATGTTTTATTAGAGAGAACTTAATGTCAAAACTCTCCATTTTTACCTTTCACTCCCTTTTAGAGATACTACATATATATTTTTTTTTATGATTCATAATATTAAGATATGTTGTGGTTCATTCAACATTTCACACAATAAACATTGTATGTAACAAAAATACTGATTACATGTTACTTTTACCCTTGCCTCGACACCAGAGCAAAGAAATGGAAATATAAATTTAAGTAAATATTTCATCTCCTCAAGAGGGGATTGAACCCACAACCAGTCGGTTTTACAGTCACACTTTGTGCCACTGTGCCACAACTGGCCTCTAAATAAAACATTCAATATAAATAACTACACATTTATATGAAAATCACATAAAAAGTTTAAGTTTCAGGCAAAAATATGAGATTGTTGATTGATAGTTATTTATATTGAATGTTGACAATGTAATAAAAAACAATTAACAGTGTCATAAAATTGACAAAAATTTAAGTTCTTGTAGGTACAATCTGGTAATAATACAGCGGAATGGAAAAATCTGAAAAGGCCTATGTAAAATAATTAAGCCAAGGGTAGGCTTCATATAGCAGGATAGACAGAAGTATATCAGTATTAAGATATAGTGCAATGTTCAAATCCTAATCCTACCTAACTTCTTATTAGATAGAGTAAGTAAATCAAAATAATATTTTTTCCTTAATTATAATGGAACCCACAGCCCGTGTGTGTGAAATCTGATGTTTCCATTTTGTCACAGCAGTCTCAAAAATATAGAAATAATAAATCTGTTATACTAACTCAGAAAATAAAATGAAAAATTATATTATAATGAGTCATGAGCACAATCAACTTTGCATGCTAGTTAGAGTGATAAGAGATAGCTAGGTAATTTAACACAGCTAATGTATATGGGCACTTGTATTAATCTCCATATCTGTTGTTTTTATACCACAATCACTTCCATGTATTAAAATATAATGGATATTAATGATTTTAAGTTGATGAGTTTTCGAGTTAATGTGTTGTATATCTTGTTCTAATAAGATTTTTACAAGAAACTGTTGTTAAGGCCACTAGAGAAACAAATGAAAAATAACAAATTAGCATTCTATGGATTCACCTTGAGTCCATTGCAATGCAGATGTGCAGCTCAGAGGGGTGCCTGGAACTTTTGATCCATCCATTTAAATGTGTATTAACACTTCTCTGTCTGGGCCCCTGTTAAAATTTAGTGCCTGTATAGACACACACTAAATTTTAAAAGTCCCTACTAAACTACCTGTGATATACATTCTAGAAATGTATAAATGATATTTCTAGTTAGACTGAAATGTTTATATATTTATACTATTATTATTTATTATGACAAAAATTTTTTGTAACACCAATGCTAGTTCTACAATACAAAGAAAGATGTTTATAATTTTCAGAAAGATGTTTATAATAGCATATTAATAAAAAATAATTGATTTACTAATATTTTGATCCTTTTTATTTGGAAAATTAACATCTAAGCTCTATTATATACATAGCTATATCTATTATTATAATTTAAATAAAATCAAACCTAATGCGTATAGATAAAGATCTATGGCCTTCACACTGTGAAGGTCTTTAATAACCTAGTTATATAAATAATAAACTTACAAGTCCTCATCCGAGCTCTGGCCTGAATCGTAATTAACTGGGAAACCCAGTTTCTTCTTCCAAGCCTTGCCCTCGCTGTCCATTTTGCAAAACAATGTAAAGCGCAAAGTTCCCCCTTACATGTTTTCATTAATTTAAGTAAGTAAAACCCGCACTATGATTGTATGCACATTGTAGTTCAATAATTTATTTACACAGTGTCATTTTTAATAAGATAAATCAAGTAACTGCGCAATAATTCTAGTATTTACCGGCGAAAAATTATCACAACACAACACATCACCACCTCATCAATGAACGGTAAATGTCAAACTGAATTTATAGCCTAAAGGCATACTACGTCACTAGTTATACAAATATTGAATGAAATTGCAATGTCTGCTAAACTTCAATGTCAATTTAAAATAAAGTTTTATATTAATAAACGATGTTAAAATAAATAGTCCAAACTGTATTGTTTAAATATTAATTTAAAATTATAAAATATTGTAAGATATAAAAAACGAATGATGTAATATATCAAATAAACTAAACACATGTTGTGATTTGCCGTTAATTAAGGATTAAAAATAATTGACAATTTAAGATTATAATATAATAATATTTTTGGTTATATTATAATCAATTTTTAATATATTATATGTTTTCATTTTTATCATTTTCCATAGAAAAATATTCTTTTATTGCAATTTGAATGTAATTGATATCCGGGTAACCAAGGCCAATAATATTTGACATTATTTCTCGATTCGCCTTTATCAGTATTCACTTCGATAATATATTGATAGTTATCATAATATTTAATAAAACTATCATTGTCCAGTTCAGGTTGTAGCGGTAATGTTTTCATTAATGGCAATAAAATTGTGATCATTAGAAATTGCCATATCTGAAAATAAAATATATTGTTGCAATAAATAAAAAAACTTATTAAAATATGTAACAGGTAAAAAAATCATTTTAATATACTATATTTTAAACATATCTATCATTTTACCAAAAAATAAATAAAAAGTAAAGTTACAAATACAATTATTAATTCACATTTAGCTCATATAATATAAAAAAATAATTACAAATTAATCAAGATAATTTCAAAACAAATAATTACGATTTAGAATATTTTAACTACGTCGTCAAAAAGATATGCAATGTTCATTATATATCATAGGAAATATATCACTTGTTGTGGTTATGATGATGACGCTTTTTTAAACCGTATTTGTACTTCAAATCGCTGATCGTCATTTCACCACTTTCTTTTTCACCTTCTTCAAATTTCGATAAGACTTTCTCTTTTCCCAATTCCAACCAATCTCCAGCGTTTTCCTTTTTTATTTTTTTCTGATAAATGACTCTCCCGTTTCTTGTCACATAAGATATGACGGGTGTTAAAACTTGTCGTCTTTTCTTTTGTCTTCTTTTACTTTTTAAATATTCCTCGCCAGAAGAGCAACTTTCGCTATAGCTAGATGATTCGAACTCATAATACTTAGGTCTTCTTTTCTTCCTTTTATTATATTCTTTGTCAGCAGCTTTCGAGTGGTAGGGCATCATCATAACTGGTAGACGTTGTTGAGGATACGCGGGCATTTGTAAGTTAGACATGGGAGGCATCATCATGTTAACAGCAGTATTAGATCCTGAAAATCCTGGAAAGCCTGGAAGTCCTGGGGGTCGTTGAAACATGGACGTCGGTAAAAATTGCGTAACTGATTCCAAACTCTGATATAGCAAAATACTTGCCTGAATTAATACTATTGCGTGCATCTGAAATATGATTTAACTTTAAAATACTAAATATATTTAATTATTTCACATTCTAAACCATTTGTTTGTTTGCTTATTTTATTAGTTAAATATATAAGATATGATGACCAATGGCCAAGATTGGTCATTTTGGTTAAAAAAAATATGCAAACCTTTGTGTAGCAATTATAACAGATTGCTTCGACTAACACAAATATATCTCAGGCGCTTGCTTTAAATACCATTCATAATGGAAACAATGGCCTTTGAGTACTGACTTTTGAGTGACATAACGCTATTTCTCTATTAAAATCACGATTATACAATAGGTACCCTATATATGTATTTTATAACTGTACGCTGTATTTCGTATGTAGACGCATTAACAGAGGGAATCTAGTGTTAAGACATTTCGTTCCCTCTTCTCCGTCCGTTCTTCGAGACATTGCGTGTTATATGATGGGAGTCAACAGACGGTTTATTTTGCTTACCGAGCGAGGAACTCCTTGCCACTGCACCACAATACCAAACATTGTAAATAATAAGTATATACTCGTATATTATATGAATTAACATAGAGCTACATTATTAAAGAATTATCAAATTAAATAAGCATCACCGATTTGTAACTTTTATCTAATTTTACATTATAGAAACTTCTCAAAGATATTCTTTTTTATGCATCTTCAATATTTTATTGACCATTGAGTATCTATCACCAGTATATTTATAGAAAGTATGTAAATATAAGAAAAGAGAAACATAATTAGGTACATTTTTAGTATTATATAAGAGTATTATATACTAAACTGAAATAATGAACAATAGTGCACATTGTTGGGTTGTTACGACGACCTACCAATATAAGAGTATATAAAACAGTTTTACATAAATTAAACGTATTTCAACTTCATTGACTGAACAAAATAGTATCGAAATAAATTAATTGAAACAAATCAATTGACGAACACTTCACTTTTATAATTGAACAAGGTAGGCTGAAATGGCTGACATAAAATTTTCTTTTCCACCGCATAGGATTATATTTTATTACGTTTTAAATATTTTCTAATTATTTTTACTCCAACCGACAATAACCGCGGGTGGTGCTTCATCTGTCGTATAGTTCTTAAAACATATATTATGAAACATAATACTAATTTATTTATTTGTATTACAGATACAGAATGCGAAGATTTTTTTTCAATGGAATACTTATTTGGAATTTAACTATCATAAAAGCTAAAGAACCAGAATTGCCGCTATGTCCAACAAACATGCAATATTTTCCACAAAATTTACCAATGCACTGTCGTATGCCAGTCGGCGCTCCACCACGAATATCACGCAGTCCATTGGATAAACCACCTCAGCCTATACAAATACCTATGAATGGATTTCCTGGAAATGTGCCTGGAGCAGTTCCCGGTGGGGGGTTTCCAGGAACACTAGGTGGAGGCATACCAGTTCAAATGCCAGGAGTGTTTCCAGGAATTTCTGGAGGTGTACCAGGTCCACTACCAGGGGGTATGCCAATGCCGATGTCAATGCCATTACCACAAAGTCCTGCGCATAAGCTGCCAGTTATAGTTATGCCATTTTATTCACAAGATACTTCTGATAAAGTACCTCAAATCCCACAAAGGCAAAGGCATAAGAAGCATAGAAAGAATTATACAAAAAAGAGACCAAAACAGTACTATTCTGACGAACAAAGCGCAGATACAGATACTTCTGAAGATGATAATTCAGATTCATCTTCTAATGTGGGGTGGTGGAAGAATTCAAGGCATGGTAGAAGATCTAACCGTCATAAATCTAATCGACGAAAACATAAAAAACAAGAACTGCTCACACCAGTTCTCCAATACGTGACAAAAGACGGTTATGTTATATATGAAAAACAAATATCCAAAGGGGAAGCTAAAGGTTGGTTGGGCAATAAAAATGGCAATGACAACGAAGAAAACACGGCACGAAGACATCAACAGGAACTAGCATCGCATGAGCCAAAGGATGATGTTGAAACTGGGTTTCTAGTAAAAGAAGAAGAACACGTTGAAACTACAACAGAAGACAAGCCACAAGTCATGTATAGAAAGAAAAATCTAAAGCGAAAAGTAACCAAGAAACATACATAAAAACATTTATACTTTATAGGATGTTACGTATAACTTGTATGTTAACAATTTTTATACTCTTTACCCTAGATACAGAAAATAAATGTAATTGTTTTATAAATGTTTTGTTTTTTACTTATATATTGTGTATTTAATGGAAACCTTGAGGCCAGTCGTGGCACAGTGGCACGACGTGTGACTGTAAAACCGACTGGTTGTGGCTTTGATCCCCACTCGAGGAGATGAAATACTTACATAAATTTATATTTTCATTTCTTCGCTCTGGTGTTGACTCAAAGTGCGGCGTTGAGTCCTGCCACTCAACACGCAATGCTTCCAGAATTCGGCAGGAAGTGGGGAACGGAGTGTCTTAACACTAGGTTCCCTCTGCCTACCCTGCTGTGTGCGGGATACAGCGTGAAGCTGATTTCTTAATGGAAACAATTAAGCCGACCAATATAGAACCTGCTAAGAAATAGAATACTTATGATGACACTCAAAACTTTAATTTTGTAGGTATATAATTAAATATTCCACCCTTTAAAACTTCAAGCCACATACTACTGCTGCTACAGCTGTAATTTTGGTTATTTAAAAAATAATAAGTGCTTTAGGGGCGAAGCATTGTAAATATCGCAGCCTACTGCGACTACTAGCTGTAGTATGAATTAAAGATTAAGTACAACTTAGACAGAGCTCTCAGAGACCTCGACGGTATATTTAATAATTATAAAATATTGCATTAACCTACTCATGTACAATACATATAGACAGAGCGCTTCATATATCTCCATGTATATATGTGCATTTAGAAAATTAATAATCAAATTTGAAGTGTGGGTGCATTTTTTTACTGTGGCAAATAAAAGCTATAATTTTTTTCAACTATGTTTTTTAAAAAAAATATCAACATTTTCTTCTATAAATTTTCATATAACATATTTTTGTCCAATTATCGACGTATCTAGTGCGTATTTAATATGTATTAAAATTAAAATTGTTAAGTGTGATGAAAATTCCTCGAGTGGGGATTGAACCCACAACCAGTCGCGTCTACGGTCACACTTTGTGCCCCTGCGCAACGACTGGTTTCAAAGGAATAATAATAATGAATATTAAATAATGTTTATTAAAGTGTTATATATAATTGTTTTAGAGCATTAACATTACAATTTACATGTGCATTTTAAAGGGGCGCTCTTAAGCTTATACCAATAGTGAAATGTACAAACTTCGTATTTTATGGTCTACTACTTGATATTAAAAAATCCTTTTTTTTTACATACAGTAAATAATTGACATAAAAAAGGTTATTTATACAAGTATAATAATTTCTTAGAAAACGTATAAACAATAATGTAATTGTAATGTATAAAATAAAAAACTTCACATAACACGAACATATCGTATCGTCAATACAAATATGAAAAATATTATTTCAATGTAATTTTATAAAAGAATAATATAGCATATAAAATTATATTACAGCGCCTGCAAAATACGTTATGATTGCAACTAGTTCTGTTTCTTATCTCGAAGGCTCTACAATGCAACGTTGTATAAGAACTAAGAAATAGCTAAAATGTATAAAAGCAAAAATCTTATACGAGTTCGTGATTACAGTGAGCGTGTCAATAATGAATTACGTGAGTATCTACAAAAGATATCTTACACTATCTTTACAAAAATATTAAACAAATATGACCCTATACAAGTTTTGTACAACATTTTATAGTTTTTTAAACATTAAAACATGTTTTGTTAGTACTTGGATCATAATGAAATATACACGGTAACAAAATATTAATGAAACTTCAGCAAGGAATCAATATTCTTAAAAACGAAATTATCAACAGAAGAACAGAACCATATAGAACAAATAAAATATAATATAAACTTTATTTCCATTTTTAAGGGCTCTTTTTTTTCAGTTTTACAAATATCTTTGGATATTAACAATCATAATCAACATACTAAGACCGGTGCTTGTCCAGTTTGCAATGCCAATATTTCCACCGGCACCGCCAGCCATGTTTCCCGTACCAGTTCCTTTACTACCTATGGCAGTGCAATTACCAAATGACTGGGATGATGAGCCATCAACAACAACAACAACAACAACGACGACAACACAACGGCCAAACGATCAAGTAGCCTTTGCTTTTCCATTTCCCGTCCCGATGCCGATGCCAATGCCTATACCAATACCTCAACCAATACTTCCATCTGTTCTACCTCTTTTTTGCCAAAAACCACCACCGAGACCGCAAAATTGCCCACCATGCCCACCTTGTGTATGTAAGCCGTCTTGTACTCCATCATTCTTTTCATTCTGCTCTCCATGTCACCAAAAATGTAGATGCAAACGTCAAGAAGATTCACCGCGACCCTTACCAGCACCTGGCCCATCTTACGCCATACAGATAGGGCCACCACCTGTTGTTGTAGTGCCCCTTCCACCTGGTTTGCCTAAAAGACTTAAAAAAAAGCAAAAACCAAGATACTCATCATGTTCAGCTGATTCATCAGACACGAGCAGTGAAGAATATGACTCAGGAAAAAGTAAAAAACGTAGAAAACTTAACTTATATAGAAGAAGCCTGACTAGTCATGAAAGTGAAAACGAATTAGTGAAGCCAATGTTAAGTTATGTGGCAAGAAATGGTGAGATCAAATTTGAAACTAACATTGACGGCCGTGATGTAGCACAATTACTCGGTGAAAAATCAAAAAGGGGAAAAACAGTTCATATCGTGACCAGAGGGGATGAGGAAAATAAACGAGACGTAGTTTTGTTATCAAAAAATGAGCATAAACGAAATCACAGACTAAATAATAAAAAAGTTTATCTTAGAGGTGGTGTGGCCCAGCATATTTCAGAAGATGGTGAGAAAGAATTAATATTCAAACCGTCTGGTAATAAAAAAATTAGCAATTTATCCTTGACATTTCAAATTAGCTAAATTTTTAAATATGATATACTATCTTGCACTTTAGTAATGAAAGGATTGTTCCTGATTTGTGTTGTTATAATATTTTTTTTTGTATGTGATTTATAGTTTACATAATATGTTTGTACGTAATTTGTTACGTTGATTATTCTTTGTTATGAGTGAAAAAACAAGTTATATAAGAAAGCAGGTGTGTAACATAACCGTGACAATAGCTCAAGAACACAAAGAACAATTTTTAAATTCATATAAAATTTTGTAAACCACACAAGTTCCACTATTTTGGCTGAAGTAATGCTTCGATTAGTTTCATTACTAGTAATTTTAGTATTAAACGCATTTGGAAACAATTTCTACATGGGACAGTCATACATGGAAATTTTAAGAAACAGTGAGTTTTTCCCAAAAGAAGACCAGAAGGTTGTAACATCGAACCCTACTATATGCTGTTTAGACTACTCTTGTCCAAATCCTTGTTACCCTGTCGCGTACCCGATGTCTGTGCCTATTGTATTACCAGCAAAAACTGTCTTTGAACCAGTGATACACAACCATCCGCCTTTACATGTGATAAAAAAGATAATTAAGGCTGATAAGAAAAAATGGAAGAAGCATTCGTCAAGTGAAGACTCAAGTTATACTGATACTGACACGTCGAATAGTGATTCTAATACAGATTATAATTAGGTAAAATTTTCAAGAAATACAAATGTATTGTTTAAGATATTTTTTTTAATGATGTTGTTAGTTTTATTTATTTTTTGTATTATTTTAATTATATCTTTTTTAAATTTATTTCTTAATAAGCGCAAGCAATATTAGCCAACGTCAACGCAAATATTCGTTCACAATAAAATAAACAAATGTTGTTTAAATTATTTTATTGTAAATATTAACAGCAACTTTTACTGTGCATTACATAAAATTCACTATCACACTTTTTATATAATTTTATATATTTACTTTAGCTACTTCATTAAAATATACCTAATCTAAAACTTTTAATTTTTGCATCCATCAAAGGTGTCTCCTGTAGAATATGAACGTGATTATTCTTTGTAATGTTTCTATCTTTAAATCCTGTTGTAGAACTCCTTATCCATAATCGCCCGTAAATTTGGCAAGCTACGTATGCCCAGATTACAAGTCCTACTAGAAATATTACAAATTCTATAGTATGTATGATGTACGGATACACATTGTGGACAGCGCTGATATCCTTTTTGACTTCTTCACTTGCTTCTGAAATCTAAAAAAAGAAATCATTTTGGGCAATTCTCAGTTATTAACAGAGGATACATTTTCAAAACTTTTTAGAAAATTGTTAATTTGAAAGGTTTTGATATGAATAATTTTATAAATCAAATAAATCGATAAATGAATAATACATTTAGTATCACAGGATTACAATTTTCAGCACTTTAATGTTTGTTATAAGAAACAACTCGCACCTTTTTCAGAATATTTAGATAATATGTAAAATCCCCTTTTAAAACCAAACCAAGCCCAAATCTAAATGTGTTTACATCATATTAATTACACTTTAATTATTATAAATAAAGCTTGCATATATATTATTTAAGTATTTTTCAATAATTCTATCGTTGCGAGAGGAATATGTCATAGAGAGAACCCAATCACTGCATTTTCAACTTTATCCATTATGAGAAACCTCATTAATATACGCTTCACAATCACAACTATATCAACTCATTTACAAATATTTTTCTACTTACAATTTTAAAGTAAGCTAGAGGCACTGCCATTTTGGCAAAAGGTTTCACTTTGGCATTGAAACTCACATCCTCCATCAATACATTTACTTGTATCATAAATGATGCGCTTAGGACTGCTCCGACTCTCTGAAAATTATTCAATATGTAATACCTTTTAGCGCCCTATAAATCGTTTTATTAATAGAAGATTTATAAATACAAATAAAAAACAAATAATAGATAAGAGCAAATTTGATGTATAAATTTGAGTTTAAAATTTAAGAATCTATTTTATTTAGATTATTGGTTTTTTTTAATTTTATGTAGAAAGAAATTATTTATAATATTAATGTAGATATTTTAATAAATTTGAAAGAGCTTTAATCTAAAAAACTAAAAAACACAAATTATCACTATGTAATAATTTAAATAAGTAAATATTAGTCATATAAAATACTAAAAATTATACATAATATTATCAGTATGATATAATAATACTGCCAATAAATGATTTACTCACGGGATCAATGACAATTCTACTGCCATGCTTTTCTTGGCTAGGATTCATACCCTCAACACGTTCATATGTTTTAGGGTTGGCATGCAAGAAATGAGCATTGGACAGTCCTATTCCCAATCCTGGAATAAACGTTAATGTATATTGATGTATTCACGCTTTATACTTAGCAGGATAGTCAAAGAGAACGAAGCGCCAACCGCTACGGTCTCGCTACATACCTCTTTCATCAACCTCTATACTACTACATTCCCTAGATATTAAAATTAACTTAAATTAAAAAGCAGTGAAATCACGTATTTTTACAGGAAAATTGCCTACCTAGTTCGATCGTTTTTTTTATGATTTTTCCGAAATATATGTCGTGTCTCTAACGTAATTGTTGTTGATGAAATATTTTTCTATAGCTCCTGAAATTTGATCACAAGCACGATTCAGACACTATCTTTGTATATTTATTACATCAATTCGACTCTATTTTTTTATGTTTATTAGGTCAGAACTTTTGAGTTGGGGAACCGGTTTTTTAAAAATTTTTAATTTGATAGCTAGTGCATCCCATGTGTCCCATTATTTTATTTTGGTCAATTTCTGACAATGGTATCTATGAGAAAACCCCATAAGTCTTAATTTTACATTAGGTATGTGCGAGACAAATGGACGAATAAGTCAATATCACGCCAACCGACTTCGATATTTCTTTTTTTACTTGAAAGGATATACTTCTAGGATAGTTTGGTGAAAGTTTGATTAGGTTCTGATTATGGGGTCCGGTTAAAATAGAAAAATAGAATTATATTCTAATGGTTACAAGGAAAAATATGTTAAAATAGGTGTCAGAAGTGAGATTCCTCATCGTTGCATTTATTTTTAACCAAATTTAAAAAAGAGGATGCACTCATTTTCAACCCACTTCAGAAAAGGGAGAGTTCTCAGTTCGCCCGAATATTTATAATGTATGTTCTTGTCAATATGCCAAAATGTTAGTTTGCACGAAACGAAAGTTTTATATAGGATAACCAGTACCTAGTCGTTTGAGAAGCATCCTTTCAAGGTCTACCCATAACTTGAAATCGTAAATATAATAATAAATTTTTTCAGTCTGTAATAAATTTTTTTGCAGTTTTTTTTCCATTCGTGGCGCACGGCAGAAAGTTCACTAGTGTGACTGACGCCTTGTGTTCTAAAGTAAGTTAAGTGTTAGTCTCACTAAAACCAACTGGTTGTGGGTTCGATCCCCACTCGAGGAGATGAAATATTTACTTAAATTTATATTTCCATTTCTTCGCTCTGGTGTCGAGGCAAAGTGCGGCGTTGAGTTCGGCGTTGGAGCTGGCTCAACATGTCGCCAAAGTACTTTCTCCACTGCGTGGCCACACAACATCTTGTGTCAGGGACTCTTACCATTTTTTTAGCGGACTGAAAGACCTTAAGTTAGCTAACAATGAAACCATGGTCAGTTTTGATGTCCAGTCACTGTTCACTAGTATTCTCATCAAGGATTGCATCAAGATTGTCAAAAAGAAGCTAGAGAATAACAATATGCCTATAGAATATCTTGAACTTTTGGAACATTGCGTAACACAGCCGCCATGAATGTTTTTTTAACGCCATCATCCTATCTAAGAACACTTGGGCGGCTAATACGAATCTAATGATACCTTAAATATGTAAATCCGTTCAGCGATTCTGGAGATATTAGGTAATAAAGAATATTACATACATACAAGATACGCGCGAAAAACATAACCCTTCCTTAGCAGTCGGGAAAAATAATGAAATTGAAATAATAATCCCAAACATCAAAACTGTTGACGAATCTTATTATTTTAAGTATTGGTGTTAGATATTTTACCCTGTAAAGGGAGCGCAGACGGTTCCACTCGGCATAAGATTCGATGTGCAGTAAATATGTACACTGCAAAATAAGGTATTATTTAATCGGCGGCAAGGGCCCCCTCCGCGGGACTCGACCGTAACATGCTTGCGGCCGTAACAAAGCGTTTAATTATTTTAATTTTACATTTTCCTGAAAAGTATAAGTCTACTCATGTTATAAAAGCCGAAGATTATCTACATTAAATTTCCTTGATGATGAAATAACTTTCGCTCGTAAGTTTCGATATACGTGTGAAATAAAAATCAATAAATTATCACCTTACAATTTTTTTATATTTTTCGTCACAAAAAGTCATATTGTCACTTATTTATAAGATATTGATATATGGTATCGCGAAGTTTATTTTATATCTAAAAAAAATTTAATATGCTTGTCATACAACGTACTGACATATAATAAGCTAAATGTGCAACGCTCGCGCTTAACGCAATTTTAAATTCTATAGCGTTCCTTATTATTGTTATTTCGTTTTTTAACTAAGATTTACAACGTAATGTTATAAACAAAAAGAAAGTAAATCGGACCAGTAGATCCAGCGTTCATAGCGTTTAAACAAAAAAACAAACTCTTCCGCTTTATTATTTTAGTATATATTGGAAAATGCTCATCACACTTAACAACTTTCGTTATAGACGCATTTAATTACTTCTAATAGTTTAGTTGGACTGGAGTCCATTGTCGGTTCGATACGGACCGACAACGGATGAACAGACAGAAATTTTTAACAATAATAGATATTTATTAAGTACATAATATTTTCGCCAATATATTCAATGTACAGACACATTTTTTTATTATAGAATAGATCATTTGACATTTCATGATTTTAAGTTCTTTTTTTATTTTGTTTTTAATGTAGTCTATAGAGAAATATATTTTTTTATATTGAACTTACCATATAAACACGGCGCCATAGAGGATGCTCCATCCGTACATTGATGTTTGTTAGGGCATAGACATTCGTTATTCGAATTAATAGAATAAGTACTGTTGCTAACATCGTACACGAACACCAGAGGACTGACTTCGTTAGAGGTAGTTGACACCAGCTCCAAATCTACCATTCGACAGAAGATATTTCGATAGAGTCTGATCCTGCCATCTTTGGCCATTCCGGGGATGAACGCGTAACCCTCATAAGTGTCTTCAAATGTGTTACACCGACTTCTGAAAAAAATAATTTTTGGTATAGGACACGGAAAAATATTTCTCTTTATTACTCTTATTATGTACCGATATATGAGCAAGTACTTAGTGACATTTTATTTTCCGTAAGACTGTTGTGTTTTCGATTCCCTTTTGGTGTAATGTCTTAGAATATTGTAATTTCCCTATTCTATTCATTCGATTGCAAAAATGGATGGCACAGTGAAATTTTCTGAAAAACCGTACCGCTTGTTTACGTCCTCGTATCCCAGCATGTTCAAGCCTTTACATCTGTTCATGCTCTTCACTTGAAACTTATCCTCATTCTTCGTGCTGACTTCTAATAGAGGAATAGCTGATTGATCGTATAGCTAAAAAGCACAACACATTATACCTATTAATTAAATTACATAAAATAAATATTAAAATAAAAATATTTTAGAATTTATTTTAGTGGTTTCTTCTAGGACTGTAAGGAACCTGACGGCACGTTTCGATCAGATTGACTAGCAAAACGACAAATAGATATGCCTCTGAGGCTCTTCAGATTCATGGACACTGAAATATTCCAGGTTTTAACCTAACAATGTATTAATATAGCAAAAACAATAATTTTACCCGATCTAAAATTCCAATTGATTCAAAATGTATCCATCCCGGCAGTAACCTGTGGCTGAGTGCAATCAACGGGTCGTCGTATCCCCACAAATAGTTGTGTACATTCAAGTTGACAATTGGCTGCGACTGCAATTGACTTGCAATGACGTTAAACGCAGTCTTGGTCCAAAATGGATAGGAAGAAAACATTGACGAAATGCTCTAAAAAGAATTTCATGCAACACTAAAAAAACTCCAAATTAATACATTCCAATATAAAAAGCAGCTTCACGACTTCTTCCGCAGAACAGACAGAGGAAACCTAGTGTTAAAATACTCTGTACAAAACTTTCCGCTCTTTCTTCGGGACGATATCTGTTCAGTTTCAAAACTGAACCCCGTGCTTTGTCTATCAAATAAAAATATAATTATTAATGTTCTATCGTATGATTTACAACTCTGCAACATTTTGTTCTAATGTGGTACTTGATGTTACTTCAAAAGAAACGATCTTTCAAATTACATTTTGTTTTCTTTTCAGCTTCGAGTTAAGCAGGATAGGCAAAGAGAAGTTAACGCAAGTCCGTCGGTTTTCAAATTTCAACCATTATAACAAATACAAGTTAATCTAAAAGTTCAGTTCCAAGCTATACCTTTTTTGTAATATAAATCATGATTAACGTCGAAATAATATAAAAAATATATATTATACCAAGAAAGAAATATTTGGCACGGACACGTTGATTGAACGAGGGTCGCCCATGGAAGAATGTTCTAGAAACTCTGTTCTTATGTGCGGGAAGTACCTCATTACTCCCCCTTCCTCGTCCAGTTCGAAATCCTTATTCACACGAAATTCTCTTAAATTAATGTTATTACTTTTAGTAAATAGTATTTCGTAGATATCGTGATATTATTATAGGATAGAGACCGTCTACTCTTAAACTGTACTTTTGTCTCTCATTTCCTCGTGTGGGGATCGAACCCACAACCAGTCGCTTTTATAGTCACACCTTGTGTTCCACGACTGGCACATAATAAATACATAATATTTTTTTTTATTTGTCTGTCCTTAGAAGCATTATGTCATTTCATTTGGAATTCAATGGGATGTCACTGCTAAAAATATATGCAAGGATTGTGTGAAAAAAAAAATGTTTTGACGTCTGTATAGTAACTCCCCGATAAATTTATTTAATTTTTTAAACTGGATGGTCTCTAAAAAGTAAATTAAAATTTCCTTGAATGAAAAATGTTTTCTTTTACATACAATATAATAGATATATGATATTTTCGCTTATGAACTTCAAAATAAAATAAAATTATATTATTTATTTATTATTTGATATATATTTTTGCTGATGCTATTTTTATGTCTTTGTGATTCAATTTGTGTTTGTTTGTAAGTTCAGTTTTAAAGTAGATGGTCCATACTGTTCCTATTATAGTATATGAAAATATATAGACAGAACTAACATAAAAAAATATTTATTTATTTATTTATTTTTATATTGGGAAACAAACAGCGCTACTTAAAGCTAATACATATGTACATTACATTAGCCAATAAAGTTTCCACTTATACATCAGACATGGAATGAATACAAAAAAAAAAGAAAAAGAACATAATACATACGTAAAAAATTACAATATATACATGTATATACATTACATACACATATACATATACACACACACACATATATATATATATATATATATATATATATATATATATATATATATATATATATACAGATATAAGATAAACAAGCTGCTCCTTACAATTAAGTTTAACTTACTGGACTGAATATATATTTTTCTAAATTATAAAAAAGAAAAGGTTAAGATTTTCATTTCAGGTGAATTTTGTCAATAGTTCTGCGTTAAAATTGTTTAAAATTGTTGTGAAATATATCTATATCGCTAAAACAGTTATTGTATGCCCTACAAGACCTTAGTAATAAACAATTTTTGGCATAATTAGTTTTTCGAGCAGGAATGTAGAAGGTATCTCTAGATCGGGCACTAAAAGTTGGACATTTTATGTGAATATTATTTAGCAGATAGTTAGAATCTATAAGATTGTGTAAGAGTTTGTACAAAAAAATTTGATCTCTATATCCTCTTCGTTTTTTTAATGATAAAATATTTAGAATCTGAGCATCGTCTAATTTAAATTTGTAAAGTAATCACCGTATAAATTTATTTTGGACGCTTTCAATTGCAAATATATATTTATCATACTGTGGGTTCCAGACAGGCGAAGCATACTCTAAGTAAGATCTAACATATGAATTATACAAAAGATTAAATGTACGTATGTCCTTAAAATCACATTCTTGTCTAAATATAAATCCAAGCATTTTAAATGCTTTTCCTATAATATTGACAATGTGTTTGTCAAATAAAAGACCGGCATCCAATAATACACCAAGATCCTTAACAACGGAGACTCTTAATATGTTCCTGTTACGAAACAAATAATCGAATAAGATGGGAGACTTCTTTCTACAGAAACTTATTACACAGCATTTGTCAAGATTAAGGAATAATTCATTAGATGTGCAATATTAATCAAAATTGATTAGGTCCATCTGTAGTTTTGTTCAATCCTCACGTTCTCTTATAATTTTGAAAATTTTTGCATCATCAGCATAAAGAAGTGACTTAGAATGTTGAAAAGATTGTATAATGTCGTTAAGAAAAATGTTAAAAAGAAGAAGGCACACCAGAAGTAATTGGTACAAAGCTAGAGGTGAAGCTCCTCACAGCCAGTGTTTGAGTTTTATCACGAAGATAAGATTCCAGCCATCTTAAAGGATCACCATGAATACCAGCTTGTTTAATTTTATCAATTAACAGAGAATGCGAAATTTTATCGAAAGCCTTCGAAAAGTCAGTATAGATAACATCAACTTGATACCCACAATTCATAGCGTTGAGGACTATATCTATAAATTCACACAGGTTAGTTTCTGTGGAGCGTTTGTTTATAAAACCATGTTTTGGGGGATTAGTCGGGGACGTATAAGAGGAAATAGATTATCGTAAATATTTTTTTCTAATAATTTGGGAATAACAGAAAGTTTTGATATTCCACGATAATTTTTAACATTTCATTTATCACCGCTTTTATGGACTGGGACAATGATAGACCTTTTCCAAATATGAGGTAAAGACTCCGAACGTAAAGATTTTGAAAATAATATGTATAATGGGACGGAAATTTGAGAACTGCAACGTTTTAAAAATATGGGGTGCAATTTATCAGGTCCACTGCCTTTAGAATGGTCAAGTTTCAAAAGATATTTTTCTATGATCTCACAAGTAATGTTGACATTGTTTACACATAAGTTATACTCCGAGTCAGAATTAGTTTCCCCGACTGTAACTCCAGTATCAATTTCAAAAACGGATTGGAAGTAAGAGATGAACGTGCTGGCGACAGCTTGGCCATCAGAGGAAATTTGATCATTGAAGACTATTCTGTCAGGAATACGATCATTAACTCGCTTTAACTTAACAAAGGACCAAAATTGTTTTGAATTGACACGAATATTACTTTCAGCTTTATCAATAAAGAAGACATAGCATTCCAATTCCAAACGTTTTGTCTCATGTCGTAGATGAGAAAATTTATTATAGTCACTACTTCTTCCGTAAATCTTCCATTTTTTATGTATTTTAAGTTTTTTATTTATTAGTTTTATTAAGCGGCTAGAATACCAAGCTGGAAATTTGTTATTGTTGTATACTGTTTTAATTGGTACAAATTTGTCAACAATATTATTATAAGATAAAATTTATCAACTCAATCCGTTATGTTGTGAGATGAGAGTTGTTGAACTCAGTTAATCTTATTTAACTCAGAGTTAATGGCCTCATAGTCGGCATCATGGAAACGATGTACAATGCGTGGAGGTTCTTTCAATGATTTGTGAACAATACCTTCCTCTACATTTATTAAAAGAGCTGGATGATGACTATCATCTGGTAGTGATAATGGGTCAGTCCTCTCAACCACACAAGTGGAATTAAAACGAAATCCAATAACCTCTTATTGTAATTAAAGATGGAATTATATTGACTTCATCTAGTAAAAGACATAAATGCGAATTGTAAAATAAGATTATTTTCCGAGGCATTCTGAATTGCCAAGTGCTCGTCAGACTGTAACAACCATCTAGCTTCACTAATATTGAAGTAAGGTTGTTAATATAGAGTCGCATTGTTTCGGATTTTGGGGGAAATAACAGCAGAATAGGTGCATCTTTTTACAAGGCAAACCTTGTCCGAGGATCAATGTAAGACTCGTAATATCTGCGTCAGGTAATTGAGGAGGCGTGCTGGGGTGTTGAATATCAACAGATGCACTTCCTTGGCGAATAGCAATGAGAGTACCACCTCCTCTCTTTACTCCTAAACGAATATAATCCCGTCTAACAGTCAGGACTCAGTTAAACAGACTACGTCATAATTATTATTTAGCAAATTATTATAAAATTGTTTAGTTTTAGTGCGAAGTCCCCTGACATTTTGATAGAATATATTAAGAGCCATTATAAAATGAAAAATATTTCAAAAACAAAGGTATAATAATTATGTTTAAATTTGAACATAGTAATAATAATAAAGGTACTATCAGTTTAATTGATTGAAAATACCTGCAATAAAGAAACCAAAATACCACGCAATAATAAAAATGAAAATAATTACAATAGCCCAAATAGAGACACATTAACACATTTACGATGCAACCATTGTAAGTAAGATATAAATAAATTAACATAGGAATACGAATACTATAATCGTATTTCAATATCACTATAGTACTTATGAGATTTTTTTTAAACAATCATTAGAAGAGATATGGATGACCGGAGAATTGTGTGTTTTACGGACCATAATAGTACAATTTCGAACCCATCAATACATATTCCCTTTCTCCTTACTTCTACGCCTAGCGTTATTCAGTAAAGCCTTATTATATGTAGATAGGTGATCATTGAAATATATTGGATTATTTATGTCCGTGAAGCCTATATCAGTCGCAAGCAGTCCCTTCAGCTTGCGTATTGACGAGAGAAAGTCGTCCCCTTTTTATAACGCGCCTGCATTTTCAAAATAATTGGACGGGGTTTATTGTCAGTAGTATCATTCTTTACTGCCACTCGTGTTACGAAGTCCACATCCGTATCAACATTAATAGGGAAATTGCTTTTAGATGCTAATGTTTTAACTATCTGAATTAAGTTTTCGCCTTTCTTATATGGCACTCCGTTAATTTGAATGTTGGAACGGCGAACCCATTGGTCACTTCTAATGGAGTTTTCCGATAATTCTTTAATCTTTAACTTCAAATCATCGACTTCAGCACAATAGTTATTTAATTTAGACAGTTCGTGGTCAACATCATTCATCCGCTCCGTAAGGCAATAGACAGAGGACTCAATATGAGATATTTTTGAACGTTAATTTGCTTTTATTTTACGTTACGTACGTTAATTTGCTTTTATTTTACGTTACGTACGTTAATTTGCTTTTATTTTGTATCGCTAACGCGTTTCTAGTAAACACCTTTCACTTAACCTTGACGATAGTTAAAGTTTAAAGTCCGTTAAAAATAGGATAATATTTAATATATTCACAATTCTTCTATATACAATGAATATTACACACTATATATTGAAAAAAGTAAACAATTCACTCCCGATAAATAACTTTTTCCACCGTTTAATATTATTAAAATCGACTCGACTTAGATAATGCGTGAGCTCAGCAGTTGCCGCGGCGGTATATGAAAATAAATAAACATTATTAGGAAAATCTAATGAAAAGTTTATTATCATTTTAAATGTAGTCAATAATCAAAGCAAGGAACGATATAAAGATCAACGTAGTATTAAACGTAGCAGGACTCGAACCCGCCTTTGTTGGAAAATTGGAATTGGATCACCCATGGATTTGGAATTGGATCGCCATCGCTTTCTCCGAGGCCGTTGTGGCGTAATGACACAAGCGTGTGATTATAAACGGTCAATTGTTGTTTCGATTCCCATTTGGAGGAATAAATTATGATGTATTAATATTTTTTCGCGTCGTCGTTTATGAACTTAATCAGCCTCATAACATGCAATGCTTTAAAAATTCTGCGGAATATGGGAAATGAAGTGTCTTAACGCTAGGCACTACCTATCCTGTTGACAAATTCAAGTCATTTGCTTAGAATCCTGTTGAATGTAAATTTAAGTTATTTAGGATCTGAGGTAAAAACAGGTGCAACACCTACTGGTAGTTAAACGGCCCGACTTCTTCCAATTTCAGCTTATGATCTTCACCAGAGAGGAAAGCTGCTGAGTTAGTGATGTTGAATATATACAGCTCAATACGAGCGCCCATGTTCTCCTGCAGCATGCGATTGTAGAAGAGAGAACCGACCGCGATTCTCGTCACCTGAAGTTAATTGGAAAAATATTCATTTATCCAAATAAAATTAGTAACAGAGATAGAGCTTAGAGCATACTTTCTACTTATAGCATATTGGGCATATTACGAGGGAAACTAAGGTTGTGGGTTCGTTTCCTACTCGAAGAAATGAAATATTTAATGTTTTTGTTTTCTCGCTCTGGTCATAAGGCAAAACGCGGCGTTGCGTTAGCACGCAATGCCTCAGGAATCCCTCTGAAATACAGCGTGAAAGCTAAAAAAAGTCAGTTATTTTATCTACATATAACTGTTATTAATGAACAGAGAGTGGTAAAACTAAAACATCATCTTTGTCTTTGTTGACTTCAAATTATTAATTTTATAGAAAAGATAATTTCAACACGTTGAGGTAGTACAAATATAAAAATAATCAAGCGGCCAAACGCTAAGATATGTCGCTAAGACGTCACCCAAAAAAATACAAGGAAAAATATTTGTAAAAACAAAAACACCGACTGCAAAAAACTAAAAAGAAAATAAACAAGCCCAATAGTTTATTTTAACAATATAGAAATAAGAACTAATTATAAAAGATATTAAATAAACAGACACGGCTAAAATGTATTAAATTTCAAGAAACTGTCCCTTTTAGCGTTTCTTAAACGTAAGGAATGCTTATTTTTTTTTTATTTACGTTCCGTATACGCCGTAACGTTAATGAATTGCTATAAAGTAAAGAGGATTGTTCTGGATTTGTTTAAGTAAGTAAAAACCAGTAAGGTTAACAGCATAAATTATAAGTTCGATAAAAAAAATGTAGAATTTTTGGTATAAGATTCTGATTGGATCGCAGAAGTCGGGGATGCAAGCCGCCCAAAAGATCAAACAAATCGAATGCAGCTGGGAAAAAGTACGTTTTCTAAATAAGTATATTTCTACTGTCGATCACTTTAAAAAGGTAAAAAAATAATATAATATAATTTGAAGTTTTTACGAAACATAGTTGAACACTTACATATTTCATAATTAAGAAGACGGGATCCAATGCCAAAGAGATCAGCGGTATGGTAACGAACATGAAGCCTAGAGTTATTAAAACCCACAACTTAGCTGAAATGTTAAATGTTTTAAATTATTTTCAAAAATAGTTATACGATTGTATAGGACATAGCGTCTGACTATAAACGGGACGATTGTAGGTTCGATTCCCACTTAAGAGAATGAATATTTTCATATCTTGGCTCTGGTATGAATGCAAACCGTGACACTACGTTGAGTTCCGACACTCAGCACGCAACGTCTTCTGCCTGGGAGGAAGGCCACTCTTACTAGGTGGTGGAAATCATTAAATTTTATTGCGCGTATGACCAGTTAGCATTACATAATTACCGAACACTAGTAGCTGGTTTGACGCCCATTTGAGGAGGGGTATCAAAATATCTCCTCGTTTTTTCTGTCTGGTTGAAGAGTTATAGAAAATAACGATAATTTAACGAGCGAAGAAATGGAAATATACATTAAATATTTTAATTTATTATATTTAAATTTATATTTCCATTTCTTTGCTCTGGGTTGCGGCATTGGGTTCCTCCGGTTGCTTCCAAAAATTCGGCGGAAAGTGGGGAACGGAGTGTCTTAACACTAGGTTAGCTCTGCCTACTTTGCTGTGTGCGAGATACTAAGTAAATTTGATTTATTTTTTTTACGATAATTTACTATACCATCTCTATGCTCCTAATAAATATAAACAAAATAAATATATAATTACCAGTACTGAGTGCATTGTCGCTCCGCTTCTTACTGGTTTTCATTTTAATTATTTATCCCTTTTATATCGAAAAATCACCAATTTCTATAACAAAAAATTGGAGTATTTTGCCATATGCCATTTAATTTTCGAGACATCCCGTGTTGAGTGGCGGAACTCATTGCAACACGTTGTCTCATTACTAAAGAGGGGTCAACGACCCCTGGTATTTTCTTAATAAAATATAGTATATACGTATGTAGGATGATCCTTATGTGACAACAAAGTAAAAATAAAACATAAATATTATCTTATAGTCACCTTTTTAACAACATTATTTACGTGTATATATGATTTACACACTTAAAATATACTTAAAAATACGTATATTATATTTATTCAGTAATATTCACTCAGTAATGTGTCGTATTATTAGTAGCTAGCAAAAAAATAATATAAAAATGTTTATTCTATTGTGGAGAGAAAGTGAACGTTAAATATAGGTATGACTTTACTAAATTTCATTATCAGGGAACACCATACTCTATGCAATTATTAAATATAGTCGCGAGGTGAGGAGCAACAGCGTCTATTATATGACCGATCTAACTAAAATTAAATGTATTAACAATGTCTCTTGAGGTGATCGATTTAAGTTTCAAATCTAAGAAACATTTGTGTACGCTCCTCTTCTTTTTTATGGAAAAGACACGGCAAACGAGCGTCCGGGTCACCTGATGGTAAGTGATTACCGCCGCCCACGACCCCGTGCAACCCCAGAGGAGCTATAGGTGCGTTGTTGGCTTTTAAGATGGGTTGGGCGCCAGGGCCCGGCATTACCTGATGCGAAACGCAGTGGCATAAAGCCACTACTTCACGCCGGTTTTAAATGCCGGGGGTGGTAATGATCCGGTCGAGTCTGCCCATGCGTGTTGCCATTGTTTAAATTCAAATTCAATTTTTTTTAATAATCCTATTCTAGGCCGAGATCACACGACACTAAAGAATTATACTCCTTAAGTATTAATTTAGTGACACTTGCGACAAACATTAAGTTTTCGTTGTGTCTAAGTAAAAAACTTATATCAAATGTATAGAATAAATAAATCCCGGTATTTTTAACACTATATTGCAAAGTGGTTGAATTTACTATACCCTTGTAGTTGTGTAAAGTTTAAATTTTTGCATATTTAGACGTTTTTTTAATTTTATAATTTTTTGGCGTTTTTTCCGTTGCGACGCAACGGCACAGCGTCTGCATGCACACGCGACAATTACTGTTTCGATTTCCACTTAGGAGAAGGTTATGTCAATTTGTTATGCTCTAATAATAAAACAAAACGTGGCTTTGATTTCTGCCAACGAACAATGTCTCGAAAGTTCGGCAGTGTGCGGGAAACGGAGTGACTGAACAGCAGGTTCCCTCTGCTTATTCTGATATTAGTGAAACACATACTTGATTGTAAAGCTAGAAAAAACTATATTGATATTACGAATTGAATTCAAATTAAAAAAAATTAAATCTGCACAACATACGAATAACGGATGAAAAATTAAAAAAAAACCTCACATTAAATAAATTCATATCACAGTTCAATAATTAAAAGGAAATAAAGACTAGCTCACCTTCAAGTCTAGTTTTATTTATGAATCTTGATAACCTGTTCCCCCTTAGATAAGACACAAATAATAATTGGAATTGAGTAAAAAAAAAACGTGACTATAAATTTTGCGTTAGTTTCGTGTTAAATTTGAAGGATAAAAGTAAAAGAAGTAGTAGTAAAGTATCAGTGGTAACAGTTCATACTTTTATCTCGAAGAAAATCCGGAGAGTTTTAGTTTTTTTTTTAATTTTTTAATAAGCTGGTAATAAGGAAAGGTTTATAACAATGATGAATTAGCAAAACAGATTAATTAAAATGTAGAAACTAAAAAAAACATAACACGTTTTTAAAATCATCTATCACTGAAGCGTACTTAGCTTAATGTTCTGAAAGTTCATACATTATACATTTACATTTTATTGGTTTGGAATAATCCAAAAAATCCAAAGAGTTGAAATGATTTTCGTCAATTTCTCTATGTAATTGACGACAACCTCTTAAACCTCATATAATTGTAGAGCCCGCCGTCGCGTATGGGCACAAGCGTTCGATCTGTAAATGTGACGGTGGTGGTTTCGAATCCCACTAATTATAACATTCAATGCCTCGGGAATTCGCCGGAAAATGGCGACCGGAAGTGTCGTAATGGAATCGAAGCGAATCAACACTAAGTTCCATCTTTCATCAATCAATCAGAGTACTTACCCGTTATATGTGAAATTAATAATAATATTCCTTATATCTATTTACTATTTAAAATACGTTATTTTTGGAGTCGGTGTCAATCTAAATAATTAAAAAAAATAGATCGTACTGTAAAAGTGTAAAAGTGACGGTAATGGGCTCGACATCCACTCGGAGAGAAGTTTCATAAATTCGCTCCTCGCTCTGATATTTAATATCAAATATATCTGAAATAACATGACGTTGAGTTTCGCCACTTACGCACACGCACGTCTTAAATTCGGGCCGAAAGTAGTGTCTTAACACTAGTTGCCCCTTGTCTATCCTAGTATACGGGAAAAAGCGTGAAGCTGCTATTCCTGCACTTTTTACAAGCGTTTGTTCTTTGTGTTTATTTTTCGATTCGATTTCAAAATTATAAAATTTAATTGCAAAAATGTCTAAAATGTATAATATTGAAATAACAAAAATGTATAAACCATGAAAATTGATAATAATACATATATATATATATATATATATATATATATATATATATATATATATATATATATATATATATATATATATATATATATATATATATATATCTGTAGGTACATACATACTAATATAGGCACTTGATCCGTTGGCACTTGATATTTTGACTTCGATAAAATAGTTAATTCAAATGCAAATTTTAAAGCAAATCATAATTGCATATTTGGACTTTAAAACAGTAACAGTTACTACAAGACAGGCACGTCCACTCCTGATATGAAATATTTGATAAATGAGAAATGATCAGTTATCACGTAATACTTAACTACTTAACTAATATTATAAAGATAGATATATCGCGTATAATATTTTTTTACTATTAAAGTGTATTTTTCTTTCTGGTAGACGAAGCGCGGAGTCGACTCTCTCTGTCGTTACATGTCACGTACTTTTTTTTTTTTATTATGGAAAAGACACGGCAAACGAGCGTGCGGGTACCATCAGGTAAGTGATTACCGCCGCCCACAACCCCGTGCAACCCCAGAGGAGCTACAGGTGCGTTGCCGGTCTTTAAGATGGGTCGGGCGCCTTGGCCCGGCATTACCTGATGCGAAACGCAGTGGCATAAAGCTACTACTTCACGCCGGTTTTAAATGCCGGGGGTGGTAATGATCCGGTCGAGTCTGCCCATGCGTGTTGCCATTGCTGGCGACGTAACTCTACCACACGTACTTTAGTCGCCTCTTACGACACCACCAGTACCAGGATGATCCTATTCTAGGCCGGGCTCACACGGCAAATGGCATAATAATAAAAACAAAAAATAAAAATCTCATGCTTTTTTTTTTTTTAATATTTTTATATTGTTATTTTATTTGTCATTATCTCGTTCCGTTGATTTGTTGTTCAATTGTAATATTAGGTCGTTTTTCTCATATAGAGCATAACTTTATACCTCATGCCGGGGTCGCTGTGTTCGTAAGGGAGGACCTAAGTTTCCGTCTTACCCATTTTGAAAGTCGGGACCTGTCTACCATCTGGCTCCGTGTCGACTCAGACGATCATGCCCGAGTCTACGCATGCCTTTACAGGTCCCACAGCGGTAATGTAGAAACGGATTGGCTCATGGAGCACATTCAATCGGCCATCGACGATATGCTCTCACAGATCCCCTCCGCTGAAGTCGTGATACTTGGCGATTTTAATGCGCACAATTCCAGTTGGCTTGGATCACGCACACCGACCACGCGGGGAGGGCTGCATTTGACCTTGCTACGGCGAACGGATTGTCCCAATTGGTTGAGTAGCCTACGCGACTCCCGGACGCGGACAATCACAATGCCTCTTTACTGGACCTTCTGCTGACCTCACATCCGGAACAGTACCAGGTTGTCGTCGATGCCCCTTTGGGGTCTTCTGACTACTGCCTGGTTCGGAGTGTCGTGCCCATTAAGCGCGGCAGCTGCAGATCACCCGCAACTCGTCGCGTCTGGCACTACAAGTCAGCAGATTGGGATGGGATGCGTACTTTTAACTCATCTTATCCCTGGGGGCCGGTTTGCTTCTCTTCTGATGATTCTAGTACCTGTGCCGCTGCTGTTGCCGACGTGGTTCTGCAGGGCATGGAACTTTACATTCCTGTAGTGCCAATCGGTGGCAAGTCACAGCCTTGGTTTGATACGTCTTGTAAGCTTGCTGCCTCTAGCAAACGTGAGGCATATCAAATCTGGGCTGAGGCACTGGTTACTAAGGACCCGGAGGTGAAAACCTCAAAAAGAAAGTATAACCGAGCCTCTAGGTTCTTTAAGCGGCAAATCACCAGAGCAAGGTCCGAGTATATCGCCAAAATTGGCGAGAAGCTAGAGAGCTACCCGTCCGGAACTCATCAGTTCTGGGCGCTCTCAAAGGCGGCACTTGGCAACTTTAGCCAGCCTTCGCTTCCGCCATTACGCACGGGAAATGACATCCATACGGCAAAAGAGAAAGCCGATCTCCTGGGTGCTCTCTTTGCCTCAAACTAGACTTTGGATGACCAAGGAACGACGCCCCCGACCATCCGGTGGTGCCAGAGCTCAATGCCTGAGGTTAAGTTTAACCAAACAGCTGTTAGGCGAGCTCTGTCCTCTTTGGACATCCACAAGTCGAGCGGGCCAGATGGTATCTCTCCCTTAGTGCTCCGTTCTTGTGCTCCTGAGCTGACACCGGTGCTAACGCATTTGTTTCGGCACTCCTACTCAGTCGGCGTTCCCGATCCCAAAGAAAGGCGATGGGTCCGATCCTTCTAACTACAGGCCTATTGCTATCACCCCCCTGCTCTCAAAAGTCATGGAGAGCATTATTAATAGCCAGCTCTTGGTTTATCTAGAGGATCACCAATTGATTAATGACCGACAATATGGCTTCTGCCATGGTCGCTCAACTGGTGATGAACCGGTGAACCGCTGAACCGGCAGCTATTGAAAGCAAGGGGGAGGGCCTGGAAGTTAGTTTGGACATGGCGAAGGTCTTTGATCGAGTGTGGCATAGGGCGCTCCTGGCTAAACTTCCATCCTATGGGCTTTCTGAGAATTTATGCAAGTGGATCGCCAGCTTTCTCACTGGGCGCGGCATCAGGGTCGCTGTCGACGATTTTTGCTCCAAACACATGCCCGTGAACGCTGGCGTTCTGTCCCCTACGCTGTTTCTTCTGCATATCAATGACATGTTAGAGGACTCTAGCTTTCATTGCTATGCAGATGATAGCACGGTGGACGCTGTTTACTCCGGCTGAGCAAGTCTTTCTCGGGAAAACGCTGAACAGTGCCGAATTAAACTTGTGTCTTCTGTTGAGGCGTCCCTCGACAATGTTTCCTCATGGGGTGATGTAGGGTGTTAACTCCCTGAAGACACAAGTTTGCGCGTTAACCACAAAAAATCCCATTTATCGTATCACCAGTCTTTCAAAACACTCCCCTTACAGCCGCGCCCAGTATCAGTATATTGGGCCTTAATGTTTCGAGTGACTGCCAGTATCGCGATCATCTGGAAAGCAAGGCCAAGTTGGCCTCGAAGAAACTGGGGGTCATCAACAGAGCGAGACGGTACTTCACGACAAAACACCGATTGGCCCTATATAGGGCCCAGGTTCGGCCTCATATGGAGTACTGTTCTCATCTCTGGGCCGGTGCACCCCAGTATCAACTTGAACCATTTGATCGCATACAACGGAGCTCCATTCGAATCATTGGGGACCCAATGACCTGTGAAAGGCTTGACTCTTTGGCTTTGCATAGAGACGTCTCCTCGCTGTGCGTTCTCTACCGCATTTATCATGGGGAGTGTTCTGAAGAACTGTTTGACCTGTTACCTGTCGCCGAATTTTCTAACCGCACAGTACGTCACAAGTTAAAATATCATCCACACCACCTGGATACGTGGCAATCTACTACTGTGCGGTTTCGTAGGAACTTCCTTCCACACGCCACAGAACTGTGGAATGGCCTACCCACGGCAGTGTTTCCAGGTCGATACGACATGGGTACCTTCAAAAAGCGCGTCTATCTCCACCTTAAAGGCCGGCAACGCACCTGTAGCTCCTCGGGTGTTGTACGGGGCCGTGGGCGGCGGTAATCACTTACCATCAGGTGACCCGAACGCTCGTTTGCTTTGTTCTTTTCCATAAAAAAAAAAGAAATATAATATTCCAGACGGCCACTTTTCTCATCTTAATAATTTAAATTATATGAATATTTCACATCTTATTAACTTAAATTATATTATGTTCTATTCTTATGTATATTTTTTTAGAAATTACACAATTACTAATAAAAAATTTAAGAGTTTCATTTCTATTCTTATTTTCTATATCTTAATGTTTTCTTCCGCGACAGCAGGGTAAACAGAGGGAACCTAGAGTCGAGACACTCCTCCCTTTCTCCGCTTTTTGCCGAATTCTGGAGACACTATGTATATTATAACAGCCGCGCTTTGCTTCGACATCAGAGCGAAGAAATAAAATATAAATTTCAATAAATATTTAATTTCCTCGATTGGGCATAATTTGTGGCCCTCGCCACGACCGGCCTCAAATAATAGTAATTATTTAACGATATAATGTACATAATATTAATAGAAGAAATAGGCTTAAGGTTTTTACACCCTTTTGTATCCATTCCGTGTTTCTTTCTTGGGACAATATGTACGCTTTTACAATAGGATCCCAGAAAACGTTCGGAATGTTCTATATAACGATTTAAAAAAAATAGCAAAAGACTTTTGTAACTTTACTTGGACTTCTTCGACGTCTTTTGTTTTAAGAGTAATTATCAAATTAATGATTTCATAAATGATAGCACGGCTTATTAACAAAATTCTCGCTCCAGTCTATTGCAACGGTATAATTGTCAATCAATGTGAATTAGTAAATAATTGATATAAAAATAAACCCCACTGAGTTTCTTACCACGGTTTCATGTTGAGTTGCAGAACTCAACGCAGCGCTTTGCCTCGACACCAGAGCGAAGAAATGGAAATATAAATGTAATTAAATATTTCATCTCCTCGATCTGTTCCATGTTGATTTGCGGAGAACATGAATTTTCACCTAAAAATATTTACCTAAAAACAAATTAAAGCCCAACAGACAATGAATGGCAGCAATTGAGATAATATGTAAAAAACAATAAATAAATGTGCAAAATAGAAAATTACCTATAAAAATAAGTAAAAATACTATTTACAAATAAATGCAATATAAATATATAAAAGGTAGCACCATAAGACTAGAAGAAATATAAAGAATCTTCAAGAAATTACACAGAGTTATCTTATGAGATAACTGGCTGCAGGACTTACTTTCGGACGCTCAGAGATGATCGCCTTTTCAATCGGAAAAATCCAAGAAGCAGCTTTAGAAAGTAGTTTTAAATATTCTTCAAGATCAGTGGTGGCTGTTAAAATTCGCTTACGTTCATTATTAGGAAGCTTAATATATATATTGCTATTGTACATCCAGGTGTTAGTAATACTAAAAGACGCGCTTTTGAAAATTGGCGAGTCTTAGAAGAAATTCACTTAGCCACTACATGGAAAGTTTTTAGTTTATTATTATTACCCCCAAATATCACTCCGCACCTTGAGGTCATTAAAATGTACTAAGATAGGACGGTTACGGTTGGCTGCTTTATTTTCTAAAGAACATTCGATCGATACCCACTCGAAGAAAATAAACATTTCTTCAAATGTATATTTTTATTTCTTTGCTCTCGTGTCAAAGCGCGGCGTTAAGTTCCGCCACTCAACGGGCAATGCCTCCAGCATGTGATGGAAAATGAGAAACGGAGTGATTTTGATGGTAAGAAGATCATTCATATAAAAGTCGTACATAACAATTTCAGTTATTTCAGTGTACAGATGTACTCCAGACCTATTTTTTTAAAGTAAAAAAAGCTGTACTTTTTAGCTGTGGTGGCGCGCTTGCAGGGTCACAGGTATTCAATAATAATTTGTTAAAAATGCCTCTCATCAGGATGGACAAAAATTTGACGTTATATTTTCTCTACGTCAGTCGACAAAATATATTTGAATATTAAACTTTAACTATCCATCCAAGATGGGTTTCCAAATGTATCGGTTTGCCAGTACCTAACTTAAGTATTTGCGATCCTAATAGATCCCAAAATGAATCAACACTAATAATCATATCAATATCACCTAATATTAATTATTATTATCCCATAATATTCTTTGATTTTCACGATCATTACATATTTTAAATAAAACTATTTTAACCGAATCTGCCTCAGTCTACCCGTGACCACGGACTACTGCAAAGTGTTCGAAACGTCGGGTTTCCAAAAAATGTTTAATCCTAAATACACGCAATTAATCCGGTTTAACCAGTTTCATTTAAGATCAATATCAATATCCTGGTAAGTAAATATTAAGATAAGTTCAATTTACACTTGATTCGTCTATGATTGTACGGTACTTTAGTCATAATCAATGGCTAAACAAAACTCGAAAGATTTGCAAGATAATGATTCGTTTTCACACAACATGGTTTACCAATCGGTAAAGAACAATTGTTACGTATTCCTATAACGCCCCTTTTGACATAATTAGTTGATTAGGCTTATTTCGTATACATATTGAAACACGGCGTGCTTCAGCTATCAAGAGCAATATATCCTCGATTAAAAGAATCACACACTTTGATAAGAGCAGTAGACAACAGCAATCAAGATTTCTCTGAACTACTAACACATACCCATAACGTTACATTAAAGTTATTATTTTTACATGAACCAATACCTTCTTTCGTACTTAATAATTTAGCATTAGCTTTATGAATCCAAGTTCGAGTCGTTATCATGATTGAGTGTGGTGTGCTTACGTCTACATTTCCTGCATACAGGTTTTTTATACTGACAAGCGTAAAAACTAACTTGTAAACAATTATGACATATTTTATAATAAAGTAAAAATTTAAAACGTTATTCATTATAACGACCTACAAATTGTGTTCAATTTTTAAATTGATATTCACATTAGTTATACACTTAGGACAATGCTTAGGAGATTTATTACCTGACTGAGAATAACTTTCAATAGAAACGATGCTTTTGAATGAGTTTAAACGATTATTACTCTAAAATAATTTTAAAGTCTTTAACAGAAACATGTATGCACGGTTACGAAAAAAATTACAAAGCATTTATAAGATAATAGTTTATTCGTACCATGTTTGCCTTTAATTTCTGCTTTAATGAGGTAATTTATCGAGATTATTATTAGTTTGTACTGAACTTTTTTCATTATCAATATTAGCCTCGCTCGATTTACAAAAACGAGCAATTACATCCTGAGCTTAGACAATTATTTTATAATACTGAAACTTAATATCATTTCTTTTAATTAATATATTCTATACTCTCTATTATACACTAACCTAAGCTGTATTGTATCATATTGTTAAAAAACATGAGACTGAGTTACTGAACTTACCTTCACGCTGCATCCCTAGAGGAGTAGTCAGAGAGGACGGAGCGCCAAATGCTCTCTCTCTCATACCTCTGTCGCCTTTTCTACTGTCATCAATCTCTTCATACATGCCCTCTGGGGGTCCTCATGTTCTTTCGTCTCTTCTCCCCCTACTTCTTTTACCGTACCCAAACCAGCTAGGCACGTTCTTCTTCATTCTCACTATTACCTGCCATTCTGCGTATATTTTCATTGCGGATTCTAGAACATCCCTGACACTCTACTAAAACTCCAATAATTATAAAAAAGCGAATGTTAACAAATTTAAATTTTTAAATTTGTAAAATTTAAATGATAACATCTAGGATATTGATTACTTTGGAAAAAAAATAATGATGCAATAACCAATTGATATTTTTATTTTTAAATCGACATACAAAATACACAGCACTATTATAGTACTATACTAAATATTGTATTAAGATATTAAAATTAATCTCCCCTTAAATTTTAAAATAAAATAATAAAAGAACAATCAAAGAAAAGAAATTTACACAATATTTAAAAGCAACTTCTTGTTATTTATAATTTATATAACGTTTAACCTAACAATATAAGTATTTTCTTTCATATAAACAATTACTTATTTAGATAAACAAACAAAACTTTAATTGTTATAATATTTCATATTGCAATGATATTTTAATATGGTGGTAATTATAATGATGGTAAAAAACTGAGCAAAAAGGTGGACAAAAAGGAGAAAAAATAGACAAAAGGGAACAAACAATTGTTAATTAATAATACTAACTTTTATATATTATTTAAACCGTAAATATAATGGGGCCATTCGTGGCGCAGGGGCACAAAATGTGACTGTAACACTGACTGGTTGTGGGTTCGATCACCGAGGAGATGAAATATTTACTTAAATTTATATTTCCATTTCTTCGCTCTGGTGTAGAGGTAAAGAGTTCTGCCACTCCACACAGAAACAGAAAACGCCTCTAGAATTCTACAGAAAGTGGGGAACGGAGAGTCTTAACATATATAGCGCAGCGTGAAGCTGATTTGTAAATATAAACTAATTTTGTGGGCACCGTCTATCGGTTGGCCGATAGACCATGTCATAATTTTATATATATATATATATATATATATATATATATATATATAATGGCTGGTTTTAGGCATTTAGACATTATATATGAAAATGTTTTTGGTGAGATTTCATTTATTTTTGTAAGATGTAAGTTTTGCATGAAGAAAAATTTTAATGTGGATGTGGATGGACTTGAATAAACTAGATTCGGAACAAGTACCGTTAGAGGAAGTACCAAAGTACAATAAGTTAGTGATACACGAAGCGGGCATATTATGATAAGAGGTGAAAGATATATGAATAAAAGGGTTATAATAACTGTGCATTTTTTAATAAATGGTAATCAAATCACTCCTAAAATCACCTCTAAGTTTTTATACGTTTTCTATAATAAATAATTTTTTTTCTTTCCTAAATGTGGAATAATTTAGACGTAGCTTGATGAGAACGTATGCTTAGTGCTCCGAGCACCTGGTCGGTTTCCAAGAGGCACGGGTTGGGGTCCCGCTACGTTCAAATTTTTATATGTTTTCTAAATAAGTATTTTTCTTTCCTAAGTGTGGAATAACACTTTAAAAAATAAAAAAAAGAGTATAAAAATTTCGACGTAGAGAACGTATGGCCTAGTGGCCAGAGCGCGTGGTCGGTTTTCAAGAGGCGCGCATTGAATTAAAATCAATCAATTTACAGTCGCAACTATTGCTATTTTATCAAAATGTTTTATATCTTATTTTTAACTTATAAAAATATTTTTGACTTATATATATTTTTCTATTTATTTTACAACTTAACGTTATCGTAGCACAGTGTCTTACGCGATGGTAGTGGGTTTGACAATTAGAGATTTCCTTCAATATGATCTTCTGGAATTAATGAATTATTTTCATATCACCGCTTTTTTAAGCTAACACAATAAAAATAGGCACACGTTTAAACTTAGGCAAAGCAGCTCCATTAAATAGAATAGTAATATCGTATAATAGTTTATTTAAAAAAGCAGGTTTAGATATATTTCAACAATCTATATCCACTTTTAAGTTGCAAACAAAAAAATATTGCGTAAATTGTCTTCCTCTTAAATAATTGTTGATAAATGAGAAATTTTTGATCTATTTTTTTACTATGTATTTTAAATAGTTAAAATTGTTACAAACTTTTTGTTTTCTGTTTCTTTTATTGTATAAGTTTTTTTTGGGTGTAAGTAATATCAAAGAATGGTTTGTGTTATGTTTGTCCTCTTTTTTTATTAATTAATGCATGTCAAGGTATAAGTTGTAGTCCCTTAAGATTGTTTTGTTTTTAGCATAAGAATTATTACTGTATACAACGTTGGCTTCCTAGTAATATAAAATAAAAATAAATAATAACGAGAAAAATTTCACCTACGCTCCGACATAATCCGTCAGGGTTATTGTAATAGGAAATTATTAATATTATTTTATGCAATAAATAAAAAAATGATCTCTTAACAGCAGCTTATTACCGTTAATCCAAAATGGTCGCAGCAACATAATGGCGGTTTATAATTATTTGCGCAACACCCCTAATTTGGGTATTCAATGAAACAGCTGTAAAATACAATACTCCATACAATGTATAAATATTTAGAAAGCTTGTTTTTAATTTTTTTTAATAACATTCTATTAACACAACACTATCGTATGCTTTTGCAAAAATCTGCGTCTTATAATTACTTGATTTATTTTGACATTTTTCACTTATTTTTAAAGTACATTATAAGAAAAATAACACTAGCTGACATCTATACTATCTGAAGGCAGGAAACACGCAGCAACCGCACCACCTGAAAAAAGGAAAAAGATTCGAAATTCCATATATAACAAAGCAATCAAAAAATTTAAAACTATGCCTTGTCATGAATTTGTTAACACAGAGCACCAAGTGTTAAAATACTCCGTCTTGTACCTAAGATTAACGATTGATGATTTTGAATTCAAACCAATAATTCCAGGGATTAGCGTGTTCAGCTAAATAAATTTTAAAATAACACTAGTATGGGTGTGACTTACTTATAACTAAACCAGCGGCGCCATACAACGCGGGAGTACAAGCACTTGTAATGGCCGCGCTTACTACATTAGTGCCGGCGAAAGCGGAGAGTCGCGCCACCATCATGCCCAAACAAGCCACCATGCCCCTTGAAGAGACAGAGAATATTATTATAAAATATTATTTTTACGGTTAGGGTAACTTAATTAAGCATGTACAATATTATTAAAATATTTTTTTGCACTTTTAGGACCACTTTATTGTCTGACCATCTGTCAAGACAGCAGTAATTAATATCAAATGTTCAGGTCTATGGTCCCTTAAAGAATAGAAAATCAAGTTTCTAAGTCAATAAAATTAAAAGATACGAGTATTTTGCTGCATTTTGTATGGAATTCACCTTATGCTCAAACAAATTGGGTCCCGTTGACCTATAATCCTTAAATTGCAAGCTTCGGAGGGCGAGTCCGACTCGTTCTTAACGGGCTTATTAAAATGTTATAAAAATTTAAATAGATAGAAAAATATTTTATATTATGTTCGATAAAATTTTACAAATCCACTAGCGACTGATTCTAGACAGGTATTAGTAGTACCTACTATAAACTATAAAATAATGAATTTTTCTTACAATAAATTTTACGATATTGAACTATGTTATTCATTTAACATGCCATAGTTATATTAAAGCTAGGTACAGACTATTTAAATTTAATTTTCACCATTTACCTATAAGACGTAGGGTATAAAGTAACGAAGTAAGACGACACCACACCAAACACCATGGCCGTTGTGAGAAATATGTAGAACAATATAAGTCCTGATAACGCCTCTCCCGTCACATTGATAAGAATTGCGGCGATTGCTGCTATTATGAGAATAACTATAGTCAGAATCTGAAAAAAAAAGGATAATATTATTTATTTTGTCCCACCTTCCTGCCGAATTTAGGAATATTTGCGTGTTGTATGGCATAACTCAACGCTCAACGCGCTTTAATCTTGATGTATCAGCAAGGTAATGTAAATGTTTAATTAATCATCTCCTCGAGTGGGAATCGAACCCACGAATGTCTCATATAGAGTCTCGTACTGTGCCGCTCCGACGGCCTTAACGGAACGAAACAATTATTATAAAGGACAAAAAAACCAAAAAGGTCTTTATTTCAACTACAATACTAAAGGTAATAAATACAGTAAGCGAAGGCATTCGAAGCAGTAGTTCCTGAGACTGGCGTGTACAACCAAGAGATCAAAAAAAACCATTTGAAAACCAGACAATTGTTTATTTCCCCGCCCTGATAATGAGGCAACCGCGCGACGTTGAGTTATGCCACTCAACACGTAATGCTTTGAGAATTAGAAAGTGCAGAACGGAAATATTTTAATGGGAACGGAGTGTAACACTAGGTTGTCAGTTTCCCTCTGTCTAAACTGCCATGTGCGGTATACAGCGTGAAGCTAAAAAAAATTATCAATATAGACACTGATTAATATTGTAGATCGGCTTAATTGTTTTATTTACTTTTAATATATCTTATCTATATCTACACCACTACAGACTATTACAAACATGGTTACGGATGTTACCTTTCGTTTCCCAGCACACTGTGATATCAGAGCGTTGAGCACAAAGAACGACAGCCCGTGAGCGCATCCCGCCCAGATGGTGTTCTCCGATATAGTGTCTTTACACTCTGGTATTATCTATATAGAAATATTGAAATAAGATAAAGTCATTTAGATTCTTCTAAAAATAGAAACATTATACTATCTGTATTTTATATTTCTTTTGTATTCTGTGTGCAATAAAGTATTTTCTATTCTATTCTATTTTTTAAGAAATATTTTATATTTTCCTTCCCTGCCTCTGGTAGCGAGGCAAAGGGAGTTGAGTTCTGAGTTCTGATTTTTTGAGATATTTAACTTCACACATCCTATTTTCGGTCGGTGGCAAATTATCTCTAAGACATTCGATTTCCCGCTTTTGGAGACCAGACTCCACCAGTCATGAGAGACTGAGAAAATAAAAATTATTTTCAAAAATCAAACCCGCAACTATTCCAACGCTATGCGCACTACGAAGACACAGCGTTGAATTCCGCTACTCTACGCAATATCTCGAAATTGAGTGATGGTGGAGAACAGAGTATATCAACTGTAGATTTCCTCTGTCTGCCCTTAGTTTCTTTTTCTTGTTTCTTCTTACATAAAAAGGAGATAATATTACTCACAGGTTCAATAATCGTAGTATTGACAACAGAAGAGGTGCTGGTGGGGTCGTCGGTGGCGACGTAGAAAAGCTCACAGAAGCCACTGCTCTTAGAACCAAGACTCGCGTACGATGTGAAAAAAACATTGAAAATGGTTGGCAGGATTATAGCGAAGGAGTTGTTCCTGTAATAAATAAAAAATAAGGTCGTTGTGGTGCAGTGGAAAAGCATATAGCTGTGTGCTCTACGATAGTGGGTTTGAATACCTTCGCCTTCCGCTCTGGCAAGATTGCATTGCAATGTCTTACATTTCAGCGGAAAGCGGAGAACAGGGTGGACACTACATTTTCCCTTATTTTAACTTCATAAACTATTAATTATTTTCTGTACTCACGCAATATAAACAACAAAAGTTAAGTAATATAACAACAACGTTTTTCCCAGTAGAGGCGGTTTGAAGAGCGGCGCTATCTGAAGCCAGAGCGAGCGTAAAGTTAATTGACCAATCTCTTCTTTGCTGCCTTCTTCCAGATATATACGTTCTACCTGTAAAAAAACACTTACTTTTCAAATTCCCTGCGTGTGGAAAATGAGAAACGAAACTTTTACTGAAAACAGACTTTTTTTTATGGAAAAGACACGGCAAACGAGCGTCTGGATCACCTGATGGTAAGTGACTACCGCCGCCCACGGTCCCGTGCAACACCAGAAGAGCTACAGGTGCGTTGCCGGCCTTTAAGGTGGGTTGGGCGCCGGAGCCCGGCATTACCTGATGCGAAACGCAGTGGCATAAAGCCTACTACTTTACGCCGGTTTTAAATGCCGGGGGTGGTAATGATCCGGTCGAGTCTGCCCATGCGTGTTGCCATTGCTGGCGACGTGACTCTACCACACGTACTTTAGTCGCCTCTTACGACACCACCAGTACCAAGGATGATCCTATTCTAGGCCGGGATCACACGGCACAAATGTCTTAACACTACGTTCTATCTGCTTATCCTGCTATGTGCGGGATATAGCGTGAAGCTAAAAAAAATACAAGTAACATGAGAATATATATATTTAATGTTCATATAATAACTATAATAAGATTTCTCAGCTGATAAAAATGAATATTTAATATAAGTAGTTTAAACTTACAGGATATTTATCTGCTTTCCCTTTATTAACTTTGTTTATCCTTCTCAAGACGTCCAGAGCTTCATCCATTCTACCAACATTGGCTAAGAATTTAGGACTTTCGTTATAGAACCATAGCGCTATGGCTCCTATACCCAAAGGTAGTGCCATGACCAGGGTGAGAAGACGCCACGGCCGGTAGAGGATGCCCATGATGTATATTGAAAAATTTAACTTCGTTATGAAGTAGCCCCAGACTGGAAATTGATAAAATAAATTTAATATATATGTATATATGGTTGTTTCTTTTTTTATATATATATAATTTTAGTTATTTGTTGAGGCCAGTGGTGGCGCGGGGGCACACACGTGTGATTGTAAGCGCTGCTTAGTGGAATCAATTTCCACTCGCGAGACTTTATTACATTGTGTAAAGTTATGTTCTTAAGTTCATTTAGAGAAATTATAAGGTAAACTTTATAACGCTACGCCGCATTTTGTGTTATCAAGCATACTAGATAATTTTATATAAAAACACATATTTTACGGATAGACAATCCTTAAGAATAAATAATACCAACAAGCGTCTCGTGAACTTCCGATTCAGCTGAAATGGATACGGAGAGTTTTAACACTAGGTTCTCTACTATACGAGAAAAAGCTTAAATATGTTGTTTTTACAACAAACACGATCAATTGATATGCGACCAAAAGCTCAACTATAGAGCCATCGGAAAAATATATAAGGAGGAGTAAAGACCTACTGTAGTACAAGGTGGGTGTCAACATGAGAGCACTGGTCATAAGCAGCATGTACCTAGCGCGAGACTTAGAGTTGCAACACTCTCCTAGTAAAGCATATGTCGCTGACTCCGCTGCACTGGATCTGGAACATTGTCATTTGTGTGTAAGAAATATTATAAAAAAGAGAGTGTCTTTACACTAGGTTCCTGGATTCCCTCTTCCAGGGAAGATTATATGCAGGACACTTCCCATTTGGACCCTTCCAGTTTCCACTTTCCGACGAATGGTCGAGGCATTTTGTGTTGAGTGGCAGAGCGCAACGCTGAGCATTGTAATGAGCTGATGCGAAAAAAAATACATACTTACAAAATGTATAGAATTTAAATACACTAAATAACAAAACAAAGCTAAAATTTACTACGGTCGTATTTAAATCCTATTGTGGTTAGTTTGTTACGTGATGACTTAATGTAATGAGAAGATAAATCACTCGTGGCGTTTTTTTATACACTCGATAGCAACTTACAATTTATTTTAAGATCATTCATTCTTCATTATCATCACTAAAAATAATGAATAAATAAAAAATACAAGAAGAACCAATTTTGATGTTTCAAAATGAGATGGTAGTTAGTTCAAATGTGAAAAAAAATAATAAAAAATATTAGTATATATGATAGATTTGTCAATTGACGATTGCTACTTTGGGGAAGTGTTTTTTTTTTATCCAAAAAGAAGAGGCTCTTCTCAATCTGCTTATTTCAATGACAAAACGAGCAATATAGTTACTTAATTGTAAAATAGAGACCGTAGGAACTCAAGATTCTTTTAGTTTACGACTTGCGTGAAATAAATAAATGAAAAATCGTAGTTTCGTTACAGAAAAAAGAATTCAATTTCCGTTTTTCTCTATGCATAGTGCGTGAAATACCTCAAAATGGAATGGAATAGATAGCAATTTTATGATTTTATCAGTCTACCAAATAATATCCCCTAAATAGGCAAGAAGAGATGAGCTACTATTTTATGAAGGATCGTAGGAGAACCGTTGTGACACAACCGTAGTGACTTTAAATACATTTTTGTGTATTCAATCTTCACCTGAGAAAGTGAATTATTTTTATTCCCCTACTTGGGCAAGGCAAATCACGGTTGAGTTCCACCACTCAATGTCTCGAAACTGGGCGAACGGGCGTAGAAGGGACGTGTTTGACACTAGGTTACCATGCAATACAGCAAAGTGATTTGTGCTCAACTGGCTATTCGAAACGCCATAATCAAAGATCAGAAAAGAAGGTTAATACCATACTTACAAAGCCGAGCTGATAAATCTTAGGGCAGCCAGCACCTGCCACGTGGGTGCCAGGCTACTGAGGGCTGCGCTGAAGAAGCTCCCCGTCATCGCCCACATGAGGACGAGGCGCCTCCCTCGCGTGTCTGATAGATAGCCCCAGGGGTACGACATTACGATTATACCTGAAAAATAGCAATTATAATATTTTCTTTTTTTTAATTATAATATATATATATATATATATATATAGTAAGTGTTATTTCACACCCGGAATACCCGGAATTAACATTCTTAATTAGAAATTTTTTCTTACGTAGTATTCTTATTTAGAAAAATATTGACATAGTGCAATGTCAACCTGCACCTCTTAGCATTATATCTTATATTTACATTTTATCATATAATTAGTAAGTTATTATTTAGTAAGTATTTAGTTCTTTCCTCTGTGTGAAATAAAACTTTATCAATAAGACCGCATAGAATAGACAAGATTTAAATATTTTCGCTTGTTTTCTTTTTAAATTGACTAAACTAGTATACTAACACCAAATATGTTATATCGATTCTCCATTTTTTTTTGTAATATAAGATAAAACTGCAGATTTTTTAATTACATCAGAAACATCCATTATTGAAAAAAAACATGAACCAATGTTACCGACATTAATAACAAAAATAATTATACCTATCTATAACTAATGATTCTGAGTGTCAAAGTTATCTATTAGATGAGGGACTGCAAAATTCTGAATTTCTTCCATACTGATGTATCTTAAAAGGTTTATGTGAATGTCGGTGGTTGAAAAACATTGTGAGAGCACTAATAAAACCACACTCATAGTACATAGTGTAAAATATAGCTCCTATTTGTTAGTTACCCGACTCATTGACTTCATATTGACTGTGATTTATATATTTTATAATTTTAAGACCCGATAAACAATCATATTGGTGATATTCAAATATATTCTGGAGAAGAACAATTATAAAATTTTGGAATTTTTTACAGAAAAAATAATTCAGTGATATATTTATACATTTTCTATTTTCCAGCGCATTTCAAGACATATTTTAATTAATACTTACGCAAATGAAACGTTATTTCCGAATACTTTACACTGTGCCAATTTTTTAATCCTCAACGTTTGTGAACCGTGAAGCAAGGACGTTGTTAGCGATTCACGACGACCTAACCTCGCTTCAATGCTAGGCCCTATTTACATAAAAAAATATAATACAGAGGATTGACATGACTATCAAATATAATATATACTGACCAATTTTAAAGTTGTTAAAAAGTTGGATGTAATATGGTGCGTCTATACAAGTAAATGTTGTGGCTCCGAATCATATCTAAGGTACTTTTTACTCCTAAAATTTTTATTTCGCTAAACTCTTTAGGCGAAATATTGTTTTATGCCCTACTACCGATTCCGCTACGTTTATGTTTTCTAAAAAGTATCGATCCACAATATTTTTAGTATTTTTATTCATTATACTAGTATGAAGATGATTTATCCTAGAACATTCTAAAATTAACGTAGCAATAAGTCACTACAATCATTTTACTTTAAATTATATTTTGAAGTTGACACTAATAGACCATTTAGATTTGATTAGGATCTCGAACAGTGAAGACGTTTGTTGATTTTAAATCGACATTTATGTCGCAAATCCCAGGTCCCCTACGAGATCCTCTCCCTGCAACGAGAGATGATAAGAGAAAAAATATATTTTTCCCAAAAGCCAATCATAGGCGGAGGAAACCCTCGTATACCTCATAACACTAATAACTATTTAATATAATGGAGGTCCATTATACCAGCAAAAGGCATAGACGAAAGCACGCCTATCTGCTGGAGACTCATCCCGAGGTCACAAGTGGCGGCCGTCACGATGATGCCCAGACCGAAGATGTCGATGCCCATCGCGATGATGACCATGAAACACGCGAAGAGGAGCCCGATGTTATATTTGCCATGACCTGAGAGAGTATTAAATTTTACATAAATATACTTTAAAAATATATTTCATTTCCTCGAGTGGAAAGAGAACCGACAACCAACGGTCATACACTGTGCCTTTGCAATGGCCTCGAAATATTTACTCAAGTGTCGTTTATGTCCATGGAGTGCGTTTAATCATGAACCAAACATTTTTCAACTTTGCAAATATACCAATTTAATTTGAAAATCGTATTAATTTACTTTGTTTATATAGTTTCACATCTGTCATGGCGAAAGATTTGCGAAGAGATAAATTAATGTTAACATTCTCAGTTCTTTCATTTGTAACAAAAAGTTGTACGTATTTCCACTCCAGGCATTTTTCAAATGTATATTGTTTTAGTTGGAATAAGCTTAAAATCATCGTGTGTGTATTTGCTGTTTTTTTTTTCTTTTTCAGCTTCACGCTGCATCCCGTGCACAGCAGAGTAGACAGAGGGAACATAATGTTAATGTAAATTGCGTGTTGAGTGGGGGAATTTAACGCCGGGCTTTGGCCTTTTCAGTTGTCGCGCAGGAGCACAAATTTGTGACTGTAAATGCGACAGTAAACGCGACAGGTTGTGGATTCGATTCCCATACGAGGATTTAATATTGTTATTTCTTCGCTTTGCTGTAGAAGCAAAGCGCGGCGTTGAGCTCAACACATAATGCCTCCAGAATTCGGCGGAAAGTGGGGAGTGGAGTGTCTTAACACTAGGCTCCATCTGCCTACCCTGCTTTATTCGCACAAGACTAAAAGCTGAAAATAGATATTTAATGCGTCTATAAATATATATCTTAACTAACTTTACATAAAAATAAGAATAATACATTTACAGATAACACATTTAACATAAATGTGAAAATTTCGTAAAATCAAAATAATATACAGGAAAAGTTACGGATCAAATGTTTCTAGAGAATGTCAGATTTAAATAAGAAAATAATAAATAAACTTAGTAATTTTTCTTCGCTTACTGAAAAAGCAAGTATCGTGTGATCGTAAATTAAAAAGAATAAAATAGTTAGTATATCTCGATATCGCACGTGACCGTATCGGTACTCGTAGCTTTTGTTTTGTTGATTAGAGCATTAGGACACCTTATCTAAGAGGGCATTGGTTTATCTTTCAATAAGAACATTATTTATCATGTATAGATGCATTTGAACCTATAACTAATATATATTATTATATTATTATTATATAACTGGCAATGACTTTGAATTGTCAATTGTTTATATTTACTAGAAAATGCAAAACTCAACGTTTAGTACAAACATATAAATCAAAAAAATATATCCTACGACACAAAAAGACTCAAAAGTAAATAAAATAGAATATATAAAATTAGTAAGACCGGTGTAGATAAAGATATGTGTTCATAAAAAAACCTGATGATCTGCAAACGGCTGAACATATTTACTCGAATCATGGCTAACTCATTCTCGATAATTTAACTTTCAAATAAATCCTCTCTTTTTAGTAATAGGGTAATAAAAAATAACAACAATTTTATATTTTTTTTATCCAAATATTTCAAATTTGGATATTTTGTATTATCTTCTAGCATAACAGATAACTCTTTCTTTCTATAATTATTCATATTCCTAGGTAAAAGTTACTTCTAATTCTACGATCGTTCAATTTGTTTTTTTTACGAAATTTTATTACGATGTTTTCTACTAACCCTCTATCCCGTATATAGAAGAAGAGAAGAAAGAAAACGTTCGCGTGACGCCTCTTCTTTCTTCAATTTCCGGCCAAATATGCTTAAGCTAGATACTGATACTAATACCACAATGCACCAATAGGGTAATATATTCATAATCCGAAATGCATGAATAACACTTTAAAACACTTTTTCCGTTATCTCAATCAGCCCTCTTTAGTTGACCACATTGTAATAAAGTGTTAAAGCATATGTTTTAAAAGTACCTGTAAAAATATCGTTTTCATTTTCTTTTATAATTTCGTTGCTAAAAAAAATATTTATATTTTTGTCTTCAAATATTATCTTATTTTCAGCTTTAAGCCATATCCCGCATGTCTGCTACATGCGTAACAGTAAACAGAGGGAACCTAGTGTAAGCACTCCGTTCCCCAAATTAACAATCGTCGCTCAAACGCTGTGCTGCTGCTCCACGACGCCTCCTTCAACAATATAAGTGAACTAACTATTCACTAAAACTATACATATAAAATAGGGGCTTGTGTTCTTCTGTCTACATATCGTACTTCCACTTGAAAAACCTACGAACTACGATAGTTGCCAGCATTGCAAAAAGCAGAATCTCGGTACGTTTTAGTTATTTAATAAAAAAAACGGGACCCTTTCGGCAAAAGCGGGACATTGAAATTATACACAACATGTTGTTTTTATTACGTATCCATTTATTGCGGGACAGATAGACACATTACATATTTTCTAATAGACAACCTTCACCATTCTAAGGTACAACACTAATTTGTGTTTGGTTCAATCTGTACCTCTGAAATTATTACTAGCTAAGCTAAAATAAATGCTAAAAAATAAAAAGCCTGTCCTCTTTAGCCCTGTAGGTAAATTTAATTTTAGGCTGCTTAATGGAGAAATTCTGCCAACATCGGGACGTCTGGCAACTCTGGCAAGTGTATAGACGGCTATACCTATATAATATTATACGGTACATGTATTCTACCCAATAATATAAAACAGCTGAATAAATTTGATTAAAATTAAACGTAATAATAATATAATATACAATTATACTTTAATATACCTACTTATAAAGAATTATTTTTTATTAAACTGAAAAGATATAAGGATTAATAGATTTTTATTTTATTTGTACTATACGTTTATACTAAGTTTAAATATAAAGCTTAAGAGTTTGTTCGGTGGTGTGGGGAAAGGAGTGTCTTAACACTAGGTTCAATCTGCTTACCCTGCTGTGTGCGGGATAGTAGAGTGAAGCTGAGTTTGTTTGGTTTGACGCGCTATCTCAGCACTTTCGTTGGAAATTAACATTTATTTTTGTATCTGATATAGTTATCGAGAAATGAGGCCGTTTTGGCAAGTCGGCGACTGTAAATGCCACGGTTGTGGATTCAAGTCCCACCCGGAAAATGAAAAAAGTCATAATCGGGGAAACGGAAGAGTCTTAATGGGAACGCAGTTTGCCTGTGTTAGAGTTACCAGAGTAAAATGACTTAAATGTATTTCCATTAAAAGCCATGAGTAAAGTCCCTTAACGAAGGGAAAAAAGAAAACATATTTTATAACTAAAGTCAACTCTTATCTTATACGCACATTATTATGTGGGAATCCCCTGTGAGGGAATGGAACCCACATACGCTCGTATGATTTACATATGAGTAAAATAAGTATGAAATTTTGTATATAATCATTACTAAAATAAAAAAAATCGCAAATAAACACACAACCATGATGACTTGAGAAGTTTTAAAATTATAATATATTGTATCTTTTGTTATCAATTTCACAATCTCGCTGTGTTTTTTTGCATAAATTTCAATATATTTATTTACAAAACATAATTATGAACTGGTTTCTATTTATGTTTTCTCGTTCTATAAAATTATTATAAAAATTCTGCAAATATAAATAACCTTCACGTGTAATGTCGCATGTTTTATTTATTTACGTTTATTTCCAATTGGCAGCAAACGTATACTTTGGAATGTTTTTTTCTTTTTTTTTTAGCCTCACGCTGTATCCCGCACTCAACAGGGTAAGCAGAAGGAGCCTAGTGTTAATAAACTTCGTTTTCCACTTTCCGCCGAATTCTGGAGGCATTGCGTGCTGAGTGGCGGAACTCAACGCCGCGCTTTGCTTCGACACCAGAGCAAAGAAATGGAAATGCATCGAACCCACAACCTGTGGTTACAATCACACTTTATGCTACAACTTTCCCTTGCGCTAATATAAAAAAAAAAAAAAAATTCTTAAGGCGAATTTATTACCATCACGTGGTATGAACTTAAGCCTTGTTGTAAATATATGTATAATTACATCGTGACTGTAAAAGATGAAAAATCATATTAAATGTAAAAGTGTGCTTAAAGAAAAAACTGTTTTAAACAACTGACCGTGAAAAAACTGACCGTAGTAAAGTTTTTTTTAAATAATAATAATGTAATAAGTACTCTTTTAAAAGGTGGCGTTGAGTTCCGATTTCCGTCAACACGCAAAGTCCTAAACATTTGGCAGAAAGAGGAGAATGGATTTTCTTAACACAAGATTCCCCCTACTTAACCTGCTTAATGCGGGATACAACTAAAAAATTTGATAAAGAAAAAATCTTTCACAAAACAATACATAAAAATATAAAAAATTACATAAAGAAAATAATACATACCAGTCAAATCCAACGCTTCTTCGTAGCTATAGTACTTCACGTTCGCGTCGATACGGCTCATCTCTACATCGTGTTTTGTTTTATCAACCATTTTACTCTACACTATCACTCTCGGAAAATTACTCCTATACTACACTATACTATATTATACTATAAATATCATAATTTATAAAAGAAAAATTTTAATTCTACAACCAATTTCATGTTATAAGAAACCTTTTAGCGAATTTTTTTTGTTGGAAATGTGATTTTTGATCTAAAACACGATACGTTTAAGGTAGATTCTGAGTGAAACTGACGAAATTATTGATGAGAAGGCCGCCTTATCTTACAAAAGACGAGTTTTTCGCTCGCTTGGTTTTCATTTTACTTCAATAGTTCGCTTACATTTGGCATTATCTTAGTCTTAGTTGAATAACTTGTTTATGTTAAATATGTAGTTATTGTGTAATTGAAACGGTAATTAGTAGTTTCTTTATTATATTAATATAATGGTTGTATAGTGTTTATTTTTAGCTTATGTATTAATTTTTTTTGTGGTGTGTGGTGTGGTGAAACTTAGTGACATGAAATTTTGTGACAAATCACTCATGTGTTAATTGCACTTATTACTCATTATGTTTAAGTAAAGTAAAGTTGACAAGGGAAATCGAATATTAAATTGCTCCGTTGTCGTAATAGCTTATGTATTGAAGGCGGAACTTAACACCGCGCATTGTTTTGTTACCAGAGCGAAACAAATAAAAATAATTAAGGAATAATATATTGTTAAGTCTTCACAGGGTCTTGTACGTGTGGTAGAGTCACGTCGCCAGCAATGGCAACACGCATGGGCAGACTCGACCGGATCGTTACCACCCCCGGCATTTAAAACCGGCGTGAAGTAGTGGCTTTATGCCACTGCGTTTCGCATCAGGTAATGCCGGGCTCCGGCGCCCAACACACCTTAAAGGCCGGCAACGCACCTGTAGCTCCTCTGGGGTTGCACGGGGTCGTGGGCGGCGGTAATCACTTACCATCAGGTGACCCGCACGCTCGTTTGCCGTGTCTTTTCCATAAAAAAAAATGCCAATTGTACTAAAGTGTATATCGACGACATTTCTTGCCGAAAAACCAAGTGACGTTTCTATCGCCGGTCGAGCCGGTAAATAATTTATTTAATCATTCCGGTAATTGTGCTGAAACTTATTACTATATTTAAATATATCACTTATTTTTTACCGATTTCTGTAAAAGGAGGAGGTTATCAACACGATTGTATTTTTCAGGTGGAAAAAACATGTTAGTCCGATTATCTAACTAAATTTCTATATATAATAAGACAGTAAAAATATTTTGTCTGTACATTTAGTAATTTTGACTGAAATGGATAGAGAGACACCTAAAAAGAATAATGGAAAGCAAAAACATTTTTTTTGAATTTCTTCTCTGTCTGTCTGTCTGTCGATATATTTTTGTCCGCATTTTTCTCTGAAAGTACTGAACCGATTTATTTAAACTTGCACCAATTGCTTTGTTTTAATTTAACTTAGCTACTAAAGTTTATCAAAATCGGTTCATTAAAAAAAAGTTGTCGTCATTTGAATGAACTCAAGGCATTTAGTTTGCCTGCGAATATAATATAGCAATCGCGGTGATAAGATTTTTGGCCAAAGAATGTCATTCGATACGTCTTGGTTATATGACTGTTGATAAATATATATATATCTTGAAGCACTATTATACAATATTTTATACAATAAAATATACATATATATATAAATATATATTGGCCGTGTGATCCCGGCTTAGAATAGGATCATCCTGGTACTGATGGCGTCGTAAGAGGCGACTAAAGTACGTGTGGTAGAGTCACGTCGCCAGCAATGGCAACACGCATGGGCAGGCTCGACCGGATCATTACCACCCCCGGCATTTAAAACCGGCGTGAAGTAGTGGCTTTATGCCACTGCGTTTCGCATCAGGGAATGCCGGGCCCCGGCGCCCAACCCATCTTAAAGGCCGGCAACGCACCTGTAGCTCCTCTGGGGTTGCACGGAGTCGTGGGCGGCGGTAATCACTTACCATCAGGTGACCCGCACGCTCGTTTGCCGTGTCTTTTCCACAAAAATAAAAAATACAAAATTGAATTGTTAATGGAGATTACTTTTATAAATCATAACAGTTAAGTTTAAGTCGTAACTATTCAAATCAACTTTAGTCGTAATTAATTTGAGGAGTGACTGCGAAACCGACTGGTTGTGGGTTCAATGCCCACTCGAGGAGATGAAATATTTACTTAAATTTATATTTCCATTTCTTGTGTCCTCTGGTGTCGAGGCTAAGCGCAGCGTTGAGTTCTGCCACTCAACATGCAATGCCTCCAGAATTCGGCAGAAAGTGGGGAATGGAGTGTCTTAACACAACGTTCTCTCTGCCTACCCTGCTGTGTGCGGGATACAGCGTGAAGTTAATTTAATTTATTTAATTTTAATTTAATTTATAGTTGTCAATCAATTCCGCTTGTTAAATCAATAATCATGTATTTTAAGCGGGCGAAGCCGCGAGCGGGCCGCTAGTTATTAAATATATCGAGACCGCCGCATTGGGACAGTATCTGACTATAAAAGCAAAAGTAGTGGATTCGATTCCCACTTGGTGTAATGAATATCATAATTTAATTGGGCAGTACGTGGTGCAACAAATGCTTTTTGTATTGGACAGTCCCTATGGACATATAAGAATAGGCGTTACTGTAAGACGCGTTATTACAATTTTCCCATACACAGAACTATTTTCGCCACCAACTTACAACTAAAAAAGTTATATCACGTCATCGTTTTTTAATTATTTCTTTAGTAATGTTAGAAGCCATGTTTTTTTTAATTTTACAAAACCACGTATAAATTCGCAAAATTGTTCTAAAATTATCCGAAGTCAGCGGAACTAAGGAAAGAGGAGGAAGGGGAAGGAGGAAGAGAAGGAGGAACTTCAATTAAAAATATACAAGTAAGATTAATTACTAGTAAGTAGAATAATATGTAGCTTTAAAAACATGTTTTTCTACACCAAGCGATACAAATACAGTAGAATGTTCGGGGCTATAATAGGTTGTACAAGCCCAAACTCGAATGGTTTACTAGTGACGTCTGAATACGCTGGCTCCATCATCACACCAGCTCTAATAAAAGTAAAAAATAAATTCTAAATAATATGAAAGGTGTTAGTCACAACCCTTGAGATAAATTGGAAGATTGAACTGGAGCATTGCACTGTAAAGGGTCGATATTAAAACCTATGCTTTATTGTATAAATATTAAGTAATCGCTTACATTACCAGTAAGTCAAATGCTAACAACATAAGTTGTAACAAGCGTATAAGAATTTCGACGTAGCTTGGCGAGAACGTATGACTCAGTGGTCAGAGCGCCTGGTCGGTTTCTAGGAGGCGCGGGTTCGAGTCCCGCTACGTTCAAATTTTTATACGTTTTCTAAATATTCTAAATAAGTAAGTCAAAGTAACTTTTAGTGTTTATTTCATTGTAATTGCTTCACTCTATAAGTATTTAAGTTTCCAAGCAGTTCATATTTAATATAGTAGAAATCGATACAAGTAACGCTATCTATTGACTACAAATAGTAGGTACTAACGAATCTTGATACTCTATCTTACACGTAACGCTATCTATTGACAATCATAAATAGATGGCGCTGTGCACTTTTGTGCACTTTATCTCTATATAGTATAAAACTAGCGGCCCGCTCGCGGCTTCGCCCGCTTAAAATACATCATTATTGATTTAATAAACAAAATTGATTGACAACTATAATGACTTCTAATATAATTTTTTTACTACATTATCGTAAGATAAGTAAGTATCGTAAGATAAGTAAGATTTTTTTATTGTTTTGAATTAAAAAAATACGACCAATGTTGATATTTGATATTTATAAAATATACATAAAGCTATTTTTTATTTTTGTAACATTTTTACCTATGTAATGTACGTCTCATCATAATTTTGCTGATGTCGGTGAATAATTTAATTTACTCCTTCAGAAACAGCCTTAAACGTTTAATTATTAATTTGAAGGACTCATAATATTCTTTGTAAAATAACTGTAATGATTGCATATTAACTCCTGTACCGTTTTTAAATTAGTTAAATGTACAATTGGTAAATATGTAGTTATTACAGAGTACACGTAGAAAGGATGTTTTTAGGCATTTTGATATAGATTTATTTCGAACGAACGAACAAACCAAACAATCTATGTATTTCCTTGATATTTCCTTGAAGATCAAATCGTTCTTTATCTGTGTTGAATTAATTACGACTTAAACTTAACTGTTATGATTTATGAAGGTAATCTCCATTAACGATTCAATTTTGTTTACTTTATTGTATAAAATATTGTGTAATAGTGCTTCAAAAATATATTTTTTTATCAACAGTCCTATAACCAAGACGTTTCGAATGTCATTCTTTAGCCAGGAATCTTACCAGCGCGATTGCAATATAACAGTCGCAGGCAAACTAATGCCTTGAGTTTATTCAAATGACGATAACTTTTTTTAATAAACCGATTTTGATGAAGAAAAACTTTAGTAGTTAAGTTAAAACAAAGCAATTGGTCAAACTTTTAAGTAAATCGGTTCAGTACTTTCAGAGAAAAATGTGGGCAAAAATATCGACAGACAGACAGACAGACAGTCAGACAGACAGACCGACAAGAAATTCAAAAAAAATATTTTTGTTTTCTATTATTCTTTTTAAGTGTCCCTCTATCCATTTAAGTCAAAATTACTAAATGTACAGACAAAATATTTTTACTGTCTTATTATATATAGAGATAAGAACGCATTTCGTCTCTGTCTGGCCTTTCTAAGTCTTCTTCTTCTAAACCACCCAACAGATTTTGATGCGGTTTTCACCATTAGGTATTTCTCTGGGAAGGTTTATATTTAGTTAATTAATATGTATATTTTGTTGTAATTTGACATAAATATGATAAATTTGTGTAAAGTCCAACCCGCTGAGACACTTTCATGCATGCGCTGCTTTAATGGTAAGTCCTACATGAAAACAATGTACTAGAGTATTATTCCTTTTAATAAGATCTACAAAAAAGTTCAGTTGTTTGTGTCATTTGTTTAAGTGTGTTTTTTAATAATTGGAACATCGATACAATAAGAAATGATAATGATATGGAAATGCGGTTAGGTTTAAATAATTTTCATAATCATAATTTTTAAGTGCTTTGCAAACATAGGTACATTATAATATACATAATTCAGTAATCAAAGCGGGCGAAGCCGCGAGCGGGCCGCTAGTATCTAAATATTTCGTCTAATTTAGCTATAATATAACAAAAAGGTGGGTCACTAATATAAAATAAAAGATAGTGAACGGTGCTTATATGTATATAGGCTAGTTTATTTATTACACTGACGACACAAGAAGTGGTCACTGCGGCCGCTCCGGCCGCGTGCTCTTCGGGAGGATGATGCACAGCAGACCGCTCGCTGGAATACAATTGTTTTTTATTATTTTATTTTTAGTTTTATATTCTTTTATTTTTGTATATTTTTTTCTTTTAAGTAAATATTTGGTCATTTATTGCATTTTCTATAAAAATAAATGCTAAATGTAATTTTAGTTTATGTACTTTAAGTCTTGTTTTGTTCCAAAAAGTGTATCATATTGAACAAATTGTTGGGAATGATAAAATTGTATTTAGTTTCGGCTTCACGTGATATTTCAAATGTAGCCGAGTAGGCAGAGTAAGTTTAGTGTTAAGACACTCCAAACTCATTGCGTTTGAATAGCGGAACTCAACGCCGCGATTTGCTTCGATACCAGAGCGAAGAAATAAAAAAAACCTACAGCCTGTGGCGTTTGCAGTCCTGCGCTTGTACATAGTATATATGAATGAGAGCCTCTGTACAGTACTAAGTAGGGGCACTCACTGATGAGCAGCGCGCCGAACATGTAGATGGGCACGACGCAGTGCTGGTCGACGAGCGCGCCGAAGGCCACGTTGCCCACGATGGCGCCCACGCGCCCGCACGTCACCGTCACCGCCATCGCCGTCGCGCTGCGCACAACGAACATATGAAAATACTAAACCTTGTATGAGTGTGAAAATTGATTATTTTTTTAAATTAACAAAAGTTCTAAACATAATCTTAAAATGAGTTAAAATACTATTAAGGCCTCCTTGGTGGTTCAACCATCATTTCCTTACTACCACCTATCTACGTTGCTATATAAAGAACAAATACTTATGTTCATCATAAAACTATCTGTCCCAAATGGAAATCAAACCCCCGATCTAATTCCTTAAATGAAAGAGTACAACAACTAATACTTACGCAACTTTAGTAGGGAATATTTCACATATAACACAGAAAAGTACCGCCTCGGTACAGCTCACTATCGCCTCGAACACGCACGACAGGAGCAGGTTCTCTAAGGACGAACGTACGAGGTTCAATCCCAACGCGGCGAGACCGGAGCTTATTAACATTATCACTGTAACAAACACATATTTTATGTCACATAATCTTCACAAGCAATTCTTCAACACACAAATTGATTTTAATTATTCTAGGAAAACAGTTTAGCTATTTCGGAAAAGTTTTTTTTACAATTGTTTATTATGTTTTAGAAAGGTGTGAATCATTATTTACAATTGGAAAAGACCGGATTTTTCCAAATGACATAACGGACAGTTCAATTTTATTTATATGTATAGATATAGGTTTGTTTTGATAATGGAGCTTGGAAAACAGAATTAGTGACATTGTTTCAACTCAAAAATGCTATAATTTCATTAATCTTGAATGAAAATTAACAAAAAAATGTCTTAAGTAACGTAAAAAAAGTAACATATTTTCAAAATTCTCATTTTTTATCTTGGTACAAAATTATTTTCACAGTTTACAATTTATATACGTTGAACAAAAACAACTGTGACTCACCAAGCATAAGCTTCTTGCCCACCATGTTGATGGTGAGCCCCACCCACAGCGCGGTGGGCACGCAGCTCAGCGCCACCACCAGCGTGTGGATGTACACCTTGTCGTCGATGCCTTGTTGGCATTCTAGGCTCTGGATAATGTATTGGGAAAGGTAACTTTAAAATTAAATTAATCATTTTAATTTGAACTAGAATATTTATTTAAGTGTATTTAAAAATATATATTAATTAATTTAGTATTGTTATCTACACTGTAATGCACTAAGTAAATCTTTTGGTAATTTATTGGTGTTGAAATAAATTTTTAGTTACTTCACATCGATATTGTAATAAAATAAACACTATTTATTAAGCGGAATTTGCCAGAATGAAATAGTGAATAAACAATGAATGGGAATATACTACTAATAATACTTACAGAAAATTCGCTCCTGGTAACATTAGCGGACACCTCGCACACGCCGGCCGACACCCCCGGGAACAGCGACGAGAACTGGCTGAACCGCTCGAACAGGTCCGGGAACCACATCATCAGAGTGTAGTAGCTGAAGGGAGGAGAGATAAACGCTTAGATTCATTAACATATTTTGAAAATTAATAAAAATGATCGCTGTCAGTACGTAGTATGTAGAGATATAAGAAAAACTACCATAGAAGGAATTTCCAGCCCAATACAACAATTACCTTCGTGTCAATGTTTGTTTTATTTCAATTAATTTATAAATAAACATGATATATCAATATTAAGTATTTTGTTCAACATATTGCCACAATATTGTTTTATATTCGAAACAAAAATCGTTTTTTTAAAAGTAATTGTCAAAACTACAATGACTCCACAATTCGGCAGAAAATAGAGAACAGAAGTATCTTAACAATAAATGCCCAAGTCTCCCCTGCAATGTTTGTGATAGCTGAAGCGTGAAGCTGATTTTGTGTAGCGAAACAGAATGTTGTGTATCAATAGATATTACAACTATTTAGTTTACTAAACTTTGAAGTATAGAATAAAAGCAAAAAATGGATAAAAACCAACCTGAACATCAGTCCAAAATCAACAAAACAGCACAAAACCAGCAGACCGATGTAGGGCGGCGTGACCAGCATCTTCTTGCGCTGCCAGAAGGAGTCCCAGCGGCGCCGCCACGTCAGCGGCGCCTTCGTCTCGTTGCCGTTCGTGTCCGCCGCCACCGCCTCCTCCGACTCCGAGTACGCGCTTATCATGGATTCTACCTGCAAATCATTTACTATATTTCATATCATAAAGCAAGGACAGAGTCTGTCTGTAAACACTATTGGTGGAAGTAAGAGTTCATCCGCAATTCAATTCAACGTTCAACACACAATATTTCAAATTTTGCTCTGCCATATTCGAGACTAGCAGCCCACTCGCGGCTTCGCCCGCATACCACCTATTATATTCTTTTATAACACGAACACGAACAGATCGATACATTCAGTCATGACTAATTTGATTTCATTATTTCAAGTGCAAGCTCTACGTGGCTGCTTCATGCCATCGACGGCTGAGGCGGGCGCCCCTAGTTGAAACTAGGCGGACTACTTGTGGTCGTAAACAAAAGCGTTGAAACGTTTTAATTTTACATTTTCTGGGAAAATATCCATCTTAATTAAATATATAAAAGCCAAAGTATATCTTCAATAAATTTCTTTGATGATGGAATAATTTTTACTAGTTAGTTTCAATATACATACATGCCACAAAACAGTAAAAAAACACCTAGCAGGTTAAAATTTTTTTTATCATAAAATATCTTCTTGTGACTTATTTATAAGAGATATGCGCACGCGCTTAAGGCAATTCGATGGAGTTGGAGATCGACGGGATGGAGAAACCGTGATAGCCTTAAGCAATCCTTAAGCAAAAAAACTAAATCAGACCAGTAGATCTAAAAATCGTAGCGTTTAAACAAACAAACAAATTCTTTCGCTTTATTATTATTATTATAAAAAAATAACTATCTCCACCTCGGCAGCGGGCAACGCACATTTAGCTTCTAATGTTACACGGGATGAATATTTATAAAATGATAACTAAAAAAACTCACCGGAAAATCCTTCTCCTCCAGCCGCGTATTGACAACGAATATCCTCTGCAGCACAGCCAGGGCCTGGTCCGGCTTGTTGGCGTACAGCAGGTAGCGCGGGCTCTCGGGGAAGGGCAGCAGCAGCAGCACCACGAGCAGGCTCGGCGCGCCGCACGCCGCCACGAACACGCGCCACGACGTGTACTGGAACTCCGCGCCCGCGGCCGTCAGGTTGAATCGGGGGTCCTGGATGATCAGCCACGCGATACCTGCGAGTTATGAGGAGATAGCAACCCTCTAGGGAGATTTTTTAATGATTTCTGCTACCCTTAGAAGTATAATTTGGCAAGAGAGTCATGCTGCACCGACCACCGTACTACAATACCAAATTATTAAGCTTTGTTTTACTTAGCACCGACTTGAAAATTATAAAATACTTATTTAATTTATATTGATTTACTGCACAAAGAGTTCGAATACCACTCAAAAAAGTGAAATATGAACACGCAATGCTTCCAAAATTGGACAGAAAGTGGAGAACAGAATGTTTTAACACTAGGTTCCCTCTGGCTATCCTGCTGTGTGGGGGATTGAGTACAAACGGTTCGGGTTCGGTTATTTTTTGTAAAGATTAATTTATGATTCCATTTGAATGTTACCTGGTAACAATATAGTTCCGAACGTCCAAAACACCTCCAGCCTACACAGCATCACGTCTCGATGCCTCAACGAAAGAAAATCTCCGAAATATGGAAAGACAAGACCAGTCGCCCCAATAATTCCAAAACCAGAGAAGAATCTGAAAATTAAAAATTAGGTTTTGAAATTTATTTGTATAAAGATACGCTGAATATTTTGAGCTAGTTACACAAAAAAAAGCACGTAACATAATTGTATTGTTAACTACGTAACTACTACTTGCCTGCTTGGTCATGCGACTAAGAGTTGTGTATTACACATGACACCCTTTGTCTGTCTGTCTGTCTAAAGTTACTCTGATCGTAGGTACAGTGGGATACATCAAAATGAAGAACGTGATGTAAATCAAATTACAAATATCTGTTATGCCCATAGCATTTTTCAAGAAAAACTATCCAACACAAAAATATATCTTCAATTCGAAACAGTAGTTTCTAAAATTAAACGTGTTCGAGCAAACAAATTCTGCAAACTTAACTATATATTTTCCCAGGTACACTAACCTGCAAGCCAGGAAAGCAGGGAACGACTGCACCAGACTGGACAGGAAGGCGGCGAGGGCGTCCAGCAGCAGCGCGCCGATGATGGCCTTCCTCCGCCCGCGCGCGTCCGCCAGGTTGCCCCAGAAGTACGAACCCACGCACATACCTGAAATATAGATGAGTATAAAAAGTGTTTATTTTCTGTATCACGTTCTATCCCGTATGTAGATTGATATCATAGATAGCGAGAACCTAGAGTTAATAAACTCCATTCTCTACTTAATAGTAATTTATAATATTATAATTCTTTATACTAGGTCTTTGAGGCCGGTCGTGGCGCAGCGGCACAAGGTGTGACTGTAAACCGACTGGTTGTGGGTTCGATCCCCACTCGAGAAGATGAAATATTTACTTAAATTTATATTTCCATTTCTTCGCTCTGGTGTTGAGGCAAAGCGCGGCGTTGAGATCTGCCACTTAACACGCAATGCCTCCTAAATTCGTCAGAAAGTGGGGAACGGAGTGTCTTTCACTACATTCCCTCTGCCTACCCTGCAGTGTGCGGGATACAGCGTGAAGCTTTATACTAAGTGTCTCTGGCTACCCACCCCGCTAAGAATACAGCGTGAAGCTGAAAAAATTACAACAATTCATAGTTGACTGTACAATACTAAAACAAAAAACTGCTAACTACTACTACTCTACATATTAATAAATATATATTATAATACTGTTATTATATTAATAAATATAAATTATCAGGGTAGTAGGTAGGTAGGTAGTAGAGCGAACATTAACACAACATGAATATTGCATTCAGACAGGACAATAAAAAACAAGCATAAAAAATGCAAACAAAACAAGCAAAAAAAGCAATAAATTATTTTAAGAATTAGAAATTGTAATTTATAAAGCTTCCCGCTATAACCGTCTCCACTTAACCCGTGTTAAGACACTCCGTCCTTACTTTCCGCCTATTTTTTAAACCAAGCATTACCTCTTGAGTGGCGAATTCAATCTTAACGAAATTTACGCATTAACAGTCAAACTCTATGCCGACAATCTTATATTAACAATAATTTCCTCTTAAACCAAAACAAAACTCAATTTTTACCAAGTTACTTTTAGGTATTTTTACCAAATAAACTTTTACCCCGCCTACCCTGCTATATGCGGGATACAGCGTGAAACTAAACAAAAAAACAAACCATCTTTACCTATAAGTGGAGTAGCGGTAAGCCTCCCCTTATCGCTAGATGACAAATTGAAGTCGCACTCTGCGGCGGGCAACACGAAGCTGAGTGTGGTGGTGCTGAGCGCACACACCGCGTACACCGCGCCACACGACATGAGGAGGAGCCATTGGAAACATCCATAACCTGAAAAAAGGAAATTGTAAATAAACTATTACTATTAATCTATCGTAGCGTATCGTAGTCTACCGTAGCGCAATGTATATGACTGTAAACGCGACGGTCGGGGGTTAGTTTCCCACTCCGCGGAGTGAATACTACTAACGACTTCTTGGGACTTGGAACTTCTTCTTTATATAGTTTTATATTAATAAACATAAATAATATTATTTTTAGAGTAAATTTTTATTGGTAAAAGAAATCAATATACGTTGAGAGAGCAACAGGTCTATTGATTCGTTAGCGCAAGTGATCTTAATGGCCAATGATACTCTATAAATAAGTATACATAATACTTAAGAAGAATACGACGTCCATCTGTTGATGTACATATTATTTTTGTATTGTTATTGTTACATTACATTGCTTATTCATATTTTTTTTATTATATTTTCTGCGGTGAGGCTGTCGCAGAAGTATAAGCGTGTGACAGTAAACGCGACGGTTGGGGGACCAATTCCCACTCGGGGGAATGAAATGTTTATTGATGTTCCGCCATTCAACGGACATGAAAGGACGTGTCTTAAAAAAAACTTACACTTTTTGAGTCATATAGTAAAGTAGGAAGAGAGAACGTAGGTACTATTAAGATTCTCCGTTCCCCACACAGGCAAGGAGTGGCTCAACGCCACCCCCTCGATAGGGACGAAATAAAAATAAATATAATAATTCCCTAAGTGGAAATCAAAGTCACAACCGTCACATTTACAGTTGGACACTGAGCCGTTGCGACACCAAGACCTCAAATGTATGTGTCGTTAATAAAAATTGACACGTTTTCCTTATAGTGTTTAAATTTTATTTACTCATAAAATAAAATTAAAACAAGTTTTATGTTTTAAAATATAATATAAGAAACAATTTCCTAGTAACACATATCAAGAAGTTAACGGTTGGGTAAGTCTACGTGTACGTTAATTAGAATAATTTCCAGACGAGCGCCCGAGTGACTTGTCCGACTTGTTGAACTTACCTTGTACGGAGGTCACCCCCGACCCCTGTTTAACGCGAAAACGAAATTTACATTACATGTTTATATAAAATGACGTTGATAGATAAGTAGTTAAATATATATTTTACACTGCATCCCGCTTATAGCTAAGTAAACAAAGGAAATCAACTGTTAAGACACTTTGTTTCCCACGCACCTACCCAATTTTTTAGGCCATTATAAATGTAATATGAATTGAGTGGCGGAATTTAACACCGCGTTTTGAAATGAAAATACTAGGTCGTGGAAATTGGACTCACACCGTCGCATTTACAGGCAGACGCTGTCCCCCTACGACCGACGGCCTCCTAAATCTTCTCGCGTTCAAAAGGTCTTAATAACCTAAATTTAAAATGTAAGTTAGAAAGAAATCAAGAAATAAAATCGATATATATGATGATGGCTCTAAAATAATAGTTATGATTTATGCCTGCCTCGATCGCTACATAAGAATAGAAATTAAAAATATTGTAGATTAACAGATCTGTTAAAACTTAACAGGGATGAAACGTGTCTTAACTCTAGATTCCCTGCCCTGCTATGAAAGGACAACATGAAGCTAAAGAAAGAAGAACAAAGCTACAAAAAAATCGACTTAGTAATTTTCTTTAGCGTCATTCTATATCCAACACACAACAGTCTTTTTTTCACACAACACCTTAAGTCTCTGTACCCAATTTTCTTCCGAATGCTGGAGATATCGCGTGTTAAGTGGCGGAACTTAACGCCCCTCCTTTGACACTCGAGCAAAGAAATGGAAATATTAAATATTATAGTTATAAAAAACTATTGACTACAATTTCATTTTAATTTAATATTATTATCCATATTATAGTCTTAAGCATATGCTAATAGCATGGTACTTCTACAAACGTTGGGCGACTTAATATCATTAATCGATAAAACACATATTTTTTTAATTATATAAATATTTCTTAATATTTTAATGAATCCAAGTTACTTTTAGCTGTCCGCTAAATTTTGGTGTTTTATTTCAATTTTATGTTATTGAAATCATGTAATCGATGTTCAAATCGTCAGTACTATGGCGTGCCATAATTCTAGTATTTCCTATATTTTGAAAATAATACAATTTTTTAAACTGGTCGGTCGGTCGGTCGGTCCTGGTCGGTTTCCAGGAGGCGCGGGTTCGAATCCCGCTACGTTCAAATTTTTATACGTTTTCTAATTAAGTAATAATACAATTAATAATAGTTAATAATATATGTCAAATGTATATGTGTTAAGTTCAATATGTGTTAAATTTTCAGTCAATAGTTCAGAACCGTGGTAAAAAAATATTTCTATATTTTAGCATGTTTTCCTATAATTTCCCTATATATATATATATATATATATATATATATATATATATATATATATATATATATATATATATAGTATTGTATATTTACTCTCCCATAGTATTAATAATAATTATAGGTAAACCAAATAAATAAATTAATGATACGAGTGAGTCAGACTTCTACTCAAGACAAAATCTAGGTATCGAAAAGAAACTAACGAAATCTACAAGTACACAGTATTAGTAATATTACCCCGGTAATACCAGGTTTAGGGGGTTGCGGTAACGCGATTCAGTTGATCCAATTAATTCGGCGCCTCACGGTCGTCAACTAACATTGATTTAGCCTTTGGCTATCGGTTGACCTGCGGCCCTGGGAGATAGGTTTACATTTTGAATTAGTCCTAATTTCTGTTATTTATACTAAAAAAGTGGATTTTTTTATGTATAGATAGATAGAACAGATACGGAGTTGAAATTCAAACTATATACTCAGGTCTACGGTTCCAAGATTCCTGAAAAAATCGTTTTTCTACATTTACGCCGCCGTTACGCCGTTTACATATATCACAAAAACGCATATTTCGACACTATAGAGGGAATCAAAATTAATAGGGTACTTCCGGTTGATCTAAAATTATCTAGTTTTTTTTCTCCTGCCCTGGTATATGCGGGATAAAGCGTGAAGCTTCACGCTCTAATCAAAAGATAAAAGAACAATCGTATAATCAAACAATACTCTCCAAGAGCAACACGTGTTACACGCGCTCGTTATTTTTGTTACATGTGCTATTTTTACTGCGCGTGCTCTCCGTCAGCTGTCACTGTGTTTACAAACCGATCTTTGATACCTATTGTTTTTGAATGTAATTGATGTAATAAAAAATCATTAGTATCATATAAACTTTTATTTCACGCTGAAAGCATTACTTATTGAGTGACGGAATTGAATCCTGAGCTTTGCCTCATTGCGAGTGCCAGCTAATGAAATGAAAATATGAAATATTTCATTTCCTCGAATGGGAATTGAACCCACACTGTCACGCTTTCAGTCACACACTTTTGCCTATATACCTCAATAATTTTGTTCAATTATTTTATGTCTCGTTCAGGCAGACAAATGCGTGTCATCACTTTACACGTTGTCTCGAAAATTGATTGTAGAGTGGAGAACGTAGTCCCTTTACTTTAAATTCTGTCTGTCAACCCTATTGTTTGCGTGATATGAGTGAAAGTGAAAGAAAAGAAAAGCAAAATCACTAATCATTTCGCAAGCAATCAAACTCACTATCCTATTTACAAACAGACACTGTGACCTCATAATTTCACAATATTAAACGACAAATAATATATATCGTACCTCAATTTCGCTCACAAGACGTGCACTTTTTGAATCTCAGCCAAATCACATATTAGTCGTCAGAGGCGGCCTAGCAAGAACAACGCACGGACGGACAAGGCTGCATATACTATATAATTATATATATACAGATTTACGGCGACAACGTATGTAATATTTGTTTTGGTTGACCTAGTTCATATAAATATTTTTGGAAAATTTGCTAGTTTATGTTATGTTTGGCGAACGTCGGAGATCATTACACTATTATAGTTCATAAATTCAGGTAGAAGGGGGGAATGCTAAGTTCTTCGCGCGAACTCGAAACCTTTTTTTCTTGAGTGACGGAACTCAACGCCGCGGCTAGCTTTACCAGAAGGTAGAAATACTAATCACATCCTCGAGTGGAGAACGAACTTTAAGCAAACTGTTTACAGTGTTAATATCAATTGATAAGAGGTTAATTCATAACTAAATTATTTTACACTAGTCGAGTCAGCATAGATCGTTGAATTTAAACAGTCTCCTCGCAATGTCTCTAAAATAGATGAAAATTGTAGAGCAGAGTGGCAGAGGCTGTTCTCTAAATACGTTATTTTCACTCTGAGGAGATAATAATATTTTAGAAAAGTATAAAAAACTTCACGTTCTGGGACTGGAACCCACGACTCTCGTTTACAGTCCAATACATCGTCCTCGATCAAACCACACATTACAGTTTATTTCTGTACTTCATATAAAATAAATAATCATCGGTCCCAATAGAACATCCATTAACGCTTTAATAACCCTCTCTAGGTAACATTAACGGCTAGTTCTGTGACGCACAGGAAAATGCCGTTTTATGTGAAATCATCTAAATGATCGATAAAAACGTTTGGCTTCAGCTATAAAATTTGATGGTCTAAACATATACCTTCACTGTTTATCCTGAATATAGCTAAATAGACAGTTTCCATAATTTAGGTTCCATAACGTAGTTACCGGTTGATGGAACTTAGTGGCGGGGGTCTCTTGTTAGAGAGCAGGGATATAAAGATAATTAAATAAATAATTCCCCTAAGAGTGAATCGAACCCACAACCGTCGCATTAAACAATCAGACATAGAGCCTCTGCTCCACGATAGATTGAAGCAAGAAGGTCTATGTGTATAAATGTTCATAGATGTACATGTTTGTAATATTTTATATAATAAATAGTAAGTAGTCCACATGCAGCTGAGTAGGTACAGAATCTAGTGTCAATACTCGCCCTCCGCTATCCTCTTGAATGTGGAGTGTCTTCGGAATTCGACGCTGCATTTTGTCTTGCCCGAACAGAAAATTGAGAATAAACAGACAAATAACGACGTTAGTGAAACTTTAGTTCTTCTTTTAGGTTCTGTTTCTTTACCAGACAATAAACGAGAGATAAAAAGACAACACGCAGACTCTTGTATAAACAAATAAGCTATTAAACACGCGTTTAACCCTGTCCTTGAATACGTTTCACGATCTATTCTTCAGCCGGTATGTTTATAAGACATTAACAAAACTTAATTACTTCATAAATTATACTAATTAGTTTTAAAATTCATATATTACCCCAAATGGAAATCAAATCCACGACCAACGCACGCACCGATTTACCTATTGATCCCAAATAGTAAGTACAAAAATTATATTCAAACTTAAACAAAATCAGTCTATAATATTAGTATGTATAAAATTAAAGATATATTTACTACGCGGCATATTATCGTCTTATTGATGTATTTATTGTAAAAATTGCCCACGCGTGGGTGTGGGGTAGGTCAATGCACTCATTTAGATATATTTAAAGATGTCAGACGTTTCTTTGTTTCATAATAAGAGTAAGAGTTTAAAGAGTGACAAATGTATGTATAATTGAATTTTGAGTTACAGTACAGCGACAGTGCTAAAACAGCGCAAGGTCTTGTTGTTGTTGTTGCAATACTATTCTTGGGGTAAATTATTAAGAAATAAGTATACATATGTAAATAAAATTTTTTATGTTAATTTATTAATTAGAATACTCTGTTAATAAGATAAATTATATTTATATATTATTTATAATTTTAGCGAAATTGAAAAGTATCTGTTTGTATATATGGTGTATAGGTTCAATCCCCACGGTGAAATAAATAAAAACACTCAAAAAAATATTTTTACAGCAATTGTAAAAATATTTTTTTTATTAGATTGGGTAGCAAATAAAGTAGAATGAAATTGGCGGAGAGTGAATTTATTTTTTATTTCTTTCTACTTTCTACATGCCCACACAAAAAACAGCAAAAATAAATTCAAATTGTGATACAGAACCTTTATTTTGTAATATCAAAGTCGTAAATAGCTGTTTTAAAAAAAGCAGAACAGCACTAGTCATTAACGATCGCCATAAATTATAAGTGAAATAATGTCATTTTATAGTAATATCAAGAGACGAAAACAATTTGAAATCTTCTCAAGTAATAAAGTGTACCAGAAAAATATTGTTTTCTTATATATGTATGAGTATTAATGTGTGAAGATCTATTTTTGTTTGTAAAACCGGTAAACAGCGGGCGACTGGGCAGTGTCAGTATCATTACAACCATTGTTGTTGATCATAAAAACCGTATGGTTTACGATTCATTACACTTTTAACGTGAAGAAGCTTTTTCCTCTTTCAATCTTTGTATAGATAAATAGTTAAATTTTATTTATTGTCTTCACTCTGTATCCCTAATGCTAAGACTCTCCGTTCCCCACGCTTCGCCTAATTTCGAGTAATTGATTGTAGTTAGAAATCAGTTCATATTTTTATACCATTTAAAAATGTTTGTCTTATTCCATATTTGTCAATAGCACTGGAAACAAAAGGCACACTTTATAAGCTACGATTTTTAAAATGTAATTAATAAAGACGGAGGCCGTCGTCGTGTCGCAGTGGGACAGCGACTGACTGTAAACGCAATGGTTGTGGGTCTGATATTAAGACAGAGCGCGGCGTCGAATTCTATCACTGTGTGGGGTACACACACATTACCTCTGTATATCGTACGGAGAAATGAATGAAGTTGCTTTTTAGGGTTCCGTTTTAAAGAAAAAAGTTACCCTTATAACTTTGTTGTCCGTTTGTCTGACAAGAGCTTTTATCTCAGGAATACTTGGAGATAACGAGTTGAAATTCAAACCATATACTCATATCTATGGCCCCATGATTTCTTGAAACAAAATGTATTTCTACATTTACTTAAAAAAGATATGGCCGTTTATATCGCACACAACGTGTATTTCGACATTATAAAGGGAATTATAATGGGACATAGAGTGACGAAATTTGATAACTAGCATCTACAGGTAGTACTAGATCAGGAAAAAATCTGAAAACTTTGTATTGCATGAATATTTTGCATTGGATTTAACCACAATCCTAAAAAATTATGGCCTTAAAAGGGGGCAAAATTTGGTATTAACGCTAGTTCATGTGAAGTATCAGGTGAAAGGGCTCTAATTAAGCTGAGCATGAATTTGGGTAAAATCTCGAAACGTATTTTTGTACGGAACCCTCAGTGGGCTTATCCTATTTGCGCTTATCCGATTTTTCTAAATATTTCGTCTCTTCTCAATGGATTCCTCTCTCTCTAAACTCATTTTGTAAACTAGAAAGAGTAAAAAAACAAAAAACAAATTTAAAAGGATCAATACCAATTAAAGCACAATGTAACGTTTATACTTACAAACTGCACAAAGTAAACATAACCCGAGTGTAGCTAAAATATCGAACGTCGGTTTTTCCCGTGGAAAGTCCCAACTACTTGGCTGTCGACCCCCGACACTGCATTGCACACATGCAATTTTGGTGACAGATATGAATCAAATAGAGGCCAGCCTTATACGTATTGGCGCAGGGGCACAAGCGTGGGATTGTGAACACAACGGGCTGTGGGTTCAGAACAGAAGTATCACACCTAATAACACATCACTCCACAGGATAAATAGCCGAGTATATTATCGATTCAATTAAATCACTTTGTATTATTTACTTTATCTCATCGCTTACAGTTACATATATATGCACAATATTTTTTTTAGCTTCAAGCTATCCTACACACAGTAAAGTAGGCAGAGGGAAACTGGTCGAAACTACTGTTTCGCCTACGTCCGTGTTCATCTCTTTCTTCTTCTTTCAGCCACTAACTAATAAAAAATATATATAATAATAGATATATTTAGTCACTAACTGGACACTAAAATTAGCCACAACCTCTAACTCAAGTGTCCTTGTGTCACTAATCTCATTGCTCAGTAGATAGTGGAGGGCGGGCGGCCATTAGGCTTTTAGCTAACGAAGGGCAGGGCCGTGACGTCACGAGGTAGGGCCAAGGACAATGCATCCAGAACTGGGCTAAGTAAACTGAAATAAATATAGATAAACAGATTTTTTTATGGAAAAAAAATATATTGAAAATTAAATGAATGTAACTAATGTATTCACTCAACACGCAATGTTTCGAAAATTTCCCAGAAAGTGGGGAACGGAGTGTCTTAAGACTAGATCGGGGTGCAGCGTGAAGCTTAATATTTGTTAATAACCTATGTATATTGTAATTTAAGCAATCGAGTATATCGGCATAATATTGTAAAATTTTATTGCAATTTGGACTGTTCCTTAATATTAAATTGAAACAAAAAAATATAAGTAAATTAATAACGTAATCGAATCAAAAAATATTTCGTATCATTTTTCAGTTTCCCAGAAATTTGTGGAAAGAAATACAAATAAACATACATACTCGGAAGTCTAAATAGATCATCATATTCAAATATTAGCTAATCTGAACAATAGCACATACTGTGTGTCAAACTGATAACCTCCTGTTTTATTGAAGTCGTTTAAAAAAATCAGCAATTAAAAGTTTCCCTCGGGGCGGGGTAAAAAAGTCATATTTCAATAAATATATATAATAACAAAAGGAGTATTTACGTCCTTTATCTATTATAATAAAATTAATGAATCTATCTTATCTTTCTAAATATTTTATATAATAGTAAATATGTCATTATAGTAATTTATTCGAATTTATATATATACGGAATTTGGCTGACATTACTTGTTAATTGGCGAAGGTGCATTTCCTTGAGTGAAATTAGAAAATTTTGAATATAACCATTTCTCCAAAAGAGATATGAATCCACTATTTTTTAGCTAGCTGTTTTACTGTTAACGCGAAGGTTGTCTGTTTGATTCCCACTCAGGTCAGAGAATAAGGTTCTGTCTGTCCTGGTCCCTGGTATAAGTGGGATACAGTGAAAAGGTAAACAAAACAAACCTTATTCTTAATCTTGTGTTACAAACACGTGAAATGAAAAATCTATTAATCTATTAAAAAACAATAAACTAACCGTGTCTACGTTTATGCCCGACAGTTGCGTTTAATTTCATTTCTCCGAGTGGTTCCTCAAAAGAAACAATAAAATGTGGATAAATATGGCGTCAAGTCTTTGATCGCTGACATGTTTTGGCGGGAAAGGGTATTTTTGGGTGACCGCCATCTTGTTGACGTCAATAGGTGCGTTCCACAGAGTAATTATGTTTTGATGAAAGTTGTGTGAAATTGTGACTAAAATTGTTATCGACCACTTATACATAATACAAAACATTACAAAAAAGAATTTTTACATTTTCTCTTTATAAATTTTTTTAATATTGAAAATAGGGGAAAATTACTTTGGATATATGTATATATCTTTATTTTTATAGTAATAACACTCTACTATCATTATTTTTACAACAAAAGAATATAATTTCCTTCTCTACTTTCTATTTATTGCTTAGTCACAAAATAGCGGCGGTTTTTTTAGATGGGTTGACATAGACTTAGATAATTAATTCTATTAACAAATATAATAACTGTTATAACTCTCTTGCGATAACTTGAAAAAAAACTACACAGGCTATATTGCTAAAGTAATTTATTCACTAACAATAACAACTTAATCTTTTACATGTTTTCTTTATAAACATTCTAATACTAACTTAGAAAACCTATAAAAACTTGAACCTTGACCACTAAGTCATACGCTCCCATCAAGCTGCTTCGAAATTCTTATATGCTAGTTACAACTTATTTATGTTATTACGAGTAGCATCTCTGCAGATTTATATTTCTGCAGAGATGCTAACATAAATATCACTTTAAAAATATTAAAATAATACGTAGCTTAAAGACCGACCCCTAATATACCTTTCTTCATATTACCGACGACATATCGTCCAATTTAATTTATAGCTCGTGATAGTGATAGTGATAGTGTCCTAAAACTGGCAACAGTAATAGTGAGTCTGACCTAGCGCTTAATGGCCGCCTCGTAAATGTAACTAGTATTAAATTCTTGACATTGAACATAAAGTTATTTTCCACCACGCTTTCAGAGTTTTACGTTTTAACGTAAAATGGTTATTTTGTTGACGTAAATTCCGCATATTGCGGGTGAGGCAACTTAAGGAAATTATAAAATGCTAATTTGTCGTGTAAAATTTGTCTAACTAAATACATCATCTGTGAATATTCTAAGAGTTTCTCATAGTTCATGAGATGATAGATGGACAGACGGACAGGCAGACAGACTAGTTAGTAATAGTAATCCCAAAGGATGAAACAGAACCCATCTCTTTCTTCAGCTACGGACTCTCAAAAACTGATAATCTACAGACTTTCCGTCTGCCTTCGGTCGTTCTTCATATCATTAGTATTATTTAATTGTAATTAATACTTTAGTGAGTTCTTGTGTGTCTTAATCTTATACATATTTACTTAAAAGAGCTCTATTATTATTTTTATAGTATAAGGACAATTTTTATAAAGACCAGTTCATCCAGTTTCTCATTTTCCTCCGATTATTCACAATTCACACCACAGCGTGTGGTAAAACTCAAAGCCGCGCCTTTTTTCATAGAAAAGAAAAATAAAAAAATGTAATTTGAAAAATTCCCCGAGTGGAAATTTGACCTTGCGCTTACAGTCAGACGAGTCGCACTGTGCCACAACGACCTTACAAATCTATCTATCTAGATTCTAGATCAAATAAATAGTTAAATTTCTAGATCATAGTTGTTATTCGCATTACACCTAAATTTAAACAAAATTAGGTTAATAGATCAGATTAATTATTATTTAATGTCTTAACTTAATTTAATTTTTACACCATTCATAGTAATTAAGGTACAGATAGCATAAGATATCATTTTTAATTATTATCCGTCTTAATATAACCTATAAGGCTGAAGATCATTTGATGTTTTTTTATAATATTTAATGTGGCTCACTGTACCTGTCAAAGTTATCTTGCGCTAAAATATGTTATATGTAAATACACAACACTTAGTTATTGCTATTTAACCATGCAGGTTAAAGTACATACAAAAACTAGTTACAGACATTTTACCTTCCTGGGAACCTGGTGAAAATAGACGCTGTTCCCCATTAACACACTCTGTTCCGTAATTTCCGACCAAAATAACAAGTTTTATAAATTTATATAATTAACATATTTTATCACAAGAGATGGACATTTTAGAACTAAGATTTAATTTAACAGTTAACGCAAATGCTAGTGTCTAACGGCAAACGTAACGGTTGTGGGTTTGATTTCTACTCAGAGAAGAAGATTATTTTCATTTCCTCGCTCCGTTTCAAAATCTCGTTTGTTTTTTTCTTTTATAGTAATTAAATTTAATCACCCGTTATCAAACCCAGCTAATTAAGACGCAGTTCTGTTACATATTATTTAGTCTTTAAAGATCGATCAAGCCAAAAATATAAAAAAAATAACAAATCCCCATCGATCGCGCTTACGATAAGAGACTCCCCAACCATACAACATTGGCGTCATCTTAGTGAAAAAACGGAAAAATTACTGGTATACATGCACATACCTACATCTATATTCAAGCACACATAATATTTACTTTGATTCAGTCTATTGTTTTTGACGTTTTCTACGTGACGTTGGATATCGTTTAATTCAGGCCGCCATCAAGGCCGGACACGCCCGTCTTGTTGACGAATTAGTATTTATTTATTTACATTGTACACTAATATATGTACTGGCATTTGCCTACGGGTTTGACTGCTTGGTCAAATGGTAAAAAAATAAGGAGTGTATATGAGAGATATTCGAAATGTCCGAAGTATTTGTGGCCGTAAGTACAGTGGGTAATAAATGATCCCCTTTGATAAATTGACTTTCGAACATATTTTTTTTCTACTGGAACCAGTGGTTTCTGAGATTGAATCGTTTAACCATACATTTTTTATAATATTAATAGAGAAGTATAGATAAGTAAAGGTAGATGTAAGATCATGTTATAGTAATCATTAAGTTGTAAATAATATTTTGAATTAATTTAAAATAATGTATTATATATAATTAGATCTATCGTTTAATAAATAATTAGAATATTGCAAAAAAATTGTCTAATATTAAGAAAAAAATGTGTTACTCTCTAAACCAATAATATAGTACGAATACCAAATAGACATATTGGAATGTCAATTAAGAATACAAAGATCAAAGATGAAAGGTCGTCTCACCAGCGTGATGCAGCGCGGTCTCGAAGGGCGCCCGTTGCAGCCGCTCCTTGCTCTCTGCCAACAACACGAATAGATTAGTACCGTGCCAAAATACCATATATTTACATTAAATTAAATACAGCTCCTGTACATGTACAAAACTTACAGCTTACAGTACAGGTTCAAATCTGAATAGTGTTGATGCTTTAATGTATACGCACAGATATAGTTCAGATTGAATTTAACATTTTTTTTATCTTTATCTTTAGATATCTCTCATATTGTGGAAAATGCCCATGTGCAAGGTGCACATGCCCAAAAATGATCATTTATTTGTACTATGATGTATTTCATTGATTGAGACCGTAATGGTGCAGCTATACAGCGTTCTATTGTAATCGCGACGGTTGTCGGTTCCATTACTACTAAAGAGAATTAATTATTTTAGTTTCTGCTCAAGTAACAAAATTAAGCGCGACGTTGCGTTTCATTATTCAAGACTCGCAAATTGGACAGTACTTGGGTAACGGAGTGATTAGACACTTCATTACCATATAATAGAAGATGTTTTATACGTATCCTACAGCGTGTATTATACAACGGGAGAGAAAAAATGACGTTATAAAACAAATGGAAATAGTGCCAAAAAAAATATTTAAAAAAAAACATAAAATTCTGAAATTAATAAAGTTCAGTCATTTCAGCAAATTGTAATAGTAAAAGTCAAGTTCATTAAACTTTACAGCAGGTGTCAGCTGAAATAGCTGGCCTAGAACCAAACCTCGACCCCATTTGCTGTGCGACGGATGTTTATTCGAATAATTAGTCTATTTCATGTAACATAAAGCACTTTGAGCACATTTAGAACTGTTTATATACAAAAACAATGGGTTACAGGAAATCAGGACTGAGGCCTGGGTAACGTCTGAATATCCGGGTGGGATATTAGTACAACAAGCAAGGCAGAAAAAGAAGCAAAGAGTGATCTAGTTGTGACTTCAAATCCAGCTTATATCAATATCAGGGTAGGCAGATCGCGCCCAGCGTTAAGACACTCCATTTCCCACATACCCAATTTTCTTGACTTTGTGTATTGGGTGACGGAAAGAAAAACTTTCTTATTATGAAATCATAAAACTACATTTCAAAATATTCACATTACAAATAAATACAAATGCAAGTCCTCCTCGTCCTCTTAAAGAATAAAATAAATTATAAAAATCTTGAAAAGTAATTCAAAGTAATTGCAATGACCCAATTCAATTCTGAAACTGAAACAACAAGTGCTATCTGGATCTTAAGAAGTACCATTACTGGTACCGTTATAGACAAGTATCGGCCGGATATTGAATCTGAAACCGTCCGGTCGCGTCTACTAACTATAATTACATATTGAGCTTGTTGCTTATATTTGATAACAAGGTAATTTCGATACAAAATGCAGGAAAAACGATGCATGAATAACATGATCAGGGTCCCGTTATTAACTTATGTGTCCCTGTGTCTCCAAACATAGCACTGAAACGTACAAATATCCCGTTTCTTGAAATGACTTGTAAATGTTTTTTATACACTAGTAAAAAAAATAAAATGAAATTGCCAATTTAAAACCGATGACCCGTTTTGAGTCGATAAAAGAGTGGTCACGTTATGCATAAATGCTCGTCGTCTCTTTCAATTTATTTTTCTCTACGAGATCGTTACTCTGAATATTTGATATTAATTTCAGCTTGATGCCTCTACGCTAAATATATCTACGAGCAGACGGACAACAAAGTGATCTTATAAGGGTTCCGTTTTTAGCTGTTGAACTACGGAACCCATTTATTGAAATGAAGAAAAATTCATCCTACTATATAACAAATTTAACATTTTTGGAAATCTATATTTGTTGCACTTTCACGCTAAAACTACAAAATGGACTTCGAAAACTTTACAGTAATATAGTAATATATAGTTTATCCCTGTAACTTTTAAACCATAACTAAAATTTCAATAACAATTATGTTGGATTTGGTTTTTGTTGTTGAATTATATTTTATAGATTTTTTTTGTTCAGTTCCCTATAATTTATGATATTATAGTTAATTTACGACCGAAACATAACACAGCGCGTGACTGTAAACGCTATAGTTGTCGTTTCATTTTCCACTCAGCAGATTCATATTTATTTCTATTTCCTCGCTGTAATAGACAAGGTATGGCGTTCTGCCCCGCCACACAACACGTAACGCCTAAAAAATTATGGCGGTGCGTGAGGAACATTGATCTTAACGCTACGTTGCCACTACCAACCCTGCTATGCGGGGAAACGCGTGAAGCTGCATCTATCTAAACATAGCGTTATCGGACATATTGTTATGTCTACAGCTGTCTACTCTGTGTCCATCTGTTGCTTGTTTACGTTACATTTTCCGCCTTACGAGTCATTGTTATCTAGAACAATATGTTTGGAAATGACTTGTTTAATTATCTTTTTGACTGGATCAGATTGTGGATTCAAAAACACAAAAAATGTTATGATTGTAGTTATTAGAATTAAAAATTGAAATTCCATTTCTATCAATAAATAAAACGTACGCTTCTACAGAACAAGCAAATAAAGAAGAAATTTCCAAATTCTACAACGGCATAAACTTGTTGCATATTATATTGTATATGCGGGAAACATGTTAAACAAAACATATTGTAACACGCACAATAACCTCCAAGCTCTAAATGAATCCGCCTCGAAACATTCCTATCAATTAAAAGCTCTACTCACAGCACACGAAACGCTTTATCTCATATAATCTTGTATCATCAATCAACACTCATCAAGCCAACTAATCAATATCCGCTGGTTACCGGTTCAAATCAGTCCATTCCAGAGCCTGAGTCGGTTAACTTCAAACCATGTTACCATTTTGTATCGGACTGGTATCATTCCTTATCAGAGTTAATGGGAGTGGGAGTGGGAAAGAAACCATCTGTTGCTACTATTGTAGTATCGTGAGATAGTGTGGGACTGTAAAATTGGTGGCTGTGGGCTCATTTTCCGCTAGTGGGAATGATTTATTTTCATTTTCCTTGCTCTGGTAAGAAAATAAAGCGTGGCGTTAAGTGTATCCACGCAATAATTTGAAAATTGGGCTGTGGATGTCGAACGAAGGTTCTATAATCTAGATTTTCTCTGCCTATCCTGCTATGCGGGATACAGCGTGAGGGCTAATACAATTACATTTGAATTAAAAAGTTAAATAGAAAAATGTCAGCTGTGTAAGTCCAGCAAGACGCTACCACCAGCCTGGAATATTGATTTACGAAGCAAAACTGACAAGAAACGACGGTGAAGCATGCTGTAATGTAAAAATAGTAAATAAATTGTTCTCAGCCCGTATCACCATATTGAATTTTGGGCTTCGAGTGGCGATATTTATTATATATTGTAGATAAAACCACCGCAAATATCTACGGCGTAATTAAGATATCACAACCTTGGATGTTTACCTTGTAATGTATTTTTTTTATCTTAGTTTCACACTGTGTCCCAAATGTAGCAGAGTAGGCGGAGGAACCTTAGTGCTAAGTCACTCTGCTTCTCGTTTTAAAGATATTGCGGATTTTATGAGGGAATTGATCGCCGCAATTTCATTTTACAGATTATAGGCGAAAAAACATCTATTAGATGTTGTTAATATAACTTAAATTAACAAAAATTGTATGTCGATAAAAATATGATAATTATATTTACAACTGATATTAAATTAGCTCCACAGGGTATGCAGAGGGGACACAGTGTTAAGACACTCCGTTCCCCACTTTCTGCCGAATTTTGGAGGCATAGCGTGTTGAGTGGCAGAACTCAACGCCGCGCTTTTGCCTCGACACCAGAACGAAGAAATAGAAATATAAATTTAAGTAAATATTTCATCTCCTGTGTGGGGATCGAACCCACAACCAGTCGGTTTTACGGCCACATTTTGTGCCACTGCGTTACGACTGGCCTATTAAAAAAGTTTCTGTTTGAGTAAACTAATACTAATAATATGTATAAAAGCCACCGCCATAATAAATTGTTTTCTCGTAAAAGTACTTTAGCCAGACGTCGCTATGGGGAGTGAGCGTCGCCAGTCTCGGTTTAACCCATAACTTAATAACCCTATGTCGTAATCGAGGGGGAATCGATGGAGAAATCTGTACTACCATTCTCAATAGAATATAAAACAAATAAGAATTTCACGCTGTATACTGCTATATATGTAGTAAAAAAGGCAATGAAATCCTAGTGTTAAGGCTGTCCATTCCCACCTTTTTGCCCATTTTTCGAGATATAATGTGTTGAGTGACGGACCTCAACAACGCGCTTTGTCTTGTTACTAGAGTACCGAAATGAAAATAATTCATTGTCGTCTGAGTAGGTATCTAACATACAACTTTCGCTTTTACACTCAGATCCTGTGCTGCTGAGCTACCACGGCTTCGACTCATTAAATATAAAAAATATATATTAGGAATTGTGAACGACTGTTTACAATTCCTAATATAGCCCTTTACTTATGCTTATAGTTATTTTCATAGTGTTTTTGTGTGGGCATTGTCTAAGTTTTTATTTATTTTATCTATTCAAGGAAAAGAATAACTACAATGTAATGATTGGTGTTGTTGCACATGAGTGTGAATGTAACGTGACGGTTGTTGGTTCGGCCCCCACCAAGGCAACGGCTGACGTTGAAATCCGCCACTCACCATGCCTGGAAAAATTCGGCGGAAAGTAAGGAACAGAGTGTATTAGCACTAGGTTTCCTCTGCCTACTCTGCTATGTGCGGGATACAGCGTGAAAGTGATTTATTTTAAATCTTAATAAACAACGCCGTCGTTCCGTCATCCAATATTCAATGTCTGTAAATGGGCGTGCTGGGTAATGATACCACTGTTTGCAGATCAATCCGGTGACACCCGTAGCCCTGGCCGGTTGCGGTCAAGAAAAAACACTGTGAGATTTCAATGGGTATCATAGACACCCTATGGTATATCCTACCAGTTCATGAGTCCCACAATACCAGCTCGAGTTCCCATATGCAGAAATCTAAACTAAAATAGCCTTAAATTTAAATCAAATATAAAATGTATGACATCATAATTTCAACCTGTAAACATTTCCAAAGGCCAAACGTAAATAAGGGCACTTCACGTATATGATGTGTGCTGTTGTTAGCACCTTTAATTTTTTCGAACTTAAACGACCTAATAAAGATGTGCTATTTCTATTTAGAATAAACAAATGATTTTTTTAACAAAATGCATATAAAATAGTTAACAGTTTTGCGCCGTGTGACCCCGGCCTAGAATTGGATCATCCTGGTACTGGTGGTGCCGTAAGAGGCGACTAAAGTATGTGTGGTAGAGTCACGTCGCCAGCAATGGCAACACGCATGGGCAGACTCGACCGGATCATTACCACCCCCGGCATTTGAAATTAGGTGACCCGAACGCTCGTTTGCCGTGTCTTTTCCAAAAAAAAACATACTTTTTAAATTGAAATATACTGAAAATTTAATATACATAGATGTATTCAGCAAAAGTACAGCGTTTGACTGTAAATGAGACGAAACGATTTTGAATTGTGTGCCGTGATTTCCTTTCGGGAGAATTATTATAACTATTTAAATTACCAGCTTTACTCCAATCCAGCAGAGAGCAGAGAGCAGACAGAGGAAAATTAGTGTTAAGACATTCCGCTTCCCACTTTCCCCATTTTAGCGCCGAGCTTTTGAATTGGTGCGAAGAAATTAAAATATTAATTCATTTCCTCGAGGGGTGATCGACGCGACCCACAGCCGTCGCGTTACAATCACACCCTTGTGCCCACGACGGCCTCTGATTTATTTATTTTTATTTAAATTATTATGATTTCCCCACTCTAGTATACACAGGGCGGCGTTGAAATCCGCCACTTTAAACACAATGTCTCTAAAATTAGGTGAAAAGAGAGGAAAGAAGTGTACTAACACCAGGTTCCCACTGGATACATTGCTATGCGGGGAATACCATAAAGCTGTTTCTTTTTTTGGAATTGTTTTTATTTATAGTATTGCAAAACCTTTATAATAATAATTTAATATTTCAGTATCTAATAAAAACACGAACAGAACGCAACGTAACATTTTACGAATTAACCAAAAGTTGGTGAAACAAAAACGTGTTTACATTACGCAATATTTCAGGAGGTACATTTCAATCAAAACTTATAGATGGTCTTTTCAGATATATTGCCATATTTAATTTTTTTTTAAGTGCACTTACGTCATCATTGCACCAATGAGCACCAAATGAACGATATGCAGGAGTAAAAAAATATATAGTATTTTATGGGTCGTCGACTACAGAATCAAAAGGGACGTGGGGAGCGACGAGACGAGACCTATGAGATGAAATTTCTGCATACGTAATAAACGTGACATACTTATTCCAATAAACGTCTAACAATATATTATTAAAAACACAAATGTAGTCGGAAAAGTGACTTTAAGAACTTCTTTACTTAATCGATCGGTATAAAAACTTATAAACGGTAAAGGCATAACGAAATCTTTAAGAATATCAGTTCTTAATAAAGGTATTGTTATCACAAAATTTATATATTTTAAAACTCTTTAGTCTTCGACCAACTGTACGTAGATGGTTGATGAAGTGTCACACCCTTGGTTCTTCTCTGTCACTACTGTCTGTCTAGATAGACATTTTTCAGAGATTCGGATGAATGTCGCCAATGCCCGAACAAAAAAAAATTAAATCAAATCGAATCAGCTTCACGCTCTATCCCGCACACAGCAAGTTAAGCAGAGGGAACCTAGTGTTAAGAAACTCCGTTTACCACTTTCAGCAAAGTTCGGGAGGTTGTGTGTTGTCTCTCCTAACATAAGTTTGTCTTTGCTTAAAATAAACCAAACGTCCAACAATGTATAAGTACTTAAATCGACTCGCCCTTGACGTGTCATTGCAGGTTATGTCAAATTGTGTCATAACATTGCTTTAGTGTAGACGCCCTATTAGGTGACTTTCGTTACTTATCGCTAATAGGTTACTTGACCCAAGAATTTTAGTGTTTTTTATTTTTATTTACAATACTCGTGAATTCATCTCCGGCGTCATTTGGAGATGAGATAGAGAAGTGACTCATCACTGTGCTCTATTTTGCATGTGATGAATTAGATATTACGGGACACTGCTTTATATTGATTATGTGTTTTACATAAGTAATTCTAGGTCGAGATATTTTATAAATTATATTACAATTTGATGTATATATTATTTTTATTTTATATAAAATATATTCGCTAGTTTCTTGTCTTACCTATAAACCGTAATCAGCGTTTAACTGATATTAAATAGATGATATTTATACAGTTATGAACGCTTGTGTCTAAAACGTTTACATTGACTTAAACATAATACTTTAATTGGGTTCAATTACGGTTTAAATAATTTTTAAGAAAATGTAGTATACATAATTATATCTATTCATATTCGTATTAGGTTCTAATCTCATTCATGGGATCAATTTTACACGTTATAGCCTCCAATATGACAAATTTAAATAGGTGAAACAAATTAAGAAAAGATTTCGATATATACCTATATATTTTGACTGTAAAACCAATACTGTTGTGGGTTCGATTCCTACTCAGGGAAATGAAATATTTAATATTTTCATTTCTTTGTGAGGATGTCGAAGCAAAACGGGGGGTTAAGTCCCGGAAAATTCGGAAAATTGGGAACGGACTGTCTTAACACTAGATTCCCTCTGCAGTGTGCTGGACACAAAAGGAAAAACTAATATAGACTAATATAGACTAGTGCCAAAACACTCCACTCAACTTTTTAGACATTGCCTAACGAGTGGTGGTACTCAACACCGCGCTTTATCTTGTTAACAGAAAGGGAAAATGAAAATAATGAGACATAAATATGTATAATAAAAAAGTAAAAACTATAAACACCATTAAGACAGTGACATTCCTTTTATTGGTTACAAAGTCCATTGTAACTGTATGTCCCATCGAGCTGGACTGGGCGCGTCGTGACGTCACCGCATGGGGTCAAATGTCAGAGCTATTAAACCATGGCTTTATTGAGAGCTTTATGGTGGAGGTTTAATAGATTTGCTTGTTTTTTTTTCAGTAGACTTATATGATATATTAAAAAAAATTCTGCATCTTCTCAGGTTATTTAATACGAATAATATATTTTTTTATAATAACATGTTTTAATGATAAGGTTGATAACAATGTACAAGGCGAAAGAGGAATGCAAAGACCGTAGAATTTGGCGCTCCGTTGTCATTGGCTGCCCCGCTATGAGTACAGCGTGAAGCTAAAATATGTGTATTTTAAATATAATTTCAGTCATACAGATGGATCAACGAACTTTGCTCAGTAAGAGATGGAACTTGAAAAAAGAGAAGAGAGAAATAACAATCGCACTGGAGACATCTGTACTCGAACCGGCGTCTTCTGGCTTCTAGACTGCCCCATTTACCTCCTGTTATTAAAACCTAGTCGAAATTCGCGAAATTTACCTGCAATCGATTGCAAATTCAGTATCTGGAATATGCAAACACGGATAAAATGACGTCACGGTCTTTGACATTGGAACCAAGCTAAATCGACTTATTGCCCAACTATATCATACTAAATTTCATGAAAATCATTTTCGGAAAGTCGGAAGTGAATCGTAAATAATATTTCCACAATTTCATTTTTTATAAATCAGTAAAAACAAAGCGTTAGGTCTTGTCATCTTTAATAAATTAATAATTCATTGACGAGTGTGATATGGAAAACTAAACCTATCCGTGTTGTTTTCGGAAATGAAGGACTAGTCGTCGCCTGCAATTTTTTTGCGTGGACTTCAAGATATAAAATGGCATATCTAGTTATTTCCGTCCCCTTAGTAATTTGGAGAAGTCGTGTTTTAACGTTTCTCTACAACCAACCAGGAACCAAGGAACTATCATGCTAAATTTCAGCGTTCTGCACTGTATAATTCCTTCTTCTGCACGTTGTCTGTCAGAAAGAAAACGAAAGAGTTTTATATACTTACTAGGATTATATGTATATAGATTTTTATTTTATGCATTTCTAGTATTGTTAAGAAAAATCTGTATAATACTTATCATATGTGTGTATGTGGCATAGTGAAATTTCCCTGTGGTGGGATTCAAGATACACTTCATAATATAACGAAAACTAGTAATTCAAGCTGCTACATAAAAAAGCTACTCGCTCAATTAAGATTTTTTACAATTAAATTTCAATGCAGAGTACGTATTGTTGTTTAATTTGTGGTCTATTGAATTATAAATAAAAACGCTTTTTCGTACTTGTGATTGACGTCTGGCAAATTAGGTGCGAATCAATATAAAATAAATACATATTTACATATATATATGTAAAAATAAATTGAAATGAACTTCCAGTTCGAACAGAGGTGGCTGTGTCGTCTGTTTCTAATAAGAAATGAATCAATCATACATATATCTGCTTCGACAGTCGCAGCAGCTGCGCGCACGCATCGTCACTGACTTTACGATAACATGCTTCTTAATGATGATTTATTGGTATATTACTATTTTTATAACGCACATTTATTGTGTAGCTACGTATTTACTGTATTATTAGTATATTTATTATTATTTGTATTGTAATAAATCATTTTGATGAAACAGATCGTTTCGTGGACATTTCTTGAAGGTTTTATAACGATCATTCATTTAGTTTAGAAGAGATTTTAGAAAAAAAAAATTAAAAAATAAAGAAAGTTAATCTAGAAATAAGGACTAAATAAATAGCACAGGGCGATAATGTATCTTGTGTCACACATAATTTTAAAATTATTTTCAAGTGTCTGGGCAACTCACTCGAAGCCGCAAATAAATTCTATTTCATTATATCGCTTTTAAAAGATTGCTTATTTTAAAACAATCTCCAATTACAAAATGTCATGATTAAAGATTGGAATTTAGGATTCACAAAGTTATTTCTAAAATTTATTATGTCCATTGATCTGATTAATCGCGGTTCTCAGTGTAGGTGGTTCTCAGTGTAGGTAAACCTTAACGGAGATATTGGTTTATAACAATGTTTATTTCATTTTGTTCTTTAGTCTCTCACGCTGTCTCCTACATATAGTAGGGTAAAGAGAAAGAACCAAGTGTTAAGACACAGTAACGTTATACTGCTCTCAACTGAGATATCGTTTTAATAATATAAGAATGAATGCATCTTAGATTTGAAAGCGATTTACTTTTACGTGGCTAAGTGGCAAAACTCAACACCGCACTTTATATCGTTACGAGGGCTAGGAAATATTTAATTAATTCCTCCAAATAGAAATAGAACCCACAACCGTCGCGTTTACATGACGGCGTTTTCTGACGGTGTGCTTCTAAATACCTCAACTATAACCAGATTAATCAAATATAGTTAGTATGACGTATTTTTGGGAACCCGACGTTTCAAACATTTTATTACAGTAGTCCGTGGTCACGGGTACACAAAATGTATCTATGAAAATACATGTAATGTATAATAATAGCGAAAATGAAATATTTCAATATATTTATTCGCAAAGAGCGCGACGGACATCCCTAATAAGTTTCCATTCAAACAAAGCATTTATTAGTGAGCAAATAAACTCTGCTATAAATAAATATCGTTCACTAAACTTGGACACCTAACAAGAAGCGATCAAGGTCGAAAAAACAACATATATTGCAATTGACAAATACGTAATGATGTGATACAGTGGGACAGTGGCAGTAGACGCGATGGCTAGAGGGACCCAGGGAACCTATTGTTAAGATACTCCGTTCCCGTTCACGTACATTCGTTCCCCATTTACCACCGAGTTGGAGGCACTGCGTGTTGAATGACGAAACTCAATGAAAGGTATTGACTCGTCACTAGTCGCTAAAAAAATATATTTTATTTCCTCAAGTGGAAATCGATTCTACAACCTGTCGCGCTTACAATTGCACTCTTGCGCAACTGCGACACAACTGGCTTAACTTAACTAACTTTTTAGTTGAAAGCATTATAATTGCCTTTATTATTTAATATACGAATACTTAATTTGAAACCATCTTTTAAAATATCCAAACTTATCATATAACTTTACACTAGTTCCATCCGTCTAGGCATATAACACGGTTTGCAGAATACAGCGTGAAGCTAAAAAAAGGTATTTTTATAGAAAAATGACCTATTAAGCGGACAGTATCACTGAAGTATGTTATTTATAAACAGAGTGGTCCTAATTTATCTCACAAAGATATAAAAGATTCGTAAAAAAACATTGCACTAAACCAACAATCCTGTTAGGTTTGCCAATGAACACTTAAGTATGTCACAGATCGTCCCGCATATAGTCAGGTGGGCATAGGGACGCCTAGTGTTAAGACACTCTGTTTCTCTGTTAGTCTTGTTTCCAGAACGAAGAAATGAAAATAATTAATTCACATAAGTAGAAATGTCAATAAAAAATAAAGATCAGAAAACAGACAGAGAAAAGAAGAGAAGACATTTTAAATGAAACTATTTTAACTGGATTCATCGGGTAAATTTTTAAATATAATCGATTAATCCGGTTAAAATAGTTTCATTTAAAATGTGTAATAATCGTGAAAATCTTACTTAGTATTACAGGAGAAGATAGTCATGGTGCAGGGCCAGAAGCTTGTGACTGCAAACGCGAAAAGTTGTGGATTCGATTCTCACTCGAGATGAATGAAGTATTCAATATTTTTTATTTCCGCATTCTGGTAACGAGGCACGTAATGCCTTCAGAATTCGTCAGCAGGTGGGGAATGCGAACGGAGTGTTTTAACACTAGGTTCCAACGTTCCCTCTATACTGCGTGAAACTAAAAAAATATACGCAAATAATGCTGAAATTATTATTTTTACTAGCGTTATATGTATAACATAGAAGCATCAAGATCAAATGAAAGTTAGGAAAACCTGTTGATAGCGGAAAGCTCGCTACGAGAAAAGTTTCAGCCGTAAGTGTAAACTATACCACTTCTGTAAATAAACTACTAAAACTTGGCTTACTAAATATATATATTTTATAAGTTTCATTGTATAAAAGAATTAAAAAAAACGTTTATTTTAATTATAATTTTTATCAATAAGGTAATGTTTTGGTAGTATATAATGATATGATTTTTTATAAATTAATAGATACTTATTATGTATAGTATGAACGAATTTATACAAAATTAACATTTTTATATGAAAAAACATGTTAATTATACACGAGTTAAAAAAGAAGATACTAAAAATAAACCTAATTTGTATTTACTAGTAAAGTTTTTTTTATCAGCTTCACGCTGTATCCCGCATACAGCAGGTTACGCAGAGGGAACCTAGTTTTATTAAGGCTGTCTACCACTACCAGTTCCCCACTTTCCGCCGAGTTCTGGAGCGCAGCGCCGCACTTTGCCTCGACACCAGAGTGAAGAAATGATATTTTCATTTCCAATGTAAATAAATATTTCACTTCCTCGAGTGGAGATTGAACCCATTCGATTCCATTCGATTTTTCAGTAAAACTTTGTGCCTCTGCGCCACGACTGGCTTAGAAGCCAATAGATTTATTTAGTGGTAAAGTTAAAAAAAATATCTCAAATAAAATAAAAAAATCATAAAAAAACATATCAATAATTATTAATTAGTTAATTAATGACAATTTAAAACAATTTCTAATTAATAATGACATACCTGCTTGCTCTTCCATTTCGAAACAAAAACAAACGTCCTTAATCTAACTTATTCTAATATCACACTATAAGAAATTCACTTAAAAAAATCACTTTACAAAATTTTTCTTTTATCCCATTTGTATTTAAGGGTTAGTTAGGTATATTTTATTAATATTTGCACTTCAGTTTAACCCGGGTTCTGTATCTAGGCATTGGTGGCACGACCGTGTGATACGACGACGCTCAAGGTACTGGCCGTGGCCTGTGACTGACTGCCAAAGGAGAAAATTATAAATATATACATATGGGAAGGAATATTTTTGTTTATTTATAAGGTTTTCTTTATTATACAGCGCCTGGCTTGACGCGCCCGTTGCGGGTTCGATTTCCAATCGGAGGAGTAAGAGATTTGGAAACAAAACAAAGCACTGTATTGAGTTCACAAGCTCAACTCACCCACTCAACAAGGAACGTCTCGAAAGGGAACGTAGTGTCGTAACACTTGTTTCTGGTGCCTACCATGCTATATGCGGGATACAGAAGTTAAAATAAAAGAAACTAAAATATTTATATAGTTTCTATTCCATTAATTAACAACATAAAAAAATATATTGTATCTTATGAGCTTTAAAATGTGAATACTAATTATGTCGATTTGTGGGTATTTTGAAATTTATTTATAAATCGTTTGAAGTTTTTTGTAATGCGTATAAATTGTTGCTAGTTTGTTCTTTTAAAAAGCTTTTTGCTTTTTACTCAAAGACTAATTTTACTTAAATAATTTTACTTTAATAGTTATTGTTTTTTGAGGCACAGAAGACCTTTAAGCGAAAAAAACATATTCTCACATTCGGCGAAAAGAGGGGAACAAATATCTTAACACTAGGTTCCTTTTGCCTACCTTGCTATGTGCGGTATACAGCATGATACAAAAATATATATATATTATTCCCCCGCGTGAGGAATCGCACCCATAACCATCCATCACGTTAACAGTTGATCAGACGCTGTACCACTGTGCTACGACGGCCTCAAATAATAATAATAATTAAAAGAAAAATATATATAGATAAATAGTAATTATCATGGCGCAATCCACCTTAAAGGCCGGCAACACACTTGTAGCTCCTCTGATGTTGCACGGGGTCGTGGGCGACGGTAACCACTTACCATCAGGTGACCCGAACGCTCGTTTGCTGTGTCTTTTCCATAAAAAAAAATTGTGATGTAGCTTACTGCACAACGGTTGTGGGTTCACATACTTTTTGTTTACTCAAAGTATTGCTCATTTTTTGTTTTTGTTTTCCTTATTCTACTAATTCTTGGAATTTGGCATTGGAAACTGTTTTATCAATAACAATCTATCTTATATCTATCTTCTATAGTAAATATAAATAAATAACATATTGACACGATGAGACAATGTCTCAATTTACAACCGGTGGTGGTGGGTTCGATCCCCAATCAATGAAAAATGTAATTATATATTTTATCCGTAGCATTTAATCCATAATGCATAAAATTAAGTTTTCCTTTTTTTAGTTTCACACTGTATCCCGCTTTTGAAATGTGCAAAATGACACATAATCATAATCACATATTTTTTTTGTGTTTTAGATGACCGTAGATCTTTATATTTTATTTTAATTACAGCGTGATAATGCGATCTCGATATATAAAATATAAGTGGACTCAACAAACGGACAGACCGACAACAAAGTGATCCTATATAAGAATTCCGTAAACATTGTCTTTTGTAAACGTAAGCGGAACCATAAAAATAATTTACTTTTTGCTTACTGTAGTTGTTCATTTATAGATATGTTTCAAATGAATACTAACATAAGTACAATGAAACGTTTTATTATTTTCGATAACCTACTTCTAATGAAGGCGATTCAGTTAATTGCTTTCCTTTTTTTAACTAATTTGCATTTGATATCAGTCTTTTTATTATTGAGTTTTACCTGTAATATATGACTATAATATTGTAGGATAAAGGTTTATAAAAAAATTAAACGTAAGAAGATGACGTCGAAATTCTGTGTCAATAATTATACTCTACTATTGTAAGGAATAAAAGTAAAACACGTCTACTTCTTTTTCAGCTTCACGTGGAATCCTGCATGCCGCAGCGCTGACAGAGAGAGTCTAGTGTTAAGACACTCTGTTCCCCACGTTTCGCCTAATTCTGGAGGTATTTGTAGCGGAACTCAGCGCCAGTTTGGCCTCGACACCAACGAAGAAATAAAAACATCAAATATTTCATTATCAGACCCACAACCTGCCGCGCTTACAGTCACACTCTTGTGCATGGCAGCAGACTAGCCAATCCTTTAGAAATTATTTATTATTATTATTTTAATTTTCCTTTTAACCACTACCACTTTTTGTGACAATCTGAAGTGTTCACCAGATGTGGACACTTGGTTCAAGCCAAGCCGTCGCCTCGATTTCCTATAATCGGACTCTTCGAGCATAAACCAGGCGCAGAAGAAGAAATGGCTTGGTTCATGCACTTGAGGATTAGCTGCGGACTGCTGACAAGAAAGATTTTCTGATGGCAATGAATAAGTTCCCTGACCAAGGTGCTGTGCTAAAGAGAACCCACCTGACAGCTATCCTCTGCGTCTTGTTGTGGAATTATTTTCGGAGCTACCTACGCCCATTCCCCCTTAGAATAGCCCCTTCCCCAACGCATACGTATCGGTAGACATGGATGGATGGATGGATCTCGCACTTAGGAGACTGGCCACGAAAATGGACGGAACTTAGTGTTTTAAGGCACTTTGTTCCCAAACTTTTCCTAAATATTCTATAGATTGCTTGTACTGTAGCGCTTTGTTAACATTCGTACCCAAAAGTGGAAGTGACTATCAAACTCACGAGCTGTCCAACTGATATTTGATAAATTAATAAAAAAATATATATACCATTGTAAAATAAAAAAAATGTATCGTACTTTCCACCCCACTCGAAGCACTGATTATACTGATATCAACATTTCTACCACTTATGCGAAGCGTTCTAATCAACGACATTAAAAAACTGTTAGCTGATTAGAAATAGATATTTATGTATAAAATGCGACGTAAATGAGAAAATTACTACACAATTTTACCTTTTTATATGAAAGGCGATTTTTGGATACTGTATAAGCAATGAACATTTAAGCCCACATTAGTTCCACTTATAGCAGGGTTGACAGATGTTAAGATCAAGTGTTAATACACTCTGTTTACCACTAAGTGGGACCACTTAAGTGATGGATGATTGTAATACAAATACTTTTTTTGTGATCTGGTAAGATAAAGCAATTTCTAAGCAGTTTCACCCAAGGCACTGCCCATTTTCGGGACATTACGTGTTGAGTGGCAGAACTCAGGTTGTTGTCGTACTTTACCAGCAGTTAAATAAAATGAAAGTAAAAGAAAAGAAAAGTATCGAAACCACAATCATAGCGTTTACAATAAGACGCCGTCCCAATAGCATTCCCCTGCGATCGCCACTTCACGAGCGTCCATCAAAGCTCGTACTTTTTCTTCTCCCCGTCCGGTGAGGCTGTCAAGACTGTAGGGAACTATTATTTATATTTATAGTTTATTTAATATGTGTCATTTATGTATTTCAATATTGTAATTTATTTATTTATCATTTATATACTTACATACATTTAATAGAATTATTAATATTTTGTAAGTATTCGTATTTGGTTTATTTATATGAAAGCGCTAGCTGCCGTCGACTGAACCGGTAAGGTGCCGTAATATTTACGCCTACCCCCTTGTCGACTGCATATTTAATTAACCCAGTCGATGCTTGCCACTCGATGCGCTTTCATTACGTTCCTTAGTTTTATCTAATATTTTATTCCAAATTTGTATCTTTCGTGTTCTGTTGTATATATGTGTTTGTGGTTGACTTTCTTATATACTGTGCCGTGATTGTTAACTGTGATTATACCATTTGTGTTATCACTGTTTGTACATTTAAAGTGGTGTTGATTAAACTCAGTGTTAAACGTGAGTAGACTTTTATTATTTACCATCAACACTACAAAGACCAATCCAGGGCAACAGCAATACAGCCCATTCGAAATAATAAAGGTGTCCCATTACCCTCGGGCCACGGTGGCCTTTAAAATTGATTTCTCACTAGTAAACACCCATGTATCTACACTAAAGTAGTAACATTCTGTAAATAGACGAAAAGAAGGTATATATAATAAGCTCTTCCTAGTACTACTAGTCTAGTAGTCTAGTGAGTTCCGACGTCTAATCGTAAATGTAGTCACTAAATTAATTTTTTGTAAAGATAAAAACCCTTAGGTGAAATACCACCAGGTCCCCTAAATATAGGAACATTAGCAAATACTCACAAGGCGGAGTAATGAGTACACAACGTTGACGTGAGGGTAGACGACAAACGGTGTTGGGACCTTGACCCAATGCTCGACGATACCTACAGACAAACCTAATCAGTATAGTATTTTCAAATGTTTTTGTTTAAGAGGCCGCGATTGCAACCTTTGTGGGTTCAATTCCCACTGGGAGAGACTATTTGTTTTTATTTTCTCGCTCTGATTATAAGACACTTTAGGCCGTCGTGGCTCAAGGGCACAAGGGTATGACTGTAACGCGATGGTTCTGGGTTCGATCCCCACCCGAAGAAAAAAAATATTTCTTGATCAAATTAATAATTTTATAAATGCTAACACGTCTTGGGAATGGAATGCTCGCTCCAGTCTTGTTCAAACTTATTATTGTCACAAATCATAATTATATATTTGTATAAAGTGGATTTAAAAAAAAAAAATCCCGCTTCTTACGCCGGTTCTTCTCAGGTCTGGGGCATTAACTTAAGTGAACTGGTGGTAAATTGGTTGACGTTAAAAAAGTGAAGCATGTAATTTTTTTAATTTGTCTTTGACTTTACTAAATACATTATTGTCTTACCATTTTACTTTCAACATGTTACTAAGCGTTGTCCACGCGAGGGCGGCGTGACTCTGTACGTACTACTGCTATGTAAGTTCAATCAGCGTTTGTTCGGCTTCGTTATAAATTTCACCGCCCTACGACATGGTTGTCACTTTTAGTAAATTGTTATTAATTAATATTTATTGTGTTTAATTTTAGTAAATCTCTAACTGTGTGATGTGTCGCAATTTTTTTTTTTTAAATATTGTATGTACAAATTTCAGCTAAAATTTTCTGAATTGATATTGATCAATTATGCTAACTACACCATAACATATCATAAATCGTTTATAAAAAGAAAAAGTACAAGCCGAAATATATTTAAATTTTACAGGGCAGCTTGGGAACATTTTTAATTACTCGAAGAATGGGTGCTGACTCATTCTCTTTTGCAAAAACAATCCAGATTTTTTCTTTTACCTAAACTTTATTACTAATTAATACCTTATACAATAAAAAAAACAAATATTTTTTTAGATATTTTTTATTTGTTTTTATTTGCAAATGTTTAAGTACTGTTATCTAATCAGATTTTTTTGGGCAGAAAGTGGAAAATTTATCTTATTACTAGACTCCTCCCAAGACGTATAAAGATCTCAAAGAGTTTACGGAATGCATAAATACTGTAAGTTTCATAAATGAATATTTTTTTGCTTAAATTAAATTAAATTTTCTAATAAGCTCATACCATTAATATTTTGTGTCAACCCTAAATATGTGGACTACGGAAAGTCCAAAGTCCTCGTTGAATCAAAGTCCAAGATCTCAAGGTTCTATTTTCATTATATATATACATTACAGTATGCCAACTTTTACCTGCGGCTTCGCCCGCGTGATCAAATGGAAATAAGTTTCATTTCGTTTCGTTTGCGTCAAAACGTTTCAAGTGATATAGTATTAGACTTCTTTAGAAGATGGCTTCTTGAGTTCTTCCAATCAAGTTTCATAGATTAGAGCGCTCAGCCAAACAACTATAGCTTTATAATAAAATTGTATTAGTAAATATAACATTTCATAAAACGATCAGTCCATAAAGCCCAGACCCCACGGAGGACACATATATATATAATAACGTTGACGACAATAAACGAGGCGAAAGAGGTGTGCAGAGACCGCAGTGTGTGGTGTCCATTCTTTTTGGCTACCCGCTAGGGATAAATGATAAAGCTAAAACCAAATGTATCCTGAATATCGTTTGATACGGCGTTCTTGGCTACAATTAGAGATACAACATGTTATGTTCTTACAAAATATTCATATAAAATATCATATATTTTATATTATTTCAGCTTAATAACTCCATGCGATCTCCAGATAAATGTGAAACGAAGTGATCCTATATAAGTTCCATATGAGGCCAGTCACGCGCAGGAACGCAAGCCTGCGACTGTAATCGCTAAAGATTGCGGGTACGGTTTCCACTCGAATAAATGAAATATTTATTATTTTTATCTTCTTGCATTGCCAGAATTCTGCAGAAAGTAGAGGACGGAAGTGTCTTATTGGGCACGGAGTGTCGTAACGCTAGGTTACCAGACTGCCTCTGCTATGTGCGAGGTACAGCGTCAGGTAAAATAAAATAAAAATACAAGTTTTTGGATTATTTACTATTTTATTTTCTTACTTATTTTCACGTATCTAGTGTTGTGTATGTAAACTTTAATTTATATTTTTAGCTATTGTAACACTCGAAAGTTATAACTAACTAGTTATCCAAATTAACTTACTTACCGAGCAAGTATTATATTTTAACAGTTAATCCAATGTGCAGCGTTAAGTTCCGCCAATCTGTTGACTAATGGAACCTATTACACAAATTCATACAGAAAATTGAAAAGTGAATGACAATAGCTTCATTCTGACTACCCCGAGAAAAACACGTTGTATCCAATATATTATTGCAAAGATGGGCAAAGAGAGCCCAATGACTTTGATAAATGAACTTTGCACTTTAAATTAGCTGTAAATATTTTTCGAGATTCGGGATATTGCGCCTTAAGCGATAAAAATTCTCTATCGTAGCGGGTGAAACCAAAGAGTTTAAATATAATTGTTACCCCTAAAACGAACCTACTACAGCCGATATTTACAGTCAGACGCTGACTCACTTAAAAAACGACGTCCATTTAAAAAACATAATTTTTGTCATACTACATTAAAATTATTATTTTAGTACGTAATCGAATATAACCTGAGATAAGGGTGCATCGCCCGCAGCATCCACCCGACCTTGCAGATCGACGACCTCTAATCTACGAAAATGTTGATTAAAACATTCACATAATGAAACAATTGCTTACCTATTAATTTTTTACTTCAATTTAAATAAATTGTAAAGATATAACAGAGAAAGTGAATTATTATGTAAATCCTTGCTATAATTGGAATCCCTGTTTCTCGCATGCAGCAGAGAATTCAAAAGAAACCTAGTGTTAAGATACTCTGTTCCTCAGTTTCTGCTCAATTGTCGAGAGATTGTGAGTTGAACAACGGAGGTCAACACTGCGGCTTGTCTTGTTATCAAATCGAGGACACGAAAATAATTTATTTCTCCGGGTAGTAATCGAACCCACGAACTTCAAGTTAATAGTCAAATGCTGTGCAGCAGGCGACACGATTGCCTCAGTTTTATTATATTCTTCATTGCATTTGTTTTTTATCCTAAACTATAGTTTTTGTTATTACAGAATTAAATTTATCTATACATGTATATCACTTCTTTCACATTTCTTTAATTTTATTAATCTGTATAGACTAAGTACGACGTTGAATTCAACCACTTGTCTTATTGCTCATTTGGTGCAACAATGACCTAATTACTTTTTTTTTTTCAAATAAATAAATTAAATATGGAAAATACGTAATTTTTGCATCAAATGAAAATTAAAAATTGTATAATATATGTTAAATATACGAAATGTGACTTTATACATGCTACATCTTACAATTGCATATATAAATTAAAAAAATCAGCTTCACGCCAAACCTAGTGTTAAGACACTCCGTTCCTCACTTTTTGCCTCGACATCAGAGCGAAGAAATGGAAATATACATTTAAATAAATAAATTATTACCTCAAGTGAGGATCGAACCCACAATCAGTCGCGGCTTAGTCCCACATTGTGACTAGATGGATAGTAACAGGCTATGTATATGATGGGTATTATTTATATTTAAACTTCACCGTCAATATTAAAAAAAAACATAAATCTATTCTAATGTTATAAAATTGAAACTTTGTTTTGTTATTTTTTACCGTACATTTTTGTTATCGTATGACGTGTTAATCTCAGGAACTATTCATTGTGATCTGTTTCATTTTGGAAAAAAATCGCTATGTTGTATGCCACTTCGACGAAACATGTGTCATGTCAACTTACATATGCCATACTCTCTCAAATATCCCCAATTGAATATGTGGACGAAGCCGCAGTAAAAAGCTAGTAAAACAAAATGAACCCACACCACCTTAACCGTTAGTGCTTCCAAGCCAGGTACCACCGATTCAACAACTAACAATATTTAATTAATTTGAAGCAATAAGTATATAAATAGTTATTTACAAAAGATATAGGTAAAACAGAAGGTGTTCACTGAATACACAGCGTGATCTAAAATGTAAACTCGCGATAACTGCTATATAACATGGAGATGATAATATTACGCATTTCCATACTTGGTTCCGATATAGATAGCAAGCCTAGCTACTCATGGGCTAGATAAAAAAAATACTTTTGCTAAAACAAAATATTTAAGATTAAAAATGGTTACTAAAACAGACGTGGAAGCCGCATCACCCAAAGATGAAATACCTCACGACCATCTCTTCAAAGTCACAGGATTGTCGTCGACGAATTTAGAGAAATTGGCTCAAGGTAATCTTTTTTTGGATTTATAATATATATTTTGAAGGCTCAATTGCTTGTTTTAGCTTCACGCTGTATCCCGCTTATAGCATGGCAGGCAGAGAGAATCTAGTGTTACGCCACTCTGTTCCCCATGCGCCATCTAATTTTCGAGACATTACTTGCTGAGTGACGGAACACAATGCCGCTTTTGTTTTGTAACCAGAAGAAGGAAATGACCATACTTTATTATCCCTAGTGGAAATCGAGCTCACAACCTGAGCGTTTACAGTCACTGCGGTGCTGCGCCAAAAACTGCTTATTGACAATTTGCCTTCTGATCTCGCTGTATTCCTCAAAAGCTCCATTCGCCTCGCGCCACCTAAATTTCGGGTGTTGAAAGGCAGAGACTCAACCTGTTTTGTCTAGTTAGTAAAGAGAGTAAAAAAAAATATTTCCTCGAATGGGAGTTGAAACCACAACCGTCATACCTGCTGCGCCTGAATGGTATCACCTATTAAAAATAACTAAGTAAACTGTAATAAAATCTAAATTCATCAACTTAACAAAAAAATCACCAATTTTATAAATTGTATATACGTATATTGTTTAAATTACAAAAGGTCTCTTTCTGAATTCCGAAAATGTTGTAATAACAAACCGCGAGTCATTCCAATAATAACTTTTAGCGAAAACAAGCGCGTCTCAGGAAGGTCTGGGTTACCTCGTCCACTTCGTTGGGACTTGGATGACCGCCAATATTGGTGATCACATCTTTTTATGATATAGTTATTGTGGTATTTGGAAATAAGTGAGGTTTAATAACATAATTTACGACTAGATGTTAAAAAGATGACTGTAGATGATGATAATAGAAAACATACCGGGACTCGAACCTGCGCCTTTTTGAAATTGTCAAGCGTCCTGATTAGTAATCAGCCATACGTTCTCATCAAGCTGCGTCAAATCTTTTACGATAATTACAACTTATTTATGTTAGAATGATGTGTACCAAAAACTAACAAAAATCGTTAAGTACTCGTGATGATATAAGTCTGTGTTAAAAAATGAAGAGACTAGAAAATGAAAGTGAAATATGTAGCGGAACTCAACATAATTCATTTCCACAAGTGGAAATCGAACTGGAAAGCTTCACAAGATACGTCACCTGAAACGAATAAAAAATAAACTGAAAGTTAAAATAAATAAATAAACGAATTTGTGGTTATGTCAATGTACGCGAAATTGAGTCTGGAAAAGGCGTAGGTAGGTTCTAGCAGCGTCATGCTGCAGGAAACTAGTGTTAACACATTACCGTTCTACACGCACCTCTGAATTGGAGTCACTACGTGTCAAGTGGAGGGACTTAACGTTGCGCTTTATCCTCGAATCAAACCCACAACCTTCGCGTTTACCTCAAAAATAACATTTAAATGTAATTATTTCAAAAACATTAGTTATTTGTTTTGTTTACAGAAATCGCACGATACATTTTCAGTGCACAAATTTGAACGTTGCAGATAAAATAAGTATTAAATCTTGTTTTAATTTATTAAGAAAGTGGGGAACGGAGCGTCTTTCACTACGTTCCCTCTGCCTACCCTGCAGTGTGCGGGATACAGCGTGAAGCTGAAGAAAGTGTTGAAATAATAATATTTATGTAAACGGCCGTTAGCTTGTTTAAATTCCATTTATAGATTTAAACCCGCACCCTTGGGATCCCGTAACGTACAAATGTCAAATTGTGCAAATAATAATATATGTCTTATAATAATATCATGTGTTATATTGTCTGATTCCAGAAAAGGGATCGGACTTCGAAGGTGCTATATCAGCGACGGGTTACGGCTGGTTTAACATCGCGCTCATGCTGTGCACTCTGCCCGCCTTCTGGAGCGCCGTGTCAGTGACAAGCGCCCCTTCCTTCATATACACCAGAGCTCAATGTGATATGGAGTTGAGTCTTTTGGATATGGGAACAGTTTCTGCTATGACTTATATAGGTAACTTTAAAAATATACCATTTTATGATCGATAAACATGGATATATCTAGTGATATTTTTCAGGGTAGGGGGCCGAATTTATGTCTATTGACCGGCCGAATTTATACCTAATTGATACAAATTCGTGTAGAATTTAATGAAATTAAAAATTAAATTTAATAAAATTTGTTAAATATGTTGTAACATAAATATAACTGCACCTAATATAATTTGCCAATCGCGGGTTCCGTACCAATTTTATAATTGAAATATACATATAATAAGGTCAACAGTGTGTTCTTCTCAACAGATTTCCAGGTATAATTAAGTCCAAAATAATATCAGAATATTAATTAAATCATAAAATCGTCTTGACAATATACACGGACGGACAAACAAACCGACAGACGAAGAGATAAAAGGATGACAAAGGCTCTTAGTTCCATAGGCTCCCGTTCCAGAGAAAAGGGCCTTTCTCTTCTACGGACCTTAAGGGTCTCTAAAAATTTTTTATAAGCCATGACCATCGCGTTACAGTATAAACTTTACATTATAGTGGTAAAAAAAAATCTTTATAATATTTCTATTTGTAAAATCAATAAGTTTCATTGAACTTTGTTGATAAAATTGTAATTTTTACTACATCGTAAAATTTTGTCCAATTAATATTTAATCTTTGATAACCTACCTGTACAAATATGTAATTAAATTGTAAAAACATCTATTGATGGTGTCGTGGTAACGACACAGCGATAATAGCTATTTGATTGCACGCGACGGTCGTGGGTTAGGTTTCCACTAGGGGGTATGAATTATTTTCATTTCATCGCTCTGAAAACAAGACAAAGCGCGACGTTGAGTTCCGCCACTACACACGCAATGTTTTCAAACTGGACGGTGCACGTGAAGCGGAGTGTCTTAAATTGAACACATGGTTTCCTCTGGCTCTACATCTATATCTCATAGATGTAGAGCCAGGGGCTTCAATTTAAGGGTTCAATTTAAGGCATACAACACACCTACAGCATGAAATTTTAAACATCTCTAAAGACTTCAAGGCTTTACTTTATACCTACTGTTATAATTTTTGTATTAATCGTTACCGTATACATACATTTTAGAAGACATATAACAATTTGAACGAAGCGGGATTTAAGTCCGCGCCTCTTTGGAAATCGTCCAAAGAGGCCCGGGAATGTAAAACGTTTCTTAATCATTCATTTTCTAGTAATTTTCATAATTTCTTTTCTTTACATTTCTTATCTTATCTACAATACTGTATATAAACTGTTTGACCGCTCTGACCAAAACAAGGGATACGGATTATATTATGAAATTTGTAAATATTATATTATATTCTCAGTAAGTGGCCAGTAGAGCCGTGTATACTGTATACACTGTGCACGATAGATAACGTCGGTGACGTAAGAAAAACCGTCCACAAGCTTATATTTATTTTTATTGAACAATAGCGAGCGACACGTTCACCGTTACATGATTATTAGTTTACAAATCTGCATAATTTTGAAAAGTTTCAGTTTCATTTGAATTATTTAAGTATTTATTTGATTTTATCGAACAACATTCTTTAAAATGGTATTCTCTATTTATGATTTAGTCGCGTTTTATACGCAACACTAAAGTTAAGGGAAGCTTGCCAAAATACAATAGGGAAAATTGCAATTAAATTGGTTTGCTGTTTTTTGATATTAGCGTGGGCAAACGCATAGATAAACAGACAAACCGAAAAAAGATAAAAAAGATTAAAATAATTGTTTTTGTTCTATTACGTTATATATCACCAATAACAGATATTTTTCTATGTTCAGACACCGATCCTTTACGATTTTATTATAAGTATAGATAGCCGCGGCGTTCAGTTCCGCGGCGATACCTCACAATCTGTTCTTTCATTCTTTCCTTACATTAGCTGTTAAATGATAAGGAACAAAATTATTTACTAGCGGTAAATAATTTGCGTCGTTATAAAACTAGACCATTGACTAAGTTTTATACATTTAAGTTCATCATGGAGCCTAGATGACAGTGTTATAAGTGACACTATCACATCACGGTAAACAATAATGAAATGTTTATACCGTAAAATTTATAAGTGGAACTTGTCCACAAATCTACATTGACCGGGCAGATGTTATTGTTCTGATAAAAATAGCTTCTATTTTATATGCTGAAGCCAACGTGAAAGAGGATCACCATCTGAATGGAAACACGATGACTGAATGTCTTGATCTTAAGTTCAAGACATTCAGTCATCGTGTTTCCATTCAGATGGTGAAGGACTGAATGTCTTGATCCTAAGTTCTCTCTGCACTAATTTCATTTCCCTCTACATATTGACTTCTATAGTGTAATTTTTATATAACCCAAATTATGTATGCCTAGTATACGTTATTTTGAGTACGTAGAGACCGTAGCGTTTGGCGCTCCGTTCTCTCTGACTACCCCGCTAGGGATAACGCGTGAAGCTAAAGTAAAGTAAAGTAAGTATATATATATTATATATATATATATATATATATGTATATATATATATATATATATATATATATATATATATATATATATATATATATATATAATTTCCACGAATGAGAATCGAATTTGCTATGTGCGGCATACACCGTAAAGCTAAAAAACGATATAAAACTATATTGTAGTTTAAAATGTACCTATAGGTAAATTGCATAATAACAAACCGTCGCTATGACTATTTACTCTTATAAAGATAGTAACGGCTTCTTATTTAACCAAGTCAATATCAGTGTGTCAACAACAATATCTTTTGTTGTTCATTATAAAAATATTATTAAATAAACAAAATAAATATATAATAAGTATTATTGAGTTAATAGTTGCAGAGTTAAAATAAATAAATATATTAAACAAAATTAACTCGTTGACAGCGAACGTGTGATGGTTGTGGGTTCGATTCGTACGGTTGAAAATTATTAATGTCTCTACTTTGATAAAACAAATTTCGGAGCTTGGATTCAATATGCAATATCTTTAAACTGGCCCAAAGCGTAAAACGGAGAGTCTTAACACTGGGCTATTACATATGAAAAATAACATAGGTTTATTTTTGTGACATTGCGTGTTCTGTACGGTACCAGGGTGGAGAAATGAAAACAACTCATTCTCCCGAATGGAAATCGAACCCACAACTGTGCCACAACGTCCTCAAGAAATCTTGTATTTAAGTTATTTGCTGTGAAATAAACAGCGAGATTTGTACTCACTCTCTTTTTTAATTGATGGCGCTTATTCCGCTATGCAACATTAGACCCTATTGTTTGTTACATACTAATATTTATAAATTAATTATTATTATTTAATAAACATTTATTAATAAGAAAGTAAATAAAATCACTTTTTATCTGTCACCTGAGGTTGTTGATTTCCGCCTACCATAGCTAGACAATAAAGGAAAACTTATTACTATTATATTATATTATTGCATTTTTAGCTTCGCACTGTATCCCGCCTATAGCAGGAAGGCAGGGGAAACATCGTGTTAAGAGTCAAGACACTTCATTCTCCACGAACATAATTTTCGATACATTGAGTGTTGAGTGGCGGAAATAAACGCCGTGTTTTGTCTTGTTACTAGTGCCGAAATAAAATATGTAATAATATATTCCATAAGTTATTACTCTAACCGCGCCAGGACAACTATTTTTTTTATATTCGAGTTCGTCACTAGAGCGAGGAAATGAAAATGGTCAATATTTCATTCCCTCGAGTAGGAATCGAACCCACAACCGTTGTATGGCTTATCTGATTTTCCTTTCCCAGGCATGATATCATCGGCCGTAGTGTGGGGTTTCCTGTCAGACACGCTGGGCAGAAAGCATTTGCTAGTATGGGGCTTCTTCTGCTCAGGCCTGATGGAGGTCACGGCAGCAATGAGTCAAAGCTACACTATGTTACTTGTTACCAGATTTGCGAGTGGATTTTTGTAAGTAAAAATTACTTATTTAGAAAACGTATAAAAAATTGAACGCAGCGGGATGTGAACCCGCACCTCTTGGATACAATCCAACCGCTCTGACCACTAAGCTATTGTCATCAAGCTACGTCCAAATTCTTACACGCTTGTTACAATTTTATGTTGTTAGCATTTTTGTATTTTTACAAATTTCCACTGCCCAAAAATAATTGCTTAGAATTATCGCTTAGCAAGATAGTAGGCCATTTATTAAATACTATTTACATTTTTCGTTGCGTTATTCCACACTTAGAAAAGAATAAAACTTATTTAGAATTAAAATCTCTCTAGAGATGCTAACAACATAAATAAGTTGTATGCATTGCAGAACATTCTTGTGATTTTAATCGGTTCAACGAACAATAATATCTTGACATATTTTAAAAGACGGATCAATATGTAAATTTTATTATTAAATTGGTAAAAAATTCAAAAAAAAATAGTTAAGTAATATAAAATTTGACAAATTGAAACGAATTTATTTATTTTGTATATGGCAGCACCGTCAAACATACGCAGTGCAGGTAACACAAATATTGTCAAACAATTGTCATTGTCAATTTAATATTTATCAAAACAACAAATCAAAACAAAGCTTCGATAATTTTACTATTGGATTTTAGTAAAAGTTCTGACTATTTTCCGTCGCCCAGAAAAATACATTCTAATGAAATTATAAAGAACGATGAGAACTGTTCGTGAAAACCATGTTTTGAAGGAAGATTCGAAAACATTCGTCAAAATATCTGACCTGCCATGTTACGCCGTCCTAAACCACTTAAATATTATCTTTCTCATGAAGATTCGAAGTCAAATCGAAGATATAACATAAGTCATAACGTGATGATTATACTAGAGACCAGGGATCTGAGTCTGGTATATGGTAAATGAAAAAAAATCTAGAATACAAATATTTACAATTCACTTTTTTTTTTCATTAAATAAAGAACATCTCATTTAATCTAAAAAATTATCGCAAAAATTACGACTTTACATTTTATCTACAAGATATTTAATCCTAGATGTGTTAACCTCATAACTTATATAGGTCAAATATTCAGGTAAACCTTAAACTACTGGGTCCAATCAGATTCATGGTTAGCATTGCCAGGCATCTGGACCTTGATTGCGTGTCCAACCAAAATAAGTAGTGTCCTGCTTGTCAGGCTTTTGTTAGGCTTTTTATATTTTGTTTAACTAAAAAAGAATAACTTTTGTTTCATTATTTAACTTAAAGAGAAGAATTTTTTGATTGTTATTTTTTTGTTAAAAAAGGCTTACCTGTTTGTGCCATCCATTATCTAAGAATAATTTTAAAATATTGATATGTGTTTTATTTATTATTTCAATTCTTAATAAGATTTATGATAATAATCAAAGAGTTAGATTTTACACATTTTTTTGTTGTCTTGCTGGAACTCAAAATCCTCCATAATATAGGGAGTCTGGCCTTTCTACCTACAGGTCCAGTCAAGTTGGTTTGGCAACCTGGCAAACCCTATACATGGTAGATAATCTTTAATTTTTTGTAACATAGGAAAGTTCTTTTTTGTTATTAACATTACTCTCATTCTCTTTCAGATTTAATGGCCCATTCGCAGTACTAATCACATATATAGCAGAACTTCACAGAACTGATTTAAGAGCCCGTGTCATTCTCCTTACGGGCCTATTCTACACTATTGCAAACACCACACTGCCGCTGCTTGCATGGGGTATACTACCAAATGACTGGGACTTCTCCATATTTGGAAATACTATAGGTAATTTTATTTTTTTATACTATACTATGCTACAAAATACAATTATAAAATAAATCTTGAAATTTCTTAGAAATTATATACAGTATCATTGCAGAAAGAAAAGAAATGTATAGCTAATTTTCTAGATATTGATAAGACTTTTTTTTTTGCTTAACACTATAGCCTGCATTAATGATATGCATTAACAGTTCCAAAGGAAGCAAATATCTTTCAAATTTTTAAAGTAAAAAATACTTCCCACTTACTAAAATTTATATATGCTAGAAATTGAGGAAGGCATAACAGTGAAATAATTCTCTAGTTTGTTAAAAAGTCTTTACAAAGCTAAAGAATTTATTTCAACTGTTTTTTTGAAATTGATAGGGAGCTTCTCTCTCTAATTGTTTGGGATGACTTAAATTCATTTTACAATAGAATTAAAATAAAGTAAATACACATTTAAAATAAACATATTTTATAAGAATAAACTAATACTTTGTAAGAATGCATTCATTTAAATGACTTCCTGTATAACCGAGCACAATATTAAAGTTATTGTTAGGTCTATTTAGAGCAACAGGAGCATGTGGATGCACAATTTGTTAGCAAAATGTAAACACAATAGCTAAATATTTGTATATAAAACTAGCTTTTTCCTGTGGCCCCCTTTGTTAAATGGCAATAATAATTAAAAGTGTATGACACAAGATGACACACAAAAAATTCTAAGTGCTGGAGGTCATTCTGACCACAGGTTCATCAAAACAATTAATATAATGAATATAATCTTTCTCCATAAATGGATAGAACACTAATTGTTTCTTTGTACATTTCTTTGTAGTTGTTCCTAAGATCAGATTGTTCAAACAAACAAACACACACTTTATAATATTAGTATAGAAATAATATTACTATGTAATACTTAGTTTATTTGACTAATTGTATGTATTTCATGAATTATTCTCAGAAATCACTTTAATATTTGCCAGATCGGTATAGACTGAGTGTAATAACCATGTACCAATTAAATATACTAAAATAATAATTGTAAGTTTGATATGTGTAAAATATTTCAATAATTATAGAAAAATATAATGTATTGTGATGAGAGAATTGTAATAGAAAAATTTGTCTATGATTCTTAAAATGTCTATCTGTCTATTTGTCGTGTACAAAGCATACTTTCAGAACTACTGTACAAATTTGTGTTTCTCATCAACATAAAAAAAATAACTTATAATTAAGAACCATGGTGGATTAGCTGAAATATGTGCATGAAATATATACTTGATATATAAAATAAATTTTGATATATAAAATTAAACTTAGAAAGCATCGTAGCGCCTTAGGGCAGCATCTGACTGCCAAACCGATGGTTGTCGGTTGGATCCTTAAATCTAGACCTTTCTCACTTTCCTATTTGCAGTCATCCGTTCCTGGAACCTGTTCCTGCTGGCAACAGCGATGGTGCCCCTTCTGGCTGGAGTAGCCTTTCTGTGCTTACCTGAAAGCCCGAAATTTCTAATGTCTCGTGGCCGAAATGAAGAAGCTTTGGAAGTGTTTAGGAGGATCTATACTATGAATACTGGAAAGCACGCTGATACATTTCCGGTAAGAATTATCATATATAAATAAATAGGTGTTTTTTTTAAATGGAAACGTCAAGACAAAGGTGCATGCGGTTCAAAGTGATCACCACAGCTCACGACCCTGTGTAACACCAGAGAGGACCTACTGCTAAAAAAATAATGACGAAAGAATGGCAAAAAAGATTTATGGAGCAAGAGATCATCAATGTTATAATTTAATCATTACATAGACTGACAACTCTCCTACATAATATTTAATTGATATTAAATAATTCCATACATTTCTAATTTAAATATTCCTTCCTGAACATTAGCTGATATTGTTATTTTTTACAGTTACATTAAATTTGTATAGTGGCAAGATTTGCATAAAAAATAAAAAATATTTTAATTACTGCGCTACCGCATATTATATAAATAAAAAAAATTCAGGTCGCCAAATTCTGGAGGCATTGCGTGTTGAGTGGCGGAAGTCAACGATGCCCTTTGCCTCGACACCAGAGCGAAGAAATAGAAATAAATCAAAAATAAATCAGGTTCACGCTGTATCCCGCAC